>JACEEZ010019434.1:625000-638288 GCA_016584305.1 Chionoecetes opilio
GCATCCAAGAACGTAATTCATTGCAAGAGAAAAAAATCGCGATTGATAATTTACGGTTATTACAAGATGTAGTAGGTTATGTATGCACATGGGTGTTGCCAAAGGTTGCCAATATTTTATCTAATATTTTCTAAACAAAATATTTAGAAAACTTATACAGTCGTAAGACTTTGTAGGAGTGTTGCCACCATCACAGACATATCTTTAAAATATTTTATCAGATTTTCGCCAATGTACGTGCATGAAATCTTCGAATATCTCTGACTACACCCCCTTAAGCACTGAGACCACGTCTGACCCCGGCGGCAACACTGAGAGAACTTCTTGACCTGACGGCTGACCCACGCTCACCTTGTCCGCAAAGGGGCGCCGCTAGAGGTCACTACTATGCTACAAACATAGAGGCGGCAAACTTAAAGTATAAATAGTTGCCTATTACACCCAAATACCTGCTTATGAACCTCCCTGATGTCAATCTCCTTGATACACTCTTCAATGTTGATGAAGCCAGCCATGATACAGGTAATGTAGTTCGTGATATATTAATTTCTATCTATAACTCCTTAGCCATTGTTGACATATGCAACTTCCATGACCTCACCTCATATAAGACAGCAATTCCCAAAATTGCCTAGAATATTTTAATATTTTACAAGTAAATATCCGCTCTTTAAACAAAAACTATAATCAACTGATTTCCCTTCTTAAATCCCTTCCCAAACTTCCCGATATTTTGTGCATTAGTGAAACCTGGCTGAAACCAAACAATGTCCACCTACACGAAATAGAAGGTTTCAATTCCTATCATGTACATAGGCCCGATGGTTCCCAAGGTGGCGGTGAAGCAATTTATGTAAACTAATATTTCGAGTGTACTACTAAGCGAATACTGTCAATGTGATGATAACATAGAACTGTGTACAGTTAAAATTACAATCGACAGCACTTCCTACATCATATCATCTCTATACCGGCCCCACTGTAAATCTCACTCTCTCTCTCTCTCTCTCTCTCTCTCTCTCTCTCTCTCTCTCTCTCTCTCTCTCTCTCTCTCTCTCTCTCTCATCTCTCTCTCTCTTTCTCTCTATTGCTGCTCTCTTCTCTCTGAGGGGGGATGGAAAAGAGAGAGAAGAGAGAGAGAGAGAGAGAGAGAGAGGAGAGAGAGAAGAGAGAGAGAGAGAGAGAGAGAGAGAGAGAGAGAGAGAGAGAGAGAGAGAGAGAGAGAGAGAGAGAGAGAGAGAGAGAGAGAGAGAGAGAGAGAGACGCGTCGCGCACCTCCTGGACGCTCAGGGAGTCGGCACACTCTACAAGTCACAAGTCCGCTCCCTGATGGAATACTCACCCCTCGCATGGTCCTCCTGCCCCCCGTCATACCTCGGCCTCCTTGACCGAGTTCAAGCCAGAGCCCAGCGGCTGGCCCGGCTGAAAGCCCCTGAGGCTGCTGCACAGATCATTCAACCTCTCCAGCAGCGGCGTGACGTGGCAGGCATGTGCGTCATGTACAAAGCTCACAAGATGCAACTCCTACAACTAGCAGAGCTGCGCCTCAACCCACGGGCCAGGCCCTCCCATTCTAACCGTGCGGCCCACAACATCGACCATCAGGTAACTGTGCCCTTCGCGAGGACGGAACATTACCTCCGCTCCTTCCTACCCCGCTATGGTCGACTATGGAACACCATGGTGCGTCAGACCGACCTGCACCTCACCACTTCCTTGCACGCCTTCAAATCGGGCGTAAATGCCTGGCTGCAAGCAGAACTAACGCAATAGAAACATGTAATAAAAATAATGACTAAACATTTGTATTATAAAATTAATGTTATATATTAGTATAATTTCTTTATATATTATATGTGTATCAATGTATTAGTATACTTTCTTTATATTATGTGTATTAGCGTATAGTTGTTAGTATAATTTCTTAATCACTCTCGTGTATTAGTATTAGTTTATAGTAGATAATTGCTATACTTTTTCCATATTATTTGTATAATTATTGTCATGAATAAAATATAATACTGCTAGAGATAGTCCTTGGCGTCCCAACCGGGACTTTAGCACATCAACTCCCCTTCTGTTTTCAATAAAAAAAAAAAAAAATCATAAACACGTTGTTACGTGTAAAGCTATTCGGATTGTCTTCTCTGATTATCATACTTATTACGGTAACTTCTACCAGTAATAATAATAATAATAATAATATAATAATAATAATAATAATAATAATAATAATAATAATAATAATAATAATAATAATAATAATGATAATAATAATAATAATAAAACAGTAATTATGATAATGATAATGGTAATAGTGTTGATGATAGTGATGATGATGATGATAACAATGATAATAATCTTAATAAAATTAAACAAATAGTGATAATAATGATGACAATAATAATAATGATAGTAACAATAATAATAACATTGATAATGATAAAAACAGAATAGTAATGATAACAATGATAATGATACTAATAATGATTATGAAAACAACAACAACAACAACAACAACAAAAACAACTGGAAAATTCATATAAAGAGGGATATATGTAATGGGGTACAGAAGAGGAGATAAAGCTAAGGGCAGAGAAGAGAGAGGAGAAGGAAAGCTGTAGATAAATGAAAAGTAAGAAGAAAAAATATTATGACAGAAGAAATAAAATGGAGTGCAAAAGGAGAAGGAAAAAGAAGAGGAGGAGGAAGATAAAAGAAGGAAGGGACAGATGAACGAAGTATGTATAATTACGGGGGAAAAGAGAAAATGAAAGAAAAGGGAAGTACAAGGAAACACGAAGCGAAGGGAAACGAAAAGGAAAGGAAGAAAAAAGGAAAAGGAGGAGATAGGAGAGGAAAGAGAGGACAAACGAAAGGCAATAAAGAGAGGAATGGCGAATAGTAAGGGATGATTGTAAGGAAGGGATGGGAAGGGAGGGAAAGGGAAGAAATGGAGGAGAAGGGAAGGGTATGGAGGGGAAGGGAGGGGAGGGGAAGCAGAGTATGCCCACTACAGCTGTTGTCAACGAACTGTGTATGTTTCCGCTCAACGCCTCAACACACACACACACACACACACACACACACACACACACACCACCCACCCACCCACCCACCCACCCACCCACCCACCCACCCACCCACCCACCCACCCACCACCCACCCACCCACCCACCCACCCACCCACCACCACCCACCACCCACCCACCCACCCACCCACCCACCCACCACCCACCCACCCACCCACCCACCCACCCACCCACACCACCCACCCACCCACCCACCCACCCACCCACCCACCCACCACCCACACCCACCCACCCACCCACACCACCCACCCACACACACACACACCACACACACACACACACACACACACCACACACACACACACACACACACACACACACACACACACACACACACACACAACACACACACACACACAACACACCACACAAAGTATAAGAGGAAGTGGAACTGGGGAGGAATACATAGGAACACATAGGAAGAACATATACCAGGAGACCTATTGGTCTATATCGAGTGTATTTGCAGAATTAAATACTACTAACTAACAAACTACATGTACGAGAACAGTTGGAAAAGGATACCATGCCCATAAAAAAAAGATAGGAAGATGGAAGTTTCATAGTGAAGAATGAAGGGAAATGAAGTATGCTAACTAACATTACCACTAACACTAATCAATCCGGGGGATGTTATAATGAAACTCGCGGGGCAATGTCAAAACCCATTTACTTTACAGTACGCGTCTAGTCAGTTTTTAAATGTAGTTATTGTGGTGAATTCGAAAACATTTGCTGGTAATTTGTTCCATCGATTAACAACTCTAACATTGAAATAATTTTTACGGAGATGTGTGGTGAAACGCTGACCATTCAGTTTTAAACCATTGTTTCTTGTTGTCACTGATTGATGGTATCATATCCTTTTAGGATCTTAAAAGCTTCTATCAAGTCCCCATGGATTCTACGATCCTTTACGGAAAACATGTTAAGTTTTCGCAGCCTCTCTTTATAAAATGAATTTCGCAGAGTTTGGTTGCTCTTCTTTGAACTGATTTTTATTTGACTTCATATTTTACGAACCAAGGCGATCAGAATTGAACGGCATATTCTAAGTGCGGCCTAACCAAAGACCTTCTATAATCGTGTCATTATTTTAGAAGTTTTATGTTCAAAGTTGCGTTTCATGAAGCTCTGCATCATATTCGCCTTTTTACTAGGAGCTAAGCAATGCGTTTTAATCACTAAGGACCTGCCAAAGGCAAATAAGAAAAAGAGGTAAAAAAAAGTCTGCTTAGTTGCCGGTCCCTATAAAGAAGATAGTAGGATACTAAAGAAAGGGGGTGGGCCAATTTAGTTCGGAATGTGTCTTGCACTCCTCTCATGAAAATATTTATGTCTTAAAAAGGTGGAAAATAGAAACAGGTCAAGAGTTCCAGAGTTTAACAGTGAAAGGGATAAAAGAGTGAAGATGCTGGTTAACTCTTAGTTAGGAAGATGGACAGAATATTGATAAGAATGAGTAGAAAGTCTTGTGCAGCGAGGCCGCGGGAGGGGAGGAGGCATGCAGTTAGCAAGTTCAGAAGAGCAGTGAGCATGTAAATAACGCAGAAGATAGCAAGAAAAGCAGCATTGCGGCGGTGATTCAAAGATTGAAGACAGTCAGTGGACAGAAGCCAGCTGTGGAGCCATCTGGGTGAAGCATAGGAGGGAAATATGAAGAAGAAAAATTGCAAAAGATGTCATTAGCTAGATTCCAGAAGTCACAGGAGGAGTTTGATTCAGAGTGATTTTGACATTTTCTGTGAATGAAGGAGTTTTTGGTAAGTTGAAGAAAATATTTGAAATGATTACGGACATAAATATATAGGGCATGAGTTTCAGGAGATGAATGTTTACGGTACCGTTTGTGAGCCACCTCTCTATCTTGGACAGCATAAGAACAAGCAAAGATAAACCAAGGTTGACGGGCCTCTGGATTAGAGTTTTATATATAGAGACATACGTATATTCAATCATTGGGGGCATACGCCGGGGGGCGCGTCGCCTCGCCCACCCTACAACGCCACTCCCGGGGGTCACCACGCGCGAGTTCCCATGCAGGCTCCTTTCCCATACCAGCTCTCGACAAGAAACATCAACTTGCCCCAGCCACGAGCCTTGTGGGCGCCCCCTTGGCATCCTCCACGCCGGATTGTCTCTTACAGATACAGCCCGATGGGAAGGATCGGTTTCAAGGTAGCGTGCCACATGCCCACATAGCCGAAGTTGGCGCTGACGGACTATGCAGGTAATAGGCCTCGATTCAGTCTCACGGTGCAATCGCTGATTTGACACGTAATCATCCCAGCGATACCCCATGATTCTGCGAAGACACTTATTACCAAAGGCATTGATTCGTCTCTTCAAGTCACTATTTAGTGTCCATGTCTCACAACCATAGAGTAAGACAGGGATCACAAGCGACTTGAAGATCCGGATCTTTGTTCTTCTGCACAGGTACCGACAACGCCAAATACTCCCGCTGAGCGAGTCCATAACACCGTGAGCTATGCCAATCCACCGTAAGACTTCTTGACGTGACCCGCCGTCATTATGGACTGCGCTACCAAGGTATGTAAAACTTTCCAAGATCTCAATGTCCTCGCCACACGCATGAACAGACTGTACTGCTTCATCTAGTAAGTCTCCAAACACCTGGACCTTGGTCTTGAGCCAGGAGACCTCAAGTCCCAAAGGCCTTGCCTCCTCGTGCAGCGCCTCGAGAGCCATCACCAGGACCTCCAGCGACTCAGCAAAGATTACTGCATCATCGGCAAAAACAAGATCAGTGATCTTGGTGTTGCCGACGGATGCTCCACAATCACTTTGATCTACAACCTTGTCCAATACCCAGTCCATACAAGCGTTGAAAAGTGATGGGGCAAGGAAGCACCCTTGCCTCACTCCTGTATTCACAGGAAAGAAGCTGGATACACCTGCCCCACACTTCACAGCACTCTCAGTCCCAGAATACAGACCAGTTATCAAACCAATAGTCCTTGCAGGAATCCCTCGAAGTCGCAGAAGATCCAAAGTGACTCACGATGCACTGAGTCAAACGCCTTCTTGAGATCAACATAGGCTGCAAGCACCCCCTGTCGAAACTCACGTCGGCGTTCCACCACTATGATTCTGCGAAGACAGTTATTACCAAAACGCATTGATTCGTCTCTTCAAGTCACTATTTAGTGAAGGCAGAAGAGGCATACTATATAGCAGTTTGGAGGATCAAAGGAGGAGGGGTGGGTGGAGCTATACGGCTAAGCCGGTAGCCCATTTGGTGTTCCCCTATTGACTAAAACAGTGAGCTGACCTGCCATCTGGTGGCCGTCTGGGAACCTCCCGTCAACTCCAGGACGTCGGGTCTCGGGGTGTCAGGCTAGACTTATTTTCCATTATTCCCTACCAAACCAACTACAATTAAGTGTTGTCATGGTCAACATAGGTTTATGCAAAATTAAAATATATAAGTTTTACATTATTCATGGCGTTATAATGAGGATTGTTGGCAAAATAGAAGCATTCGACCACGTGTGTCCTACAACATTCTACTAAATATTGTAGAGGAATGCTTCAAGGCGGGTGTATGGGTAAATATTACCTTCATGCATGCAAAGAGAAGGTATTATTTAGCCATACACCCGCCTTGAAGCATTCCTCTACAGTATTTAGTAGAATGTTGTAGGACACACGTGGTCGAATGCTTTTATTTTGCCAACAAACCTCATTATAATGCCATAAATAATGTAAAACTCGTATATTTTCATTTTGCATAAACCTATGTTGACCATGACAACACTTAATTGTAGCTGGTTTGGTAGGGAATAATGGAAAATAAGTCTAGCTTGACACCCCTAGACCCGACGTCCTGGAGCTGACGTGAGGTTCTCAGACGACCAACAGATGGAAAGGTCAGCTCACTGTTTTAGTCCATTGAGGGAGACGTGTCGTTTAGATGTTCGCAACACATGGAAATCATCTGTTTACGTGTTGATTGTGGGCTGTTTTAAGGCGATGTATATTGCTTCTAGGTAAAGAGGGCGGCGAAGATCTTGTTCCTTATCAAGTATCGTGGTGCTTTTGTTAAGGTCATCTCTTGTCAGGCGGGAGTTGTGCATGGTGTCATAGTGGTTTTTGATGGACCCATTATTCAGGTGACAAGTAAGGCGCCTCGTCAGTATAGTTCACGTCATTCCAATATACGAGTGAGGTCCACATTGCTCACTGTCACAGGTGTGTTGGTACCACGTCCAGACCACGTCATTTACCAACACACCAGTGACAGTGAGGAATGTTGACCTCACTCTTATATTGGAATAACGCGGACTAGACTGATGAGGCGCCTGACGAGCTCCACAGGCCCCCGCCGACTCCTCAATCCACCTGTGTCACCCCATACAGACAGAAGCAAGTGACTGTGCCCTTCTTCAGGACAGAACACCACCTGCGTTCCTTCCTACCGCGCTACGGCCGTCTGTGGAACCAGCTAGTTCGCCAAATCGTCCTCCACTACCACGCCTCGCTATAAGATTTCAAGTTGGGGGTAAACATATTTGATGGCCTAGATTTGTTGTATATAAAAGGCATGTTTTATATAATATGTAACTATAGATAGCTCTAGAGTAAATCCTAGAGCCTTAGTTAGCTCTATTACAAATGTAAGAACAGTAAAAAAAAAAAAAAAAAAAAAAAAAAAATATATATATATATATATATATATATATATATATATATATATATATATATATATATATATTATATATATATATATATATATATATATATATATATATATATATATATATATATATACTATATACTTTATATATATATATATATATATATATATATATATATATATATATATATATATATATATATATATATATATGAGAGAGAGAGAGAGAGAGAGAGAGAGAGAGAGAGAGAGAGAGAGAGAGAGAGAGAGAGAGAGAGAGAGAGAGAGAGAGAGAGAGAGAGAGAGAGAGAGAGCGAGAGCGAGAGCGAGAGCGAGAGAGAGAGAGAGAGAGAGAGAGAGAGGAGGGGGGAGGGAGGGAGCAGGGTACACAAAAATAACCTGCAAGGAACAATAGTCTGCGTCACACCTGCAGCAGACAGTCTCCATGGCGCCCCCGTCCCGTCCCACTAGCACCCCATTCAGTACCCTCAGTAGCACTCACTATTCCACAGGTTCAGTATTTCAGCTTCAACACTCTTTTATACCACCAGAGTATCTCATTTTTGTTATAGTACAATAGTGATAATGATAATATTATATTCATTATCACTATTGCATTTTAGCGCCCTAGCATGTCAGCTTCTTTTAGTACATCACTTCTTTAAGCGCATCACAGCATTTCTCAGCATTCACTAGGTATTTTTTCAACACTCCTTACCACACACTCCCAGCATATCTAAGCACTCTTTAGCTGTCCTAAACAACCTACGTCGTACATCATAACTAGTACTACCCAACACTCCCTAAAATCAGTCAGAACCACTCAGGAAATTTCAGTACCCTCAAGTTCCAGCCAAATAGCACCACTTGCAGTCCAAACATCTGAAACATCTGTGTAGCTCAGCGTTTCAACTACAGTACCTAGCACATAACATCTCAAATGGCTCTATCAGCCCCTCTAGCACTCCCTAAGCACCCTTGAACACCTCAATATTCCAGTTCACCAGTCCGAACCTATAAGACCTCTCAGCAGCTACCAGCATTTCAGCCCCTCAGCACCCTAGCATCTTTATCCACTTAAGTATTCCTTTTCTTTCTTTTAGCACTATTATAAACCTTCTTAGCATTTAACTCTACTACCCTAAGAATGCCACCTTCCCCATATTCCACCTTTAATATAGGCTTACTCCTTCATGACTTACTCCTCATCTAGGAAAAAAACCTCTTTTACTCCATAAATAATCCCAGATAAGTTAAAGCTGAGGATCTTGAGATGTATATATGATACTTATTTGAGGTATGAAGGGAAAGTGGTGTGAGAGGGGAGGAGGTACGGCAGGAGGGAGGCACAAGAGGAGGGATATGAGGGAGGCACCAAATCTTTAAGAGTGACAGTAAGAAATAGTGTGAAAGCATCATCTTCGCACACACGCCATTTGACACCTTCCACTGATGACATTAATATATAGTAATCCTACCATCACACTGCCGTCATCACGCCTACACCCAATTTCCTGTTTCTTCTCCGCCTAATATCCACGTCCAAAAATCCAGCCCAACATTACATAATTATTCGAACTCTAACACACTTTAATCCTCGATCGTTCAAATATTTTGATTTTTCTCTTCTATCAAAACGACCGCAATACCCAATCAGAACTCACCCATGGAAACACTTCTTTTATCACTCAAAAATCTTATTGTATTCGTTTTTCCAGAAATTTGTTGACCTTCATAAGTAATTAGCCATTATCATAGTAATTAGAGAGTTACGTGAGCAAGATAAGGGTGAGGTTAAAAGGAACATAGAGAGACGGAAAAGTGCTGAAGAAAAGAGAAGAGTAGGTGGAAAATGTAAAGGAGAGAGAAGGGGTGAAGGGGAAAGAAGGGGAAGGTGGCGTTGAAGGAGGTCATGATGCTATTGTAGCTTGAGGAGGAAGCCGAACAGACCCCTATTGTTACTCCTGTTGGTACTACAGTAGTCTTTCCTTCCTCTTTCCTTCCCTCCTTCCTTTCTCACTCTTTCCTTTGTTCTCTCCTTCCATCTACTCCATGTTTTCATAGTACTTCAAACATCATTTGTATTTTGTAATTATTTGCCTTTTCCTCCTTTACTTTTTTTCTTCTCTCTCTCTCTCTCTCTCTCTCTCTCTCTCTCTCTCTCTCTCTCTCTCTCTCTCTCTCTCTCTCTCTCTCTCTCTCTCTCTCTCTCTCTCTCTCTCTCTCTCTCTCTCTCTCTCTCTCTCTCTCGCTGGTTCTCGTTTTGTAGGTCTGGTAGTGACTTCTCCTTCCCCTTCTCCTCCTCCTCATTGTGCTACTCAGACCTTCATACGACTACTACAGAAGGTCAAGGTCGTGGCGGTGGTGGTGGTGGCAATGACGGCCTGTCTGTGGATTGTTCCAGCGCCTCTATTGTCTTGTCTAGTCAAACATTCCCCCCCCCCCCCCCCGATTCTTAACACACATATGTCAGTACTATGCGATATAGTTTATGTCAGGATGTTTTTAAATATTTCTGCTTTAAATCTTCCCTTTCCTCGACTTTCGTGAGCTACGAAATAGTTCCAGAATATTCATATCAAGCATGAGTCTGTTCTTATTGCTAGTGTACTGCATGCAGGAGACTGCGAAAAGGGTACAACAGAGGCCTCATGATGTCTTTTTGATATGAATATGGGCGGAGAAGTCAAGTTGAGAGAAAGACTAGTCTTGCTATTGCTGTCACGTTTATTCATCGAGTGGGTGAAGAAAGACGTGGTGGGTAGAATAAGCCTATCCTAATGTCAGTAGAGACATTGCAGCAGAGCAGATGCAGCAAAGTGCCCACGCCCAAAGCCCAAAGGGGCCCCACCTCAGGCTGCCGAAGGGATCGGCGAAAGGCATGTAGATCACCATCTGCCAGCTGCGTTCATCAGCCGGGAGATGCCGAGCAGCGAATTGATCATCTCAGAGTTGCGTTTGTGGGGGAGGCTGGCGAGAGCCTCCGGCGGGGTGCGCACCACCTTCAGGATGTGTGCCGCCAGGGTGGCCACGGCCTGTGTGGGCATGGGTGTGGACAGTGTATTGAGAATATACAAGATACACTAGTGTATATATACGTACAAAGGGTATCACCTGCCAAAACTAGGGGAAAAGGATGTACCCGACCGGGGTCCTTCAGTGTGTAACACATACCGCCGGAGTAATTTATTGATCCACGATTTACTAAATAAGAGCACCAGTGGGACAGCTGTAGTGGCGTGATCTTGATTGAAGTTGCCTAGTGTTATGCATTTATCCGGGACAATAAAAACAGTCTACAATTCTTCTATACTTACTAATTATTATTGTTTTGTGTAAACAATATCTGAGAATTCAATACATGGAAGGTGTTTACTTCAATTTCATACACTGAATGTTGATGGAAAATCATAAAAATCTTCTACAATATTTAAGGAAACACGTTGAGAGAGTACTGTCATTAATGTGTTTATAATGTATTGATACAGGAGCTGGAGTCAGAAATTATGTCAAGGCATACTTTTCATAGTAAAGTAGTACGTATATAATAAAACTGACATCTGCCTACGTGTGTTGGAGATACAGTGATTCCGAGTTTCAATATGTATGTTTTGAATCAGTAATTTATATAATATATATATATATATATATATATATATATATATATATATATATATATATATATATATATATATATATATGTATATATATATATATATATATATCATATATATATATATATATATATATATATATATATATATATATATATATATATATATATATGGCTACATCAGAGTAAGCGTAGCCGTTGTTGATAAGGACTTGAGTGATGCGCTTTAGTTCATGGTGAGTGTCTTTCCAAGTGGAACAATGAGAGAGGGCTCTCCTGACATAAGCGTTGATGGTAGAATGCAGGTATCGCGTAGGGCACTTACTTTCCCCGTTTAAGCAGAGTCTCTTATTGGTGGGTTTGCAGAATACTGTGGTCTTGAATCCTGCTCTCTCTGCACTGACGAGTACGTCCAGAAAAGGTAGACGTCCATTTGTGGCTTTCTCATAGGTGAAATTGAGATCTGATTCAGTGATGAAACGATGCCTAAGGTCCTGTAGTTCTTGAACATTCTTCACCCGAACGAAGATATCATCAACATAGCGGCAGTAGAGTGAGGGGCGGTTGGAAACTAAGAGTTTAGATTCGATGGTCCCCATATAGTAGAAGTTAGCGAACAAAACTCCGAGCGGACTGCCCATCGCTATACCATCGATCTGTTGGTACATCAGGCCACTGGGACAGAGGAAGGGGGCTTTCGTGCAGAGCTGCAGCAAGGTCTTTAAGGCAGTCTCTGGAATGTCGAAGGGCTTGGTGTCTACACTGCAGTAAACGCGATCAAGGATGAAATCGATGGTCTTGGCGACAGGAACGTTGGTGAAAAGGCTTTACACGTCAAGTGAGGCGATGATGTCGTTGGGGGCAGGAGGGGCGTCACGCAGAATTTCAAGGAAGTTGGAGGCAGAAGTGAGGCTGTATGTGCTTGGAACATATGGCGTCAGCAACTCGTTGAGTTTTTTAGCTATGGCGTATGTGGGTGTGGGTATCTGCGAGATGATAGGACGAAAAGGGTAGCCTGGTTTGTGTGTTTTTACGGTGCCGTAAGCACCTCACCTGGCTACGCTTACGGCACCGTAAAAACACACAAACCAGGCTACCCTTTACGTCCTATCATCTCGCAGATACCCACACCCACATACGCCATAGCTAAAAAACTCACTGGAGAAGCCCCTGGTGTGGTTGGCATGCCGCCACCACATCCTGGAAGTTGTTGTGAAGGATGTCTTCGAGGCTTGCATGAGTCCATCATCTGGCCCTAACATCGCCCTTTTCAAGAGGCTCCAGAATCGTTGGTCTATCGTTGACCAGAGCCGACCACAGCCCCTGACACCGACCGCTCTGTCATCCGACGAAGAAGCTCACCGCCTTGAGATGCTCGGTCACTTGAAACGTCTTCTTGACTGTGGGAATCATCCACGCGAAGACTACAAAGAGATCATCCTGCTCAGCGTGGCCTACCTCGGAGGAGGAGTCCCTACATCCTTCCGTGCTCCTGGTGCTTACCACATGGCCAGATGGATGGCCAAGGTCATCTACGCCGTGAAGATCATGCTCTTCCATGACCAGCTGGAGATGAGCAGGCGGGAGTTGGCGGGGATCCGTCGAGTTGCGTTCTTTGTGACCATGGTCTACGCGAAATACTGGAATGAGGCAATGATTCCGTCTTACGCAGCCAAGAGCGACCTGGACTTCATCACTGACGTGAAGAGGATCTGCGACGATGGGGTTGCGTCGGTCGCGGAACGTGCCATGCGGCGCCATCTCTGGTACCTTTCCGAGAACCTGATCGGACTGGCCATCTTCGATGACCGCATCAGCCCGGAGCAGAAGGCGGAGATGGTAGAGGGATGAAGCGTCCTTCGAGACCAAGAATCTACGGCGCCCCGAGTCGAAGACCATATCTCACACCGTTTTGTCTATCTT
>JACEEZ010019436.1:0-22056 GCA_016584305.1 Chionoecetes opilio
ACGTGTGTATCGCCACTGAAGAGAAAACACAGTATGTTTATTATCATGACTGTAATAATCTACCCTGTTTCAGCATTGTTTTATAGCTTTGATCTGCAAGTATATACGGTTTCAAATTTCACTACTCGTTTATTTTTCGGTCGACGACGACGGCGGGAGGACACTCAGAACATAAACACTATATGGCGAACTTAGTGTAGCCCGTTAACAACGTCGGTACTCGGTTTTATTTTTGTAATTTGTTTCTTTTATAGCCACAATATGACACAGATGAAGCCCACAAAATGACGCAGGGACTCTTAAGATAGCTCCTTCTAACTTCCTGAAATCATGGATTGGAAATGCAAGTATTAACGCCACCAAAACGTCTGTATTAAGAAAAAACGTTGTTCTGGCGAGTTTAGTGTTATCAACGGAGAGTTACGAAACGACACCAGGTATGTACGAAAAAACTCAAAATCAGTGTACGAAACAAGTAACAAAACTGGGTACGAAACAACTTGTGTACGAAACTCCCGTCACCCACGCGTGCCCTCAAGACCGCCACCCAAGGGTCTGTCTTTCCTCGCCGTGCAGCAACACAACACCATTATTTCACATGTTTTCAGCCTGAAACACATAACCACACAGCCCTTACTCCCCTTCACAGCCCTGAGGTCGCCGCCAAGCCCTTAGTTGCGGCACAAAGGTGACGAAATAAACAGGTCATTGAGGTCAGGTCGCGGGGACATTCTTGTTGTGAATTTGTGATCTCAGTAAAGTTGTGGGTCATCAAGACAAGATCGAGAGTTTGGCCTTTTTTATCGGCACTCCTGTCGTGTTTCTTCTTTTGTTTGGGTCTTTAATTATTAGAGAGAGGTACGTTGTTCGGCTAGATTAAGGCGAAAAGTAGCGCCACCGGGGCCTCAGTCGACCAGCCATGTGAATTGTATGATGCCGCAAAAATTTCCCCGGGGAGAACTCTTTATATTAGTAAGTCATAATAGACTACCTTAGTGAGCTCAATCTGTCATCTGGTGGCCGTCTGGGAACTACACGCGGAGCTAGAATGTCGGGTCTCGGGGTGTCGGGCTCGACTTATTTTCTATTATTCCCTACCAAACCAGCTACAATTAAGTGTGTCCCTGGTCAAAAATAGGCTTATGCAAAATGGAAATATACGAGTTTTACATTTTCATGGCGTTATAATGAGGATTTTTGGCAAAATAGAAGCATTCGATCACAGGTGTCCTACAACATTCTACTAATAATGCAAAGGAATGCTTCATGGCGGGTGCATGGGTTAATATTACCTCCATGCATGCAAAGGAAGGTAATATTAACTATGCACCCGCCTTGAAGCATTTCCTTTATAGTATTTAGTAGAATGTTGTAGGACACCTGTGATCGAATGCTTCTATTTTGCCAACAATCCCTTAAAAGCCATAATAATGTAAAACTCGTATATTCCATTTTGCATAAGCCTATTTGACCTGAAAAAACACTTAATTGTAGTGGTTTGGTAGGGAAAATGAAAATAAGTCGACCCGACACCCGAGACCCGAATTCAGCTCCCCGTGTATTTTCCCCGACGGCCACCGATGAAGATGGCATAAGGTAGTCTATAGCGATTTCGTGATGCCCGTCAATACTAAGAGGAAGGACGGGTAATATTCCGCAGAGTTTGCGGGCTCCAAGGGGGGTACAGTAGGGACACAAGTTAATACGAAGGAGTACGAAAAAAATCAAAAAACAGTGTACGAAACAACTAACAAAACCTGGGTACGAAAAAACAATTGTGTGCGAAAATCCCTGTAACCTCCACAGGCCTTACAGCTTTTTATTCTCTTATTATTAACAGCTCAGTATAATGTGGGATATAAGTGCAGTAGTAGTTATTCACTTGCGGAAACCAAAAATATAGGTCAATATGTAGTTTCAACAAAACACTCCCTTTTGACCAATACTCTCCTGACATAACTGGGATCCCCCAAAACCTCCATTGTGTTATATTTTCTTTTTCCGCCAGTTATTCTATAGGGTTAGAAATACCCTGTTTGTTGAAAACGAAACATTTGGGATACTTAAAACCACCGTCGTGTATTGGTTTAAATTTGCACTTATACCAAAATATTACACTTCTTATTATATGATAAAGCTAAAAGTTAGGTAACGTTTGGGTTAGGTTAGATTTAGGGGTATATGTGCAGTTTTACCCAAATATCCCGATCGGGGGTTTTAAGGTCCTGAACGTTTCGTTCTCATCATAAGAGTATTTCAAACCCTTACAACAGCCGTCGGAAAAAAAAAAATAACACAAGAGGAGTTAGGGGGGGCGAAACCCCCCCAGTAAGTTTAGGTTACGTAATCACTGCCCCAGGTTAGTTTAGTTAACTAGCAGGGGGTCTGTAATGGCTCAGTTATGTAAGGAGGGTATTGGTCAATATGGCGTATTGGTTGAAAACTGCACATTTAACCTTAAAGTAATCGTCCAGACCATTTCATCATTCCTGATTTGATGCATTTTAGAGTATACCCAGCAAACACAAAGACGGAGGGCCTCCGGAGGCCCTCCGTATGTCTTACCGGGCGGCCCGACGGAAGTGAAACGACGTAGGGCCGCTGGGGATTTGGGCTCAGAGGCTCACCGGCGGGCCGCTCCCAGCGGCCCGCCGTAGGGCATATGACCATTTGCCGCTGTTGTATTAACCGATTGAGGAATATTTACGGTTACACTTTTTTAAGCATATTACAGATACAGTAATGTTTTTAGAGGTGTTGCACAGACCATTAGCCGCTAAAGACAAATGGGCCCGTACCGAGAGTCATGCTGAAGGGGCGAGCGACAACCTTTCGTTGACTGAAGAAGGGTACCATAAAAGTGATATTTTTCGAACGAAGAGCGCGACGACGATCGCCCAAAGACCCCAAAGGGTGACCGTGTCTTTGTGCCGACCTACGTCGCTGCTCTTCGTTCCGAAAATATCCTTTTATGGTACCCTTCCTGTCAACGAAGGTCGTCGCTCAACCTTCCCTCATGACTCTCGGTACGGGCCATGGACTGTTCAACCCCATAAAACATTACTAATTATGCAATATGCTCTAAGTACAAGCCAAAATATTTTTTGTCGTATCCAGTAATATGATGAAGGAACCACAAATCACTTTGGACTTCGTTTATTTTTATTAACACAAAAAATTCCGTATTGGATTTACATGGTGGAACAGCCATGAAGAACGAGATGAATGAAGATTGAAGATTTGTAATAGAGATCCATTTCAACATTTAAATCATTTGAGGCCATACAAAACATACAAAATTATGAACTATAAAATCAACCAGATATTTTTGGTCACCTTTTCAAACACTCGAATTAGAAAGGATTTCCTTCCTATTTTATTTCCCTGTACTATCCACCCACCTTCATATACCCTCTGCTGTCATACCATCCTGTCTCTATAATACATACGCCTTTCTTTTAACATAAAGGGCAGATGCGCTAGGGTTGACTCCACTGTAAATAAATAAATATATATATATATATATATATATATATATATATAATATACTGCACATTTATTATACTATAATATATTTATAACTATAAATTTACTGCAAAAAAAATTTTTAGGACAAGAAAGTCTTCAGATTTTTTGCCCCTTCTCAGTGATGTGTTAAAATTTCTCGGGTTTGTCGTATATCTGACATCTCACTGGGCTGGGGGTTAGTCCTCGCAGTGCTCCACATCGCCAGGCTGCACTAAGATATGTATGAAGGGGAGAGGCTTTGCCATCTTTGCTCCTTGCGCCTAAATTTCCCATCACCCCCACCTTCCTCTACCCCCCCCCCAGGTCTACAGATGCATTTTGCCTGACAAATCAATCCATTGTTAAGAAGATGCATATAGTCACTTTGTACAGTGGTGGCAAGCCCATGAGCCAGATAGCATGGGAGAGGGGAAAACCTCCAAAAATGCTGTCTCAATCTGGTGCATGCAGGCTCTAAATGATGAGTTGGTAAACAGTTTGGTGGAAAAAGAGTTAGAACGACCTCGGAAAATGTCAAAGACTTGCTTGCTTGGTCTTCTTTGTGTTCCATGGTCTTCTTTGACATTTTCCAAGGTCGTTCTAACTCTTTTTCCACCAGACTAGTGGTGAGAGATGAGATGGTGTGAGACATGAATTGAGAGAAGGGAAAAAAAAAGAGTTCCTTTCGCAGGTTTATCCCTCGTCCTTCTCCTCTTCATGTCTCACACCATCTCACCACCACCACCACAGCTGTCACTATAACACCCTCTTCCTCTTTCCCCCCACCACAACACCCCTCCCTCCCACGGCATCCACACAGCCCTAACTCCCTCCACACTGAATCAAACACGGGAACAAGGAAGCTACAGAACGTGTCTCTAGCTTCCTTGCATGGGAATGAAGCGTAAAGTATACATACACCCAGTTCCTGATGTGAACAATTTTTTTTTGTCGGGCCTGCCTCTTATTTTCTATCGGTGTCTGCCTAAAAAACCCGTGAAAATGTCTAGTTTTGACGCATATTTGTATGTCTTTAAAACATTTCTGTCGTTTTGTATGTGTATTTATAAAACCCGTGTCCTTGTATTATTTCATCTTTATCTTTTGGTTTCATGTCTGGCTAAATATAAACAGGTATGAGACACTTTAATTCAGGTCAGTTAGCATCAAGTGAGTGGGCCGCAGATGGTAACTCCTGCCGCACGGCGGCACGTCGATCGCACGCGCACCACAGGACACCCTGAGCGAGGTATATTCTTGTAGCGTCTTTGGCGATTTGCCCCGCGAGGTAGCCTCCAATGATTGATGTGATCAGGCTTAAGTTTTGTTCTCCTCAGCCAACACCAGCCTGAGGAGTGTTGCTCAGAATGCTCCACGGCACGTTGTGCCTCTTCTGCCTATCTGGCATCTGCTCCCTTGCCACCTCCTCCATTCGCCTGTCATGGTTTGTAGCTGAAGTCGGCGCATACCCCGAAGCCGCCCCCTGCTGAAGATTTCAGAATCAATTCTACAATATATAGTATGATTTCTACACTGATCATATTGAAAGCAGACGCACAACAAAAATTTTTTAAGTTACATGTAATTGACATACGGTACTGTATGACACAGACATGTGCAACAGCCACATGTCTGTGAATGAGGACAGATAATGGAGTATATACTGTAGTACATATTTAGGGCAAATCTTTTTAATCCAGACAAATTATTACTCCAAGGGTCAGGAACCAATAATGGCTTATGGTTAATGGTTTAAATTTATAATGTGACCCCTCATTTTGTCAGTCAAAAAGGGCATCCCAGTCACAAAATTCATAAAAAAGGGGAAAGGCGAGTATGCTTGTAAACCTTTTCGGGTATATGTGATGTAACTTAATCACCTTTGCATTTCAAGTTTTCTTTAAACAGTTAGTATAGGGAGTACATCTTCTGAGAAGTTTGTAAAACCATTTTCCCGTCAGTGAAGGTGGCCCCCCCTTAGAAGGTTTAGATCCACAAAGAAAATTTGGGGCAAAAGGTTGTAAACAGGTTCCAATGAGTTGGCACCACCCTTTATAGGCACAGAAAGGAAAGGTAAAAATGGCAAACATTTGGGGCTTACCCCATACTCTAGAAGCAATTATCCCTTGGGTGGAAAGGTTGTTCATTATTGAAAAAACTCTTCAACTTATCTTCTGGACTTTTTATTCTCTTCTTCTCATTTCATCTTTTAACACTCTTCCAAACCGGGAGAAATAAAGAAACATCCTTTACAGTTTCTCAAAGGTGAAGGCCATACTGTTGGGAGAGGTTTACAGTCATCAGATGTGTACTTTTTTGGAGTCACTTGATCACTTAAGCGCTCCACATTACATATGAAGCATTCAATAAAAAATTACTTAGAAAGTGAGTTGGGACATGGGTGCAGGAAGTCCACAATGTAGACAGGTGGCTGCAGTGGCTAAAGGGGGAGAAAGGAAAGACATGCTTAGCAATGATCCCAGCAATGACGAAACAAGCTCCGAAGGGATTCCGGGAAGGAAATGTACAAGAAAATATACATTCACATGTAGGGCATTTTGGCGTTATAGGTAGTTAGGATGTGTCTGTTTGAAAAAGATACCTAAATTCCCATTGCACCCTGGTAACCGAATGTTGCATCATGATAGATAAATACATGACATGTAAGCTCTATATAAATTCGACACACAAGTCCTCCCACCTATAACGATAACAGCATAGCTGTGCAAGCAAAGGTATCACTGCATCTGGTATATACATGAACCATGGGTGGTCGAAAAGTCTGAGGGCAACAATTCTTTCTTCAATCCAATAGCTGTTGCTCCCTTTCATCTGCATTGAGGACACCCCCATGAGGTTCGGGGGGGGGGGGGGGGGAAATGCGAGAGAAAAATAAGATAAGATTTTCATCCTATCTAGTCACTTTGCAAGTACCAACTACAAGGTTATTGACTATACAAAGCGCCGCCACGTCAGCACGAAACTAGGCGGACTCAAACCCGCTGACCGAATGCACAGGGACGCTGCACATTGCGAACTCACGTCCTCTACCAACCTTGTCACCCTACGGGCAGAGAGAAAAGAAAGAGAAGAGAACGAGAAGAGAGAGAGGAGAGAAGAGAGAGAGAGAGAGAGAGAGAGAGTTATAAAAACATGTAAAATTATGATGGAAAATAATATTGCCATTACATTTTTTATAAGCTTTTAAGAGCCGACACATTCAAACACACTTGTACAATAAAATATTATAAAACAACCTCAAGGAATACTATATCCATCATTATTATCTTAATTCTCACAATACATACCATTTCCTGCATTCTGAAGGCGATGTTCGCCCACACCACCTTGGTACTTTCATCCCTGCTGGTCAAGCGTTGGTAATTTTGACAACCAGTGCCACCAGCGCCTCAGTTCTGGGGGCGTTCCACATACCGAAGTCACGACTCCCCCCATGATGTGATGGATCTGCGAGAAGCATTCATAAGTGTTAGTCTCATAGAAGTGATAATAAGCATTTTTTTTTTTTTAAAGTAAACATAATTCATGGGCCCCCAGCAAAAAATTAAGTTAATCATCCACTTTAAAGCAAAAAAAATTACTCACGGGGTTACTCAGGTTAGGTTAGTTTACTGCTCTATTGAGGAAAAAAACGTGCTGACTGATTGAGGGTTAAAAAATATCTTCGTGATAAAAAACATAAAATAACAGTCACATAACGGGTGATATTTTCCGCAATAAAAGGGGGGTTCCCTAAAAAACCCAAACTTTACCCTAATTTATTATTTAAAAGCAACTAAACCCCTTGTTTGCAATACATAATTCAGTAAAACTTTAAATTTTAAAGTACCTTGAATAAAATGGGCCATGCATACAACCATCAGCACTATGCAGTGTATCAAGCACCATGCTGCATCCTGGTCTGCGGCAAAGGGAAGATGCCCTTTTTAAAAAAAAAAAAAAAAAAAATTAAATGGTAAAGAACATTTCTGCGTCGTCGAGTTCTAATTGGTGTTTTGCCGTGAATTCCTATCACGGACAATTCCATGAACATTCCACGATATTTCAAAACAAAGTTGTTTTTTTATTTCGGTAATATTTCAATGGGTTTCAAATTTACGGTAACTGAAATTTCAGTACCTTTAGACTATTAATTTCAGGTTTTCCTCCACTTACAGGTAATTGTATATGTGGGATGGGGAATGGCGGAGGGAAAACAACATTTAATTATTAGTAGCTGTGTGGCCTGCCTTTTCAGTAAACCCCCGTACCCTAACATGGCGCAGTGAGTAGGATCGAGGTAAGCGATACACATTCCCCGGACTGGCTCTGGGGGGGCCTTAGGGGAGAGATTTTGTGGGTTGTCACCGGGAGGGGGACCGTAGTGTAACGGTAGCATGTCCGCCCGGCAAGTGGAAGGTCTCGGGTTCGATCCCTGAGCGGTGCCTGCCTTTTCGGTGAACCCCCTACCTCTCACAGTAGCTAACTAAAGAAATATAATAGCAGAAATATAAAGGGTACGAAAAAACTTTATGGTTTTATTATGGTTAAAATAAATAGTTTAACGGGGGAAAGAATGAGTTTCTAAAGAATATAAGGTAAAATTCTAGTGTTGCCCATACTCTCCCACTTCCCCCAAACAGTTTGGGGACCTGTGGGAATGCGGGGTTTTCGGGTGGGGAACAAATTATGCGTCGGAAACAGTAATTTAACAGTTTTTTGTTTAGGGGGGGTTAAATTTCCTTAAATCTAGGGTAATTTCCATATATCTAGAGAAATTGGGCCCAACCAAATTAACCTGACCTAGCGGGGGATTTGACCCACCGATAAAACCCAACCTAATCAAATCAATCCTAAGCTAAGCTAACCTAGCCTAACCTAACCTATCCTAACTTAACCAAATTAATCTAATCTAACCTAACCTAACCAACCCAAATATAACCTAACCAAATATAAACCTAACCTAAACAAATATACCTAAACCCCCTAGCGGGGGGGTTGGGGGGGTTCTCGATACTCCGGTCTCATTATGTGAGGATCGTCCGGTTCACACATCTCTGGGCTCAGAAGAAATCCAATGAATTTTCCCTAGATCTAGGGAATTTTTTTAACACCCTTAACTCAAAAACTATGTGGTTGCGAAAGCATATTTGGGACCCCAGCCAAATATCCCGCATTCCCCAGGTCCCCAAGCTTGTTTAGAGGGAGAGGGGGAGTATGGGCAAACACTAGAATAATATCCACAAGAGAATCACACACTGGTTTTAACACATCTACAGGTCCAACTCCAGTCACATATCACACCACACAGCCTTTCATTACAACACACAATTCATTCATCAAGGTCTAATTATCGAAACAATCTGTAGGCAATAGCTGTAAAAGTGATATCTTGATGAAGTGTGGTGGTTACAGGGAGTTTCGTACACAAGTTGTTTCGTACACGATTTTGTCAAGTTCAAGCTGAGTGTATGAACGACTATGGTTTCATATAGACTACCAAACAACTTTTTTTGGTGTACGAAACAACTTGTGTACGAACTGACTGCACCCCAGTGTGATCAGCAGTGTGATTTGATTTAAGTTTGGTTATTTAGGTCGTATACAATTAATATATGCCGTATGTTGCCAGTTTGCCACGGCTAAATTACTTACGGCCGAAAGGGCTGGACGGTGAAGGACAGCAGGATAATCCCCAGCCAGGTTACAGTTTTGGCTGGCTAGCCGATGGCTAGCCGCGGCACTATGATGCTGCTGTTGTTGTTTTAAGGATGCGAGGATCCTTTGGGGACACTATGAGCCCTGGTGATGTCCTATGATGCTATCACAGGCAGGGGAGTTGATATTTTATCAGGGAGCCGCCGGCGCTATTCAAATAAAACTTGTTTACGAACAACTGACAACTATTTATGCGCAATACTCTGTCCCCTACACACTTTCTATATTTGGCCACTCTTTCCCTTAAACTATACTTACTTATTATGAATCAATTAAGAGAGGAAAAATTATACTCACCGGTATAATCCGATATGTTGCTCTGCACACTGCACGGCATATGATAATGATGGTGGGGTATTAATAAAACTCTTCCCCAGTATATCTTTTCTGTAGTATGTCTAACCGAACCAAATCACATTTGCGCCAAATTTTTTAATATCTTTATCAGTTTTTCAACTCATTTCCTTTGAGCTGAAAGTTATTAGCCGTACGTAATACCAAGTAAATGTGGTACTTGGTAAAATGTCGGAATAAAAATGCCAAGCGTCGCAATATGAAAAAATGCTTTCAAAAGAACCGTCATTTTAAGACTTATAATATATTATCATGATCATTAGTGTATTGGTACATAACAGTGTTGTATTCCAAATATTTCACAAGAGTAAATCTTGATAAACAGAAGTAAGGATAGTCCGTATATAAAATACAGTGTATATGTAATGTAACACATTTGTCAGTCTTTTTGACGAAGGCTTTGACTAACCTTTCGTTTTGTGTGAATATTTACACATAAAAGGAATACATTTTTCAAATTCTGTACATTTATTTACAGATAATAAATTTTTTCCCCTCTGAAAATACACCAGCGGGACTACGGAGGGCCTCGGGAGGCAAAGTTGCCGCTGGTGGCCGCCGTTCGCCGCTCTAATGCCTACGTAGGCCCGCCGGTGGTGGTTAGCTGGGTAGCCATTATCGAGTGTATCAACAATATGTTGTCACTTTTTGCATCCAGTCAGCCGTTTTTGAATAATCCGCAATCAAAATCTAAATTCCCCGAGCTACGAAATCGCTGCTGGCAATTGGCAGACGATGCGCCAAGGCTCGGTGACGTAACAAAAGGAAGGCTCCTCTTCCCGCGCTGCTGTGTGTGTGTGTAGTAGTGTTTGTGTGTGTGTGTAGTAGTGTCTGTGTGTGGGGTGTGTGTGTGGGGTATAGTGTTTTGTGTGTGTGTGTGTAGTAGTGTTTGTGTGTGTGTGTGTGTAGTAGTGTTTGTGTGTGTGTGTGTGCGTAGTAGTGTTTGTGTGCATAGGCGTAGGAGGTGGGGTTTATTTGGGGGGGCAACACCAAATTTGCACGAAATTCAGAAACCACCACAGTTTTTTTCAAATTGCCATATATTTGTGTAATAAACACGGTACACCAAACAGCTGTTAAATTATGTACAGAAGGTACGAATTTAAAGAAGTTTAGCAAAACATAGTATCAAACATAGTATCAACACAGATTATTTTTACATTATTTTCATGATATATGGCATGAATAACAGATCACCAACTGAATGTAGAAAAGATATACAAATAAGATGAAAATCTGTATTACACTGGAACATATGTTATAGCGTATTTGGGGATAAATTTGAAGAAATTTTGTCCCTTCCCTTTTGTCTGCCAAATACCTCCCCAATAGTGTTAATGTCTACCCTGTTGGCATGACCTCTTTCAAAGTAGAGAAGTCCTAATGCTGAAGCCTATCCTGGCCCATAGTAGATCTAAGGTAGGTTTTGGAGTCTTCTCAAGCACGAGAATGACCTCTCTGCCTGAAACAAGATGTTGCAGGTATAGTTGTCAGGGTTTTGCCACCTCACTGAAGTTGGCAAAGTTCACACAGAGAATTTGAATGGAGATAGTTTACCACTTTACTTGCAGTTTTACACTCCACGCCTTCCAGATTGTGAAAAACGGCAGTTTCAGCCATTAGGATGTCTTGATCCACATTGTAGAATTCAGACACTGCCTTGAAACTATCCTCTGCTGCTTTGCCTAGTACTACATCTGCCATGGATGTCAGGATATGTTATCCCTGCTTGCAAATCTCTCTCTCATTTCAGTGAGAACTCTGTCTAGACCATCATAGTATTCAATCCTGGCTCTCTGATGGTCTGTAAAAGGAGAAGATTCTTCAGGAGTCCCCTCCTGAGAGTGCTTGCAGCCTCTTGGATGGGTTTCTTTTGGCGTTCTGTAGTTTTCACCTCCTCAATGTCTGTGCAATTTCAATGATGTTTGTAGCAGTGTTTTTGGCTTTTTCCCAGATAAAGAAAACATATCTTCATCCCGCACTTACTGAGGGTTTCCATTGTAGCATCACAAGTGACTTTTGCAGCCAAAACACATCATTCCATTTTGGGCATATTCCGATCCAGAAGGGACAGTTGCCCCCCCTGCCCCCCGCCGCCTACGCCTATGTTTTTTGGTGTGTGTGTGTGTGTGTGTGCGTAGTAGTGTTTGTGGTGTGTGTGTGTGCGCAGTAGTGTACGTGTGTGTGTAGTAGTGTTTGTGTGTGTGTAGTAGTGGTGTGTGTATGTAGTAGTGTTTGTATGTGTATACTACCACAACACACACAACACACCACACACACACACAACACTCCTACACACACACACCACACACACACACACACACAAAAACACTACACACACACACAAACACTACCCTACACACCACAACACACACACACACACACACACCACACACACACAAAAAAACACTACTACAACACACACACACACACAAACACTACTACACCACACACACCACACACAAACACTATACACACACACACCAAAACTACTATACACACACACAAAACATACTACACACATACAAACACTACTAACATACACACAAACACGCACAACACCACAAAACACACGACACACACACACCACACACACTACATACGGCACACACACAAACACAAAATACGCCACACACACACACACAACACAAACATAAGGCGTAGGAGGCGGGAGGGGGCAGGGGGGCAACTGCCCCCCCTGGAATCGGAATATGCTCAAATTCGGGCAAATGGGGTTGCAAATTCGGGCATTCGGTGAGAAAACAAAAAATATATAAATTTTAAAAATGACAAGAATAATACAACAAAAAGTAATGATAAACTTGTTATTTGTAACAAGTTAATAAATAATCATTTAGAGTATCCCATTCGAATTACAAAATCATCCCTACTCAATTTTATATGATACAAGACTGAAGACTCCGTTTTCTCTTAACGCTGAGTCCCCGGCGATGGGTGGAGGAAACTCCAAATGTAAATAAATCCCCACAAATCTCTCTACACAGGTGTGTTTGGACCTCCGCATCCAGGGTTATTATTCGGCGATGTATGTAAGTTTCTCAAACATTTCAACAATTCATTAGCATTTATGAATAATCATTTTATGTGTTTGGTATGTAGAAAATGGAATTTGATAATTTATGAAAAATCGTTTTTTAGCCGTATATTGATGGTGCACCAGTCAAGGTAAAACAGTTTACGATCGAGGAAAAAAAAATAGACTATATCATCTAAGTGCATCAGTGGGATTTTTGTACAAAAACTACACCTACTGAACTACTTCAGCAAATCATCAATAAATATATATCATATATGCTCATATTCGATTCAGCTTTATTGACTATATTGTAAATATGCTAGACAAAAAACCGGTATTCATTTTAGGTTCAGGGCATGGAGAAGTCCAGAAAGAGGCTGTACAGGAGCAAAAGTTAAATGCTCCAAAATGCGGCAAGGAAGTTGATGGCGATTTAAAAGTGAACACTCGAAAAGAGCTCATGAAATGATCACAAGGTAAAGTTTCCATCCCGTGATTGATCCAAAACCAAAGGAAACTATCATTTGGAGTGTTACCTAGTACAAATACCCGTGAAAAAAGGGAGCAAACAGACGCTGTTCCTCTGCAGCTGAAACCCACTGATGTCCAAGTATTCTGTGATATTGAAGAAAAACAAGATGAGATCCAAGTCCCAGCGCCGCCGTGCCAGGATGTGGAGAAACCTGCCAGGGAGGCACGAAGAGCAGAAGGCTCCTGTCCATGAAATGAAGTAATGCTCAGAGGAGACACTGCAGGAGCCGATACTGAAATATTAGATGGTCCAAATCACCCTCTTCGGAGTGGAATATCACAGGAAAACACTTTCCTAATGAAAGGGAACAAGAGACTTCAACCAGGACATCTTCAAGAAATACCCCTCGGACAGCTTCCACAACGTCAAACCAAAAGTCAATGGTGCTTCCCGTGAGAAGTTCTATGTGACCATTCCTTCACATTCAGCAAATGGAAAAAGCCTGAAAGACTGGCAAAAACATGCTCAGAGCAACCAGTCACATGTTTGCCATGTCAAAATGGATCGCATTAGAGATAAACAAAAGACGAGGAACATAGTTTTGGTCCAAGTGATATGGTTTTCACAGAGAAACATGGTCCAATAAGCACAGAGCCTATCTCAGTGATTGTAGAGTCATCCTTTACACTGCGCAACAAAAACATTCCCCAAAGAGGCATTCAGAAGACAGGTCCAACATGGGACAGCAATCAGATGTAAATGCGGAAATTGATAGAACTTCTACATCTTCGATGTAGAAGACATCCCATGGCTTGCCGAGAGATTAACTTCACAACTGGCAGGTACATCACCAACTGGCTGTCAACAGAGATTCAGAATGGAGATCGGAATATTGCATCTGACCTTGTGCTGAAGGACATATCTAAAGCTGTGAGAAGCTGGGAAGTTCAGCATCATAGTGGATGATGAAAACAGCAGATGTGCAGCAACATGGGAGAGGTCTGTTGTTTGCGACTATAGACAACAATGTCAACCAACAGAAACCTATCGTTGGCTTCCATGAAGTAAAAGTCTGCAAAGAGAGGTAATCTTCAAACTGGTACTGGACGTACTTCACAACATGGGAAAACGGAGAACTGAGGATGTAGTTGGACAAGTTCTATGTGGGGGCATCTGACATGACTGCAAAGAGAAGGGTGTGGCTTACAAGTGCAGGATTTCCGGTAGCACCTAAGGAATCTATGTCCACGTATGGGCACCTAACACTTGCACTACAAGATACTTGCAGGAAAATACTCTCATCAGGAATGCGCTAGGAGTGTCCAGTCCAGCCACAACTTCTTTAATACACCAAAGCGAAGAAAATGTCTCCGTTCTGGACACATGCCAGATATGACTCGGCACCGTACAGTCCAACATAAGTTAAAGTCTATGAGTTGAGACACGCTGGGCCTGGCAGATGGGAGGCTGTGAAGCGTGGTGCAAACAGCCTGAGATAATTCTACTTGCTCTAATAGAGCTGTCCAAGGATAAAGACGCCAAAATTATGTGGATGCTAAGGGTCTTGTCAAAGCTAGCTCGAGTTCCAGTTCATTCAGTGGCTTGCACACTTTAAAAGGGGATCTTCTCCAACACAAATGCCCTAACTACGCAAACTTGCAGGGTCATGAGGTGATGTGATGGCTGCAAAAGTCATTTTTGTGATGCTACAATGGAAACATCAGTAAGGCAGGGATGAAGATATGTTTTCTCTTATCTGGAAAAGCCAAAAACACTGCTACAAACATCATTGAAATGCACCCAGACATGAGGAGGTGAAAACTACAAAACGCCAAAAGAAACCATCCAAGAGGCGCAAGCACTCTCAGGGAGAGACTCCTGAAGAATTCTATCTCCTTACCAGACCATCAGAGAGCCAGGGATGGAACTATTATGATGCTCTAGACAGAGTTCTCACTGATGAGAGAGAGATTTGCAAGCAGGGATACACATATCCTGACATCCATGGCTGATGTAGTACTAGGCAAAGCAGCAGAGGATAGTTTCAAGGCAGTGTCTGAAATGAATTCTACAGTGTGGATCAAGACATCCAATGGCTGAAAACTGCCGTTTTCCAATCTGGAAGGCGGGATGTAAAAACTGCAAGTAAAGTCGGATAAACTATCTCCAGTCAAATCTCTGTGTGAAAAACTTTGCCACACTTCAGTGAGGTGGCAAAACCTGTGCACGATACTGCAACATCTTGTCAGCAGAGAGGTCATTCTCGTGCTTGAGAAGACTCAAAACCTACCTTAGATCTACTAGGGGCCAGGATAGGCTTCAGCATTAGGACTTCTCTGCATGAAAGAGGTCATGCCAACAGGGTAGACATTAACACTATGTGGAGGTCATTTGGAGACGAAAGGGAAGGGACAAAAATGTCCTTCTAATTATCCCAAATACGCTATAACTGTTCCAGTGTAATACAGATTTTACTGTGTTTGTAATATCTTTTCACATGCAGTTGTGATCTGTTATCATGCCATATATCATGAAAAATATGTAAAATAATCTGTGTTGATACTATGTTTGATACTATGGTTTGCTAAACTTCTTTAAATTCGTACCTACTGTACATAATTTAACAGCTCTGTTTGGTTGGGTGTGTACCGTTTGTTTATTACACAAAATATATGTGGGGGGGTGGGGGGACAATGTTGAACAAAAACTGGGGGGTTCTGAATTTCGGGCAAATTTGTTTGCCCCCCCCCAAAATAAACCCCACCTCCCACGCATGTCTCTAACACCATGTTGTTCTGGAAATGTTCAATGTCTTTCAAATTCGCATTGGAGAATAGAGGGTGCTGCAGAGGATACACGCGGGCGTTGATCTTCCATCCTTATCTGTGCACAGTGAAGGCCGTACTTGAACCATAGTCGGTTTATTCCACTTCTTTTCTTCGATATAGATGAGGACAAATTTGGTAATGAGAACAAATATACAAATTAAGAGATGTGTTTCTTTTTTATATGAATGTCACCAAAAAATATGTGATGGAAAAACGAAATACGTGGTTTAATCAATCACATACGTAGGGCCATCACAATACATTCAAGAAAGTCTTGGCAATGCTACACCGCTACGGTAATGATATATGTCACATAATCCGCACATTTAATATATGTGAAGTAAACAAAATCAGAAATGAACATAACCCAATCCTGCACCCTGTATGTATCAATAAGAAAATGTTTATTAAAACAGAGAAACCATAACTCATCAAGCAGAGACTGCGTGTTGATGGTGCGGAGGGTGGTGTGGTATGAGACGTGGTCACGTGACGATAACCACCTTCCCTCGTATCACCTACGTGTCCTATACGCGTCCCGTCCCTCGTACACTCTGTATCAAATACGTGTATCCTGTACTCGAGTCGTTGCGGACGTTGCCACTTCATTAGGAAAGTATTGATCCTTACCGATGCTATATGAGCTCCTTAGAATATAGGACCAGGAAATTCAGCATTTGCTGAAGTGTATCAAATGTACTTGGCGCACCAAAAGTATCCAATCTAGTACAGTTTAGTATAACAGTTTCCATCCCGGGTGGGACCCTGTGAGGGTTTGTGCAGAGCCCTGAGCGGCTGACGTAAGCTAGGCTGCGAATAACCTGTCTCGTACACGTCCAAGCTAAAGGCGTTTTCTGCAGGGATCTGATTGCAACCGAACATTTTTCGGTTGCCAAATTTCGACCCTGTTCCAACATCCAGTGAAAGATGATTGGCCGACCGCAAACGTGTTGTGTGGTTGTGACGTTTGCAACCGAAAATTTTCCGATTGCACCAAAATCCCAGCAGAAAACGCCTCTAGTTTGTGTTGCCAGTCATTTCCCACAGTTCGAATAAAAACTGAGCTGTGGAGGCCATTTTTATGTGGATGTAGTGACTCAAGGTGGGCCTTAAACCAGCTGCGTAATTACCTAAAGGTCACGCCACGCCAGGTGTGGATGACTAACTGTGACCAAAATTCCCCGGAGCTCCTGCCCTTGGCGATAGTACCTGCCAGTAACTTCCGGCCATCACAGAGAGCACACACACGCCTCTCTCTGTGATTCTCGTGGCCTTCCCCGCTGTTAACCGTGTTTTATTCCGCCTCAATTAAACTTGTGTGCGAAATTAGAATTGGTTTAGACCGGTCTGGCCAAAGGAATATACATGTATTTTTCTAGCCTACGAACACTGTATCGCAAAAATAATAATTTTTTCGTATTTTTTCTGTTCAGAAAAAAATAACATGCGTATATAGAAATATAACTTGCTTTAATTTTTCATAGGCATCCTCGCAGCCCCTAGGAACCAGCTTAGCACCCCGTTTAAGAACCACTGGTCTAGTGGATAGCGCGCGGCCTGCCATTCTGTGGTTTAGCCGGTTCGAATCTCGCTGTGCCGGGGATTTTTCACTGACAAATTTCGGGCGGTTATTGCCTCCCTGGAGCAGGGGATGGGAGGGTGTTGTGTGTGAGGTCCTGGCATACCAAGGATCGGTAATAATTATCTCCGTAGGGTGAAACTGGCGATGTTTGTTGTTGTTAAGATTTGTTTACCCCGTAATGGAAGGAGCACGGGCTTGGAAGGGCCCGTAAAAAGAAGTCATAATAAAACAGTAATCGATAGGGGTGGGGTGAAACGGATTGGAGGAAAGGGCATCCACCCCTGCGAGGTATGGCGACTCGTGATCGTGAGGCCAGGCTCGCGGGACAAGACCAATAGATGATGACACACACACACCTAACACACCGTGGCGGAACAAGGGTGTAAACATTGGTGGGCACTCGGGGGAGCACAGGGTTAAATATGGGGGGCACTAGGGGGCCCACAGGTCAAATATGGGGGGCACTCGGGTGCCCGGGGGTATATATAGGCCACTATGGTTTGTTCGCTATATACATATATAGATATATAATATTTATATATATATATAGCTATATATTATATAGTATGTGAAAATAGTCCTGACAGTGATGAAATAATTACAATTATTTGTAAATTGATGTTTATTCCAAAAAAAACATTGTCCAATGCGTAAAATAGGAGATACCTTTAATATGAGATATGGCCAACCTTTGTTTGTAACAAGCAATTCCACTGCGCTTTGGCAAGATTCCCACAAGCTTGAACACATTTTCTGTAGTTTCTTCGTCATGGTACAGGCTTAATAACAGCACAAATCAGCTTCTGCTCGTCGAAACAGTGTCTTTCTCGATTCTACGTTGATTATTAGCCCATAGACTCAATGGGGTTTATGTCAGGAGAAACTACAAGGCCAATCTAGAAATGGTTAGTCCCCACTTTCTTCGGAAGAATGTGCACATTTTTTTGGGAGTTATGGCACGGGACGCGAGATTCCGCTGGTGAAAATGCGCCTCCATCAGGGAAAGCCCTTTGCATCACAGGAAGCCAAGTGGCTCAGGGACTGCCTTGTATTTACGCTATTCATCATTCCCCAAACATTAACAAGCCGCCACTAGACCTTTGAGCAGTAAAAACAACCCAAAACATCTCTTATTAGGTGGTGTTTTGGCGCTTGTTGAATGTGTCCTGGCGAAGTGGTTCACCTTTGCCTTCGTCTCACTACCAGTGACTGTACCATGCATTCAAATGCGTAGTCTGAAAAATAGAACTTTCCTCAGTCATCTGCCTTCCATCCAGCATACTTGCGTGCTCAGCGAAGACGTTTTGTCTGCATAGCAGAAAGTCAATAACTGTTTATGTACCGGTTTTCTGAGGCGAATTTTGGTGAGAGAAGCCCTAAGAAGCCGGCTTCTTACGGCTTCTTGCGGCTTCTCTCTCGTTTTCGTGCCTCGCCAGAACGGCTGACAGGAGTGTTCGAGGCTCCCCGCCCCGGGCGCAAACAGCTGATAACTATAAACAAACAAACCACACTGACCGAAAGTGTACCGTCGAATGAAAGCCATTAATAAGTTACGATAACTGACTGACGATATTGTGAATGGATCACAACACATATCCTTCACATTAATGTTTTTTTGTTCCATAAACCAAGGACTATTAATAGGGCAAGGTAAAGAGGCGGGCACCTACGGACATCATATGGGGCTGGCTGGGTCGAGTTCCACATTAGTGACTTATTTTTTTATTAACTGCTGCACCTGATGGCAAGGGTCAGGTATAATGAGGGATTCATTAACTGGCCATCATCTGCCCGCCAGTGCCCGGGATTTTCCGCTTTGGGGGTGGGCTGATTTATATTGCTTGGAAGATAGGGGGGCTGTTTTTCATTCTTGGCTAATTTTTGGCTTTAAAATTTAATCTTCTCTCTCTCTCTCTCAGCTTAATGATTACTGTATGGGTATATGGGACTCAACAAAAACTTTTCTCAACTTTACTTTTTAGTGTTTTAAAACTGCAAAATATTGCAGCAAAAACTAGCTATTGGAGGAGCAAGATAGAAGGATCACGTTACCCCTATCATAAAAAGAGTTAAAGTGGTTAACAATTAAAGACAGATAATATTAGAAAATTTTTCGCTGTTTATAAGGCTGTCAATGGGTTGTATCCGGAGTGGTATCTAGTTTTCCATTGTCAAGGAAAATACAGCCAGTACAACAAGGCAGCTAAAAGACCTTTAGTGCCAAGAGCCAGAACAGACTGGTGCCAGACCCATCACTGTAAAAGGCCTTAACTATGGAACAATTTGCCTTCATGCATCATTAATTATGGAAGTCTACACTTTTAAGTCTTGACTTATAAATTTACTTTTAATTGACCCTAAGTGAACTAAAATTGTTTCCCCCATATCAATAGCAGTTGCATATGTTAGTAGTATTTTAAAGATATTTGAAGTGACTTTTAGTTCTTATGTTTAATGTTATAATTATTTCCTTTTAATGTTTCGTTTGACTTTCTTTTTATGTATTTTTTTTTGCGTGACTTTCAAAAGTTTCATTTTTAGTTATATTCATAAAACATCTGTGATGTAAGTTTGATAGTAAAACCATGTTCATGGAAATAAGATATTTATTTATTTATTTACTCCCCTCTCACTCCTCTCAGAGTCTTCTCTTTCATCTCGGTCGGATAACACTTCATGCAACCGGAAACATCCCATACCTGAAACATAGACTGTGTTACTATTGCAGATTAAACCCTTGCCATGAAAGGAAATGGGAGACAGACAGCATTATGAGTGTTTTTTCATACATGACAATAGTCATGTTCATAGTTTCATCCTAAATTTTACCGATATTTGCCACTTGTAGATGAACAGGGTAATATACAAGGAAATGCAAATAATTTTAAAAAGTATGTTGTTGATGTGTACCTTTATAGAAGTTTATAAGGACAAGTAAAATTAATAACATAAGCAAATAATCCAACTATACACTAAAATAAAAAAAAGTATTAAACTCAGATTTTAATGCACAAAGGGCCAGTGTAATACTGATTGGTCAGATAATTGCAACCAAAGTAGCCAGTAAATACGGGTTAACATTCATATTCAACAAAATACAATTTCTCGTCACTAGTTTCATAATTTTGTATTTCCTATATGCAGAAACACTTGACCCATAACCTAATCCTACTTAAAAGTCACCAAACCGAACGTATTAGGTATATACACTGATGCTCTGTAGTACTTTTTCAAAGTTTTGTGTATACACACAACCTCGCTTTTACGGACCTTTATATAACAAATATCGGCTTCAACACTTTTTCTGCCAGTCCGGTATATGCGTGGCTTTTACCGAATAAGTTTAGTATATGCGTTGTGGGTTCTGATTTTTTTTAATTGCCCTGTATTCGTGTAGTATTTGTGATTTGGGTGCATGTATGTAAGGTACAAAATTTCGTCAGATGTAACGGACAAAGTTCACGATACACGGAATTAGTCGGAAATAGGGAACTTTTACCTCATATAACGACCACAATTTGCTTATATGCGAAAAGCTCGGACACTCGGATAATTATAACCTGCATCCTTCCCCAATTTGTTCGTCAAAGCGAGAGTACATCATTTACACCATTAATTATATGTCAACATAAAAATCAGGTACACCAAAAAATAGCCATTAATCCTTTTTGCATAAACATACTAATTTAACCAAAATATACAGAAATACACCATATATATATATTTAAATATATATATATATATATATATATATATATAATCTATATAATAATATATATATTATATATATATATATATATATATAATTACATAAATATTATTATATAAATAATAATAATATCATTATATAATAATATATCATATATATAAAATTACTATTATATAATTAATATATATATACCTATATATTATTACATATATATATATATATATACATGTATATATAAATACATAATAATATATTATCATATAAGAAAAAATTATATAGGTAAATCTTAGAACAAGGGCTCCACCCCCTAATCTTCTTCTTATAGCCAACAAGCTTGGGGACATGGTGGGAAACCGGGTTTTGGGTGGGGGAGCACACACTAAGGGAAATATGGCCCCACAAAAAATCCATAAAACTAGGGAAATTTCCTAGTTCAATAGACTTTATCGGGGCCCTATTCCCTAATGTTGCTCCCCACCCAAAAACCCGTTCCAACCAAGTCCCCAAGCTTGTTGTCTATAAAAGAAGAAGAAAGATAGGAGTGAGCCTTATTCTAAAGATGAAAACGCTAAAAGTTAAGTCTTTTAGTTCTTTTAAAAGTAAAATGTCCAAGGAAAAAGCCAAGTTTTTCTCAAATAAGTTACGGAAAATGAGAAAAAAAAAATAATCCAGAAAAAAATACACAAAAAGGGGAGGAAAAAAAATATGCAAGAATAAATCAGGGAAAATATGCAGTTTCAAAAAGCGTAAAAAAATGCAGTTAAAAAATTCGGGAAAAAATTAAAATGACCAAAAGCCTTCCGGGAAAACACTATGCAGTTTCAAATATGCGCGGGAAAAAGTATTATT
>JACEEZ010019437.1:0-10000 GCA_016584305.1 Chionoecetes opilio
TGTTTGTTGTGTCTGTGTTTACCTTCACTCAGGTTTTTTCCCTCTTGTTTACTTATTCATTTCATGTATGCAGTTTCCTCCTGAATGATGTGTATCTTAATACTGATTATTTTCTATTATAATATATCTTTCTATATCACTTTTCCATCTTTTGTATACGTCGCCCTTTTATATATATTATAAATCTTTATTTCTTGTAGATGTTCCTTAAATTTGATTTCATTCCACGCCCTTCATTAATTTCTTGGTCAACACTCTTTATCGACTACCTTCTTAATTCTTATTCAGGAATTCCTTGTCATAGTCCATCCAGTTAACCCGTGGGCTGTGGCAAGCCTTCCTGAAGGCTCTGCTGAGCTACTGCAAAACCGAAACCGCAGTTTTCAATTGCATACAAAACCATGCCGACATTCGTAAAAGTCTACTTTTTGTGTCACATATACGCCTTGATGTCAGCTCTCGATAACACACACCACCATCTGCCTCATTACGATGTCCCGCAGATATTTACCAATCCTTGGTTATTTTGCCAAAAGATCTTGGGATGTAGGTCTTGGCGTTGGGATATTTTGTGTCTATCTTGGGACTTTTGAAGGGATTATTCAAGTATTTATTCAGTGGTTTATATCAAGGTACGGTACAACGGAACCTATGCTTACCTTCAGATAAACGACTGCATAAATACATGAATAATCCCGTCTAAATCTTGGACAAAATCCCAATGTGGTGGCACCCTTGAATTCACCCTCAACCGTCTCTCGCAAGCGACTTGCTACCCTTCGCCCAGCTATTTCAACTCCCAACCACAACCATACCTCAACCCAATACGTTTGGGTTAAAATTAGATATAATGGGCCGGATGCAAATTTCTACAACCTTGATGTTGATGTGATTTGCATCCAATTCTGTAATGATCACGTTTTTTCTCACATTCCCGCACTGGTGGCACTAAAAATTGATTTGCTCCCGCAGTTTCAGGGATAAAATTATTATCCTCCAGTATAAAACAAATATGTGGGAGTTGGATCTGGTCATTGATGGTGCATCATATTGGAATCTGGTCCATATTTGGTCCGTCTTATCTTGGCAACTTTTAAGGGTAAACACTTGGAGTAAGATCCTTAGATGTGGTTGGTCATCAACTTGGAACTTTTACGGGTAAAAGAGCTTGGAGTTAGATCTGGACCATGGTTGGTCATTCATCTTGGAACTTTTAAGAGTTGTACAGCTTGGAGTTAGATCTGGGCCATTATTGGTCCCCCATATTTGAACTTTTAAGAGTAGTAGACTATACAGGTCGGAGTATGATGGTAGGATGCTCTTCAGGATTGGCGATTCGGCGCTCCTTCCAACGAGTGTTTCCCATGATTAATTAATTATTTATTAATTAACCATAGCTATCTATCTTTATTTCTGGATTGTTTTTAGTTTTGTTTCCATTTTTTTCTCCCCTCATATATTCACCTGTATCGCTGTCTCACCTTTCTCATATAATCCCTGTTGTTTTTGTTGTTGTTTTGGTACCTTTTTATGTTATGGGGTTTGTTTTGCTGGTAATTGAGCCCCTTTTGTTCTCGTTTTGTGTGGTGTTTTTTGATCAATCGGGTGTTCCTTTGTTTCATGAGGGTGTGTGTTGTGTGTGTGGGATGTGTGTGTTTGTGTGTGTGTGTTGTGTGTGTGTGTTGGTGTGTGTGTGTGTTGTGTGGTGTATGTGTGTGTGTGTTGTGTGTGTGTGTGTTTTGGGTGTGTGTGTGTGTGGTGTGTGTTGTGTGTGAGTGTGTGTGTGTGAGTTGTGTGTGTGTGTGTGTGTGTGTGGTTTGTGTTTGTGTGTGTGTGTGTGTGTTGGTGTGTGTATGTGGTGTGTGTGTGTTTTTTGGGGGTTGTAAAAGTGTGGGTGGTGTGTGTGTGCGTGTACGTGTGTGTGTTGTGTGTGTGTTGTGTTTGTGCTGTGTGGTTGTGTGCGATGTGTGTGTTTGTGTATGGTTTTGTGTGTGTGTCCTGTGTGTGTGTGTTTTGTGTGTGGGTGGGTTGTTGTGTTTTTAGTTGTGTTTATAATTATATTTTGTTGATTTGTGTTTTTGTGTTTTCTTCTCTGTCCACTCACGGTTCTTTCCTCTTCTTGAATACCTTATTCATTTCCATGTAGCAGTTTCCTCCTGATGATGTGTATCTTAATACAGATTATGTTCTATATAATATATCTTCTATATCACGTTTCCATCAGTTGTATACTGTCGTCCTTTTGTATATATTTATAATCTTTATTTCTTGTAGATGTTTCCTTGAAATTTGATTTCAATTCCACGCCTTCATTAATTTCCTTGGTCAACACTCTTTATAGACTACCTTTTTCATTCTTATTCAGGAATCCTTTGTCATAGCGCTCCAGTTACCCGGGGCTGTGGCAAGTTTTTCTGAAGGCTCTGCTGGTTACTGCGAACCGAAACAGCGCAGTTTTAATTGCATACAAAAACCAGCCGACATTTCGTAAAAGTTCTCCTTATTGTGTCCATATACCCTTGATGTCAGCTCTCGATACACACACACCACCATCTGCCTCATTACGATGTAAGCAGATCTTTACCAATCCCTTTGGTATTTGCCAAAGATCTTGGGATGTCCGTCTGGCGTTGGGATATTTTGGAGTCTATCTTGGGACTTTTGAAGGATATTCAGTATTTATTCAGTGGTTTTATCAATGTACGGTACACGGAACCTATGCTTACCTTTCAATAACGACTGCATAAATACATGATATCCCGTCTAATCTTGGGCAAATCCCAATGTGTGGCACCCTTGTATTCACCTCAACCGTCTCTCGCAAGCGACTTGCTAACCCTTCGCCCCACTATTCAACCCAACCACAACCACCTCAACCCATAATTGGGTTAATTAGATTAATGACGGATGCAAATTTCTACAACTGATGTTGATGTGATTTGCATCCAATCTGTAATGATCATCGGTTTTTCTTCACATTCCCGCACTGGTGCACTAAAAATTTTTTCTCCCGCAGTTTCAGGGATCATTATTATCCTCCATTATAAACAAATATGTGGGAGTTGGATCTGGTCATTGATATGTGCATCAATTGGAATCTGGTCCATATTTGGTCCGTCATTATATTGCAACTTTTAAGGGTAGAGCAGCTTGGAGTAAGATCCTTAGATGTGTTGTCAATCAATCTTGGAACTTTACGGGTACTAGAGCTTGGAGTTAGATCTGGACCATGGTTGTCATTCCATCTGGAACTTTTCAGAGTTGTACAGCTTTGGAGTTAGATCTGGCCAGTATTGGTCCCCTCATATTTGAACTTTTAAAGTAGTAGACTATACAGGTCGGAAGTAGGAATGGTAGGATCTCTTCAGGATTGGCGCAGTCGGCGGCTCCTTCACGAGTGTTTCCCATGATTACTTAATTATTTACTTATTAACCAATAGCTATCTATCTTTTATTTCTGGATGGTGGTTTTAGTTTTGGGGTTTCCATTTTTTTCCTCCGCCTCTCTATTCACCTGTATCGCTGTCTTCACCTTTCTCCATATATCCCTGTTGTTTTTGTTGTTGTTGTGCCTTTTTCTATGGTGTTTGTTTTGCTGTAATGAGACTTTGTTCTCGTTTTTGTGTGTTTTTTGATCATCGGTGTTTCCTTGTTACATGAGGGTGTGGGTGTTAGTGTGTGTGTGTGTGTGTGTTGTGTGTGTGGGTGTGTGGTGTGTGTGTGTGTGTGTTGTGTGTGTGTGTATTGTGTGTGTGTGTGTGTGTGTGTGTGTGTGGTGTGTGTGTGTGTGGTGGTGTGTGTGTGTGTGAGAGGGGTGTGTGTGGGTTGAGTTGTGTGTGTGTGTGGGTGTGTGTGTGTGTGTGTGTGTGTGGTGTGTGTGGGTGGTGTGTGTATGTGTGTGTGTTAGTTTTGTGTTGTAAGTGGTGTGTGTGTGTGTGTGCGTTGTACGTGTGTGTGTTTGTGTGGTGTTTGTGTGTTGTGTGTGGTGGTTTGTTTGTGTGCGAATGTGGTGTGTTGTGTATTTGTTTGTGTGTTGTGTCTGTGTGTTGTGTGTTTGTGTGTTGGTTGGTGTGTTGTGTTTGAAGTTGTGTTTTATAATTATCTTTTTGTTGATTTTGTGTTTTTGTGTTTCCTGTCACTCACGGTTCTTTTCCTCCTTCTTGCTTACCTTATTCATTTTCCATTGTAGCAGTTTCCTCCCTGATGATGTGTATCTTTAATGAAACAAGATTATTTTCTATATACTATATCTTTCTATATCACTTTCATCATTTGGTATACGTCGTCCTTTTGTATATAATTTATAAAATCTTTATTTCTGTGATGTTCCTTAATTTGATTTCATTCCACGCCCTTCATTAATTTTCTTGGCAACATCTTTTATAGACTACCGTCTTCAATTCTTATTCGGAATTCCTTGTCATAGTCCCATCCAGTTAACCCGTGGGCTGTGGCAAGTTTTACCTGAAGGCTTCTGCTGAGCTACTGCGAAACGAAACCGCAGTTTTAATTGCATCAACACCAGCCGACAGTCGTAAAAGTCTACTTATTGTGTCAACTTATACGCCTTGATGTCAGCTCTCGAATAACACACACACCATCTTCCTCATTACGATGTCCGCAGATATTTACCAATGCCTTGGTTATTTGCCAAAAGACTTGGGATGTAGGTCTTGGGCGTTTGGATATTTTTGTGTCTAGCTTTGGACTTTTGAAGGGATTATCAGTATTTATTCAGTGGTTTTATCAAGGTACGGTACACGGAACCTATGCTTACCTTCATTAACGACTGCATAAATACATGTAATAATCCCGTTCTAAGTCTTGGGACAAAATCCATGTGTGGCACCCTTGTATTCACCTCAACCGTCCTCTAGCAGCGACTTGCTACCCTTCGCCCAGATATTCACTCCCAACCACAACCAATACCTCAACCCAATACGTTTGGGTTAATATTAGATATAATGCCGGTGCAAATTTCTACAACCTTGATGTTGATGTGATTTGCATCCATTCTGTAATGATCATCGTTTTTCTCACATTCCCCACTGGTGGCACTAAATTTATTTTGCTCACGCAGTTTTCAGTGATAAAGAATTATTATCCGCCAGTATAAAAACAAATATGTGGAGTTGGATCTGGTCATTGATAGTAGCATCATTTGGAATCTGGTCCATAATTTGGTCCGTCATTATCTTGTCAGGAACTTTAAGGTAGGCAGCTTGGGTAAGATCCTTGATGTGGTTGGTCACATCTGAACTTTTTTACGGTGTAAAGAGCTTGGAGTTAGATCTGGACCATGGTTGGTCATTCATCTGGAACTTTTTAAGAGTTGTACGCTTGGAGTTATGATCTGGGCATTATTGTCCCCCATATTTGAACTTTAAGAGTATAGACTATACAGTCGGAGTAGATGTAGGATGCTCTTCAGGAATTGGCGATATCGGCGATCCTTCCAACGAGTGTTTCCCATGATTATTATTATTTATTAATTAACCATAGCTATCTATCTTTATTTCTGGATGTGTTTTAGTTTTTGTTTCCATTTTCCTTTCTTCGCCCCTCATATATTTGACCTGTATCGCTGGTCTCACCTTCTCATATATCCCTGTTGTTTGTTGCTGTTGTGCTTTTTTTTTATGGGGTTTGTTTTGCTGTAATGAGACTTTTGTTCTCGTTTTTTGTGTGTTTTTGATCATCGGGTGTTCCTTTGTATTCATGGGGTGTGTTTAGTGTGTGTGTGGTGTTTGTGTGTGTGTGGTTTGGTGTGTGTGGTGTGTGTGTGTGTGTGTGTGTGGGTGTGTGTGTGTGTGTGTGTGTTCTCTGTGTGTGTGTGGTGTGTGTGTGTGTGTGTGTGTGTGTGGTGTGTGTGGGGTGTGTTTGTGTGTGTGTGTGGGTGTGTGTTTGTGTGTTGTGTGTGAGTGTGGTGTGTGTAGTTGTGTGTGTGGTGTGTGTGTGTGGTGTGTGTGTGTGTGTGTGTTTGTGTGGTGTATGTGTGGTGTGTGTGTGGTGTTTGTGGGTGTAATGTGTGTTGTGTGGGTGTGCGCGTCCGTGTGTGTGTGTGTGTGTGTGTTGTGTGTGTGTGTGGTGTGTGTGTGTGGTGTGTGTGTGTGTCTGTGTTGTGTGCGATGTGTGGTGTTTGTGTATGTGTTTGTGTGTGTGTCTGTTGTGATGTGTGTTTGTGTGTGGGTGGTGTGTGTGTTTTAGTTGTGTTTTATAATTATATTTTGTTGATTTGGTTTTGTGTTTCTCTGTCCTCACAGTCCTTTTCCTCCTTGTTCTTGTTTACCTTATTCCATTTCATTTATGCAGTTTCCTCCTGAATGATTGTGATGTTAATACTGCTTATTTTTCTATTATAATATACCTTTCTATATCACGTTTCATCTTTTGTATACGTCGTCTTTTATTATATTTCTAAATCTTTATTTCTTGTAGATGTTCCTTAAATTTGATTTCATTCCACCCTTCTTAATTTCTTGGTCAACACTCTTATAGACTACCTGCTTCAATTCTGATTCAGGAATTCCTTGTCATAGTCCATCCAGTTAACCCGTGGGCTGTGCAGCCTTCCTGAGGCTCTGCTGAGCTAACTGCGAAACCGAAACCGCAGTTTTCATCTACAAAAACCATGCGACATTCGTAAAGTCTACTTATTTGTGTCCCATCTACGCCTTGATTGTCACTCTCGATAACACAAGAAGAACACCACCATCTGCCTCATTACAGATGTACCCAGATATTTACCAATCCTTGGTTATTTGCCATAAAAGATCTTGGGATGTGGTCTTGGCGTTGGGGATATTTTTGTGTCTATCTTGACTTTTGAAGGGATTATTCAAGTATTTATTCAGTGGTTTATACAGGTACGTTAACAACGGACCATGCTTACCTTCAAGATAAACTACTGCATAATACAGAATATTCCCGTCTAAATCTTGGACAAAATCCAAAGGTGTGGCCATTGATTCACCTTCAACCGTCTCTCTTGCAAGCGCTTGCTACCCTTCGCCCAGCTATTTCAACCTCCCACCACACCATACCTTCAACCCAATCGTTTTGGTTAAATTAGATATATTCCGGATCAATTTCTACAACCTTGAGTTGATGTTATTTTGCATCCACTTCTGTAATGATCACTGTTTTTTCTACATTCCCGCACGGGTGGCACTAAAAATTGATTTGCTCTCCTCAGTTTCAGGGATACAATTATTATCCTCCAGTATAAAACCAAATTGTGGGAGTTGGATCTGGTCATTGATTGGTGTCAGTCCTATTGAATCTGGTCCATATTTGGTCCGTCATTTATCTTGGCAACTTTTAAGGGTAGAACAGCTTGGAGTAAGATACTTGATGTGGTTGGTCATCAACGTTGGCACGTTTAACGGGTATAGAGCTTGGAGTTAGATCTGGCCATGTTGGTCATTCATCTTGGAACTTTTAGACGTGTACGCTTGGAGTTAGATCTGGGCCGCTTATTGGTCCCCCATATTTTGAACTTTTAAGAGGAGTAGACTATACAGGTCGGAGTAGGATGGTAGGATGCTCTTCAGGATTTGCGATACTAGCGCTAGGCCTTCCAACGTGTTTCCCATGAATTAATTAATATTTATTAATTAACCATAGCTATCCTATCTTTTTTCTGGATTGTTTTTTAGTTTTGTTTCCATTTTTTTTCTCCCGCTCATATATTCACCTGTATCGCTGTCTCACCCTTTTCTCATATATCCCCTTTTGTTTTGTTGTTGTTGTGGTCTTTTTTTTTATGGTGCTTGTTTTGCTGGTATGAGACTTTTGTTCTCGTTTTTTGTGTGTTTTTTGATCAATCGGGTGTTCCTTTGTTTCATGAGGGTGTGTGTTAGTGTGTGTGTGTGTGTTTGTGTGTGTGTGTGTGTGTGTGTGTGTGTGTGTGTGTGTGTGTGTGTGTTGTGTATGTGTGTGTGTGTGTGTGTGTGGTGTGTGTGTGTGTGGTGTGTGTTGTGTTGTGTGTGTGGGTGTGTTGTGGTTGTGTGTGTGTGTGTGTGTGGTGTGTGTGTGTGTGGTGTGTGTGTGTGTGTGTGGTGGTGTATGTGTGTGTGTGTGTTTGTGTGTGTAAGTGTGTGTGTGTGTGTGTGCTGTACTGTGTGTGTTGTGGGTGTGTGTTGTTGTGTGTGTGTGTTGTGTGCGATGTGTGTGGTTGTGTATGTGTTTGTGTGTGTGTCTGTGTGTGTGTGTTTGTGTGTGGGTGGTGTGGGGTTTTAGTTGTGTTTATAATTTATTTTGTTGATTTGTGTTTTTGTGTTTCTCCTGTCACCACGGTTCTGTTCCCCCTTCTTGCATACCTATTCATTTCCATTGTATGCAGTTTTCCTCCTATGATGTGTTTCTTAATACAGATTATTTCTATTATAATATACCTTTCTATATCCGTTTCCATCATTTTGTATACGTCCGTCTTTTGTAATATCATTATAAATTCTTTATTTCTTGTAATGTTCCTATAAATTTGATTTCATTCCACGCCCTTCATTTAAATTTCTTGGTCACACTCTTTATAGACTACCTTCTCAATTCTATTCAGGAATTCCTTGTCTAAGTCATCCAGTTCACCCGTGGCTTGTGGCAAGTTTCCTGAAGGCTCTGCTGGTTACTGCGAAACGAAACGCAGTTTGTTAATTGCATACACAAACCTGCCGACATCGTAAAGTCTACTTCTTGTGTGCCACATAAGTATACGCCTTGTGTCAGCTCTCGATAACACACCGCCACATCTGCCTCATTACGATGTACGCAGATATTTACCAATCCTTGGTTATTTGCCACAAGATCTTGGGCTTAGGTCTTGCGTTGGGATATTTTTGAGTCCTATCTTGGGACTTTTGAAGGGATTAATTCAAGTATTTTATTCAGTTGGTTTTATATCAGAGGTACGGTACAACGGAACCTATGCTTACCTTCAGATAAACGACTGCTAAATACATGAATAATCCCGTCTAAATCTTGGGACAAAATCCCCAATGTGTGGCACCCTTGTATTCACCTCAACCGTCCTCATCGCAGCGACTTGCTACCTTCGCCCAAGCTATTTCAACTCCCACCACAACCACACATCCCCAATAGTTTGGGTAATATTAGATATAAATGAGAGAACGGATGCAATTTCTAACACCTTGATGTTGATGTGATTTGCATCCAATTCTGTAATGATCATCGTTTTTTCTCACTTCCCTTCCCGCACTGGTGGCACTAAAAATTTATTTGCTCCCGCATTTTTTCAGGGATAAGAATTATTTATTCCTCCAGTATAAAACAAATATGTGGGAGTTGGATCTGTCATTGAGTTGCATCCCATATTGAATCTGGTCATATTTGGTCCGTCATTATCTTTCACTTTTAAGGGTAGAGCACTTGGGTAATATCCTTAGATGTGGTTGGTCAATCTCTTGGAACTTTTTTAACGGGTAATATAGCTTGGAGTTAATCTGGACCATGGTTGGTCATTCATCTTGGACTTTTAAGGTTGTCAACAGCTTGGGTTAGATCTGGGCCATTATTTGGTCCCCCATATTTTGAACTTTTAGAGTATAGACTATACATGTCGAGTAGGATGGGTGGATGCCCTTTCAGATTGGCGAGTCGGCGCTCCTTCCAACGAGTGTTTTCCCATGAGTAATTATTATTATTAATTAACCATAGCTATCTATCTTAATTTCTGGATTTGTGTTTTAGTTTTGTTTCCATTTTTTTTTCTCCGCCTCAGTGTATATTCACCTGTATCGCTGTCTCACCTTTTCTCATATATCCCTGTTGTTTTGTTGTTGTTGTGGCCTTTTTTTATGGTGTTTGTTTTGCTGTATGAACTTTTGTTCTCGTTTTTGTTGTGTTTTTTGATCATCGGGTGTTCCTTTTTTTCATGAGGGTGTGTTGTGTAGTGTGTGTTGTGTGTGTTGTGTGTGGTGTGTCTGTGTGTTGTGTGTGTGTGTGTGTGTGTGTGTGTGTGTGTGTGTGTGTGTGTGTGTGT
>JACEEZ010019437.1:12500-42500 GCA_016584305.1 Chionoecetes opilio
TTGCATCTTTTGATACGGTCGGCTTTTATATATATTTATAAATCGTTATTTCTGTACCTGTTCCTTAAATTTGATTTCATTCCACGGCGCCTCATTAATTTCTTGGTCAACACTCTTATAGATACCTTTTCTTCAATTCTTATCAGGAATTCCTTGTCATACGTTCATCAAGATAAACCCGTGGCTGTGGCAAGCCTTCCTGAAGGGCTCGCTGAGCTACTGCGAAAACCGAAAACCGCAGTTTTCAATTGCATACAAAAACCAGGCCGACATTGTAAAAAGTCACTTATTGTAGCACATCTACGTCCTTGATGTAGCTCTCGATAACCACACACCACCCATCTGCTCATTACGAGTACGCAGATATTTACCAATCCTGGTTAATGGCCAAAAAGATCTTGGGATGTAGGTCGTGGCGTTGGGATATTTTGGTCTATCTTGGGACTTTTGAAGGGATTATCATCCGTATTTATTCACGTGTTTATATCAAGGTACGGTTACAACGGAAAACCTATGCTTACCTTCAGATATAAAACGGACTTCATTTAAAAAAAAAAAAATACATGAATAATCCGTCTAATCTTGGGACAAAATCCCAATGTGTTGGCACCCTTGAATTCACTCAACCGTCTCTCGAACGCGACCTTGCGCCTTCGCCCAGCCTATTTCAACCCCAACCACAACCACATCAACCCAAAACGTTCTGGGTTTAAAGTCGATATAATTGCGAATGCAGATTAATACAAACTGAGTTGATGTGATTTGCATTCCAATTCTGTCAATGATGCATCGTTTTGTCTCACATTCAGCACTGGTGGCACTAAAAATGATTTGCTCCCGCAGTTTCACGGGATAAGAAGATATGCCTCAGTAAAACACAAATATGCTGGGGTTGGATCGGTCATTGATAGGTGATCATATTGGAATCTGGTCCATATTTGTCCGTCATTATCTTGCAATTTAAGGTAGAGCAGCTGGAGTAAGATCCTTAGATGTGGTGGTCAATAACTTGGAAACTTTTACGGGTAATAGGATTGAGTTAGATCTGGACCATGGTGGCATTCATCTTGAACTTTAAGAGTTGTACAGCTTGGAGTTAGATCTGGGCATTATTGTCCCCATATTTGTACTTTTAAGGAGTAGTAGACTATACAGGTCGGAGTAGTTGGTAGGATGCTCTGCAGATTGGCGATGCGGTGCTCCTAACGAGTGTTTCCCATGATTAATTAATATTTATTAATTAACCATTAGCTATACTATCTGTATTTCTGGATGTGTTTAGTTTGTTTCCATTTTTTCTCCCCTCATATTTCACTGTATCGCTTGTCTCACCTTTTCTATATACCCTGTGTTTTTGTTGTTGTTTGTGGTCGTTTTTTTATGTGTTTGTTTGCTGTAATGAGACTTTGTTCTCGTTTGTGGTGTTTTGGATCACGGGTGTTCCTTTGTTTCATGCGGGTGTGTGTAGGTTTGGTGTGTTGTGTGTGGTTGTGGTGTGTGTGGGTGTGTGTGTGGTGTGTGTGGTGTTGGTGTGGGGTGGTGTGGTGTGTGTGTTTGAGGTGTGTGCCCTGTGTGTGTGTGTGTGTGTGTGTGGTGTGTGTGTTGTGAGTGTGTGTGTGTGGTGGGTGGGTGTGTGGTTGTGGTGTGGTTTGTTGTGGTGTTTGTATGTGTGGGTGTGTTGTGTGGTAAGTGTGTGTGTGGGTGTGGTGACGTTTTTGTGTGTGGTGTGGTGTGTGTGTGTGTGTGTCCGACTGTGATGGGTAGTGTTGTGTGCGATGTGTGTTGTTGTGTATGTTGTTGTGTGTTGTGCTGTTGTGTGTGTGTTTGTGTGTGGGTGGGTGTCGTGTGTTTTAGTTTGTTGGTTTATAATTAATTTGTTGATTTGGTTTTTGTGTTGTCTGTCACTCACGGTTCTTTTCCTCCTTCTTGCTTACCTTATTCAATTTCCATGTATGCAGTGCCTCTGAATGATGTGTATCTTAATACAGATTATTTTATATTATAATATTATCTTTATATATCCGTTTCCGTATTTGTATACGTCGTATTTTGTATATATTTATAAATCTTATTTCTGTAGATGTTCCTTAAAATTTGATTTCATCCACGCCCTTTCATTAATTTCTTGCGGTTCCAAAACTCTTTATTAGACTAATTCTTCAATTCTTTATTCAGGAATTCCTTGTCATAGTCCTCCAGGTAACCCGTGGGCTGTGGCAAGTTTTCCTGAAGGCTCTGCTGAGCTACTGCGAAACCGACACCGCAGCATTTTTTAAGTGCATACAAAAACCAGCGACATGCGTAAAAGTCTACTATTGGACATATTACGCGTGATGTCAGCTTCTCGATTACACACACCACCATCTGGGGGGCCTCATACGAGTACGCAGAGTATTTACCAATCCTTGGTTATTTGCAAAAAGATTCTTGCGGATGTAGGTCTTGGCGTGGGAGATTTTAGTGTCTATCTTGGGGACTCTTGACGGATTATTAAAGTATTTATTCAGTGGTTTATATCAAGGTACGGGACAACGGAACCTATGCTTACCTCAGTATAAAACGACTGCCTAAATACATGAATATCCCGTCTCAATCTGGGGACAAAATCCCCAATGTGTGGCCCACCCTGGTATTCACCTCAACCGTCTCTCGGCAAGCGACTTGCTACCCTTCGCCCCAGCTTATTTCAACTCCCAACCACAACCATACTCAACCAAATCCGTTTGGGAATATTAGATATAATGCGGATGCAAATTTCTACAACCTGGTGTTGATTGTGATTGCATCCCAATTCTGTAATGAGTCATCGTTTTTTCTCACATTCCCGCACTGGTGGCACTAAAAATTTATTTGCTTCCGCAGTTTCAGGGATAAGACTTATATCCTCCAGTATAAAACACATATGTGGAGAGTTGATCTGGTCATGATAGGTGCTCATATTGGAACGGTCCCATTGGTCCGTCATTATTCTTGCAATCTTTTAAGGGTTAAGCAGCTGGAGTAAGATCCTAGATGGTGGCAATCATCTTGAAACTTTACGGGAATAGAAGCTTGGAGTTAGATCTGGACCATGGTTGGTCATAAACTGGAACTTTAAGAGTTTGTACAGCTTTGGAGTAGAATCTGGGCCATTATTGGTCCCCCATAATTGAACTTTTAAGAGTATTAGGAATATCCAGGTCGGAGTAGGAGGAGGATGCTCTCAGTTGGCGATTCGGCGTCCTTCCAACGAGTGGTCCATGAGTAATTAATTATATTAATTACCAATAGTCTATCTAATCCTTATTATCTGGATGTGTTTTAGTTGTTTTCCATTTTCTGTTTCTCCCCTCATATATTCACCTGTACGCGGCTCACCTTTCTCATATAATCCCTGTGTTTGTGTTGTGTGGTTTTTTGTATTGGTTTTTGCTGTAATGAGCCTCTTGTTCTCGTTTGGGTTGATCACGGGTGTTCCTGTTTCCTTGAGGGGGTGTGTTAGTGGTGTGTGGGTGTGTTGGCGTGTGTGTGGTGTGTGTGTGTGTGTGTGTGTGTGCGGTGTGTTGTTTTGATGTGTTTGTGTGTGTGTGGGTAGTGTCGTGTGTGTGTGGGTGTGTGTGGTGTGTGGTGTGTGTGTGTGTGTGTGTGTGTGTGTGAGTGTGTGTGTGAGTGTGTGTGTGTTGTGTGTGGTGGTGTGTGTGTTGTGTGTGTGTGTGTGGTGTGTGTGGGTGTGTGTGTTATGTGTGTGTGTGTGGGTGTGGTAAGGTGTGTGTGTGTGTGGGTGTGTACGGTGGTGTGTGTGTGGTGTCGTGTGTGGTGTGGTGGATGTGTGTGTGTTGTGTGCGACGTGTGTGTGTTGTGTATGTGTTTTGTTGTGTGTCTGGTGTGTGTGTTGTGTGTGGTTGGTTGTGTGTGTTTAGTGTGTTTTATAATATATTTGTTGATTTGGTTTTTGTGTTTCTCTGTCCACTCTATGGTTCTTTTCCATCCTCTTGTTTACCTTATTCATCTCCATGTATGCAGTTTCCTCCTGAAGATGTGTATCTTAATACTGATTATTTCTATTATAATATATCTTCTATATCACGGTCCATCTTTTGTATAGTCGTATTTTATTAGATATTAGTAAATCTATTTGGTACATGTTCTAATTTGATTTCTACTTACACCCACGCACTTCATTACATTTCTGGTCAACACTCCTTTATAGGACTACTTCCTCAACTTATTCCAGGATTCCTTGTCATAGTCCATCCAGTTAACCAGGGGCTGTGGCAAAGCCTTTCTGAAGGCTCTGCTGAGCTACTGCGAAACCGAAACCGCAGTTTCCCCCAATGCATACAAAAAACAGGCGACATCGTAAAAGTCTACTCGATTGTGTCACATATACGCTATTGAATGTCAGCTATCGATAACACACACCACCATCTGCCCCTTACGATGTACGCAGATATTTACCAATCCTGTTACTTGCCAAAAGATCTTGCGGAGGTAGGTCTTTGGGTTGGACTATTTGTGGCTTACTTGGGACTTTGAAGGGATTATTCAAGTATTATGCAGTGTGGTTATAATCAAATTACGTGTACAACTGAACCCCCTATGCTTACCTTCAGATAAACGACTGCATAAAACATGATAACCCGTCTAAATCTTGGGACAAAAAATCCAATGTGTGGCTACCCTTGAATTCACCTCAACCGCCTCGCAAGCGACTTGCTGCCCATCGTCCCAGCTATTTCAACTCCCAAACCACATCCATACCTCAAACCCAATACGTTGGGTTAAAATTTAGATATAATGTCGGATTGCAGATTTCTCTACAACCTGATGTGATGTGGATTTGCATTCAATTCTGTAAGATCAATCGTTTTTCTCCAACATTCCTGCCACTGGTTGGCACTCACAAAAATTGATGGCTCCCCGCAGTTTCAGGATAAGAATATATCTCCAGTATAAAACAAAATGTGGGAGTTGGATCTAGGTCATGATAGGTGCCTCATATTGGAATCTGGCCATATTGGTCCGCCATATCTTGCAAATTTCAAGGTAGAAACATCTGGAGTTAAGTCCTTAGATGTGGTGGTCCCCCAATCATCTTGAACTCTTTTTACGGGTAATAGAGCTTGAGTTTAGATCTGGGACCATGGGTTGGTCATTCTCTTGGGAAACTTTTAAGAGTTGTACAGGCTTGGAGTTCGATAGGGCCATTATTGGCCCACATATTTGAACTTTAAGGTAGTAGGACTATACAGGTCGGAGTAGGATGGTAGGCAGCCTCTCAGGATTGGAGATCGGCGCTCCTTCCAACGAGGTTCCCCATGATTAATTAAGATTTATTAATAACAATAGTATCTATCTTTATTTCTGATGTGTTTAGTTGTGTTTCCATTTTTGTCCCCTGCATATATTCACCGTATCGATGTCTCACCTTTCTCATATATCCCTGTTGTTTTGGTTGTGTGGTTCTTTTTTTATGGTGTTGTATTTTGCTGTTAATGAGACTTTTGTTCTGATTTTTGTGTGTTTTGATCATCGGGTCCTTTGTTTCATGAGGGTGGGTTAGTGTGTGTGTGTGTGTGTGGGGTGTGGTGGGGGTGTGTGCTGTGGTGTGTGTGTGTGTGTGGTTGTGTGTGGGAGTGTGTGTGTGTGTGTGTGTGTGGTGTGTGTGTGTGTGTGTGTGGTGTGTGTGTGGTGGTGTGAGTGTGCTGGGTGTGTGAGTTTGTGTGGCGTAAGTCAGGAATTTTTGTCGTGTGTGGTGTGTGTGTTGTGGTGTGTGTGTGTGTGTGTGTTTGTGTGTGTGGATGTGTGTGTGTGGTGTGTGGATGTGTGTGTGTGTGTTGTGTGTGTAAAGTGTGTGTGGGGTGTGTGTTACGGGTGTGGTGTGTGTGTATGTGTATGTGTGTGTGTGTGTGTGGTGTTTGGTGTGTGCGATGGGTGTGTTTGGGTAGTATGTGTTGGTGTGGTCTGTGCGTGTGGTTTGTGTAGTGGGGGGGTTGTGTGTTTAGTTGTGTTTTATAATTATATTTTGTGATTTGGTTTTTGTGTTTCTCTGTCATCAGGTTCTTTCCTCCTTATGTTTTACCTTATTCATTTTCCATGACGCAGTTCCTCAGAATGATGTGATCTTAATACTGATATTGTTCTATTATAAATGATCTTTCTATATCACGTTGCAATCTTTTGTAGACGTCTTCGTTAATATATTTAAAAATCTTTATTTTTGAGCTGTTCCTTAAATTTGATTTCAATCACGCCCTTCATTAATTTCTTGCGTCAACACCTTTATAGACTACCTTCTTCAATCTTATTCAAGAATCTTGTCATAGTCATCCAGATAAACCGTGGGCTGTGCAAGCATTCCTGAAGGCTCTGCTGAGTATGCGAAAAACGACAACCGCAACGTTTTCAATGCATACAAAAACCAGGCCGAACATTCGTAAACGTCTAATTATTGGTGTCACATATACGCCTTGATGTCAGCTCTCGAACACACACCACCATCTGCTCATTACGATGTACGCAGATATTTACCAATCCTTGGTTAATTTGCCAAAAGATCTGGGAGTAGGTCTTGGCGTTGGGATATTTTGGGTCTATCTGGGACTTTGAAGGATTATTCAAGTATTATTCAGGGTTTAATATCAAGGTACGGCTACAACGGAACCTATGCTTACTTCAGATAAACGACTGCAAAAACATGAATAATCCCGTCTAAAGCTTGGGACATTGCACTGTGAGACCAAGATCCAATGTGGGCACTCCTTGAATTCACCTCAACCGTCTCTCGCAAGCGAATGCTGCCCTTCGCCCAGCTATTTCAACTCCAACCCAACCATCCTCAACCAAACGTTGTTTGGTTAAAATTAGATTATAATCCGGACGCAGATTTCTACAACCTTGATGTTGATGTGATTGCATCCAATTCTGTAATGATCATCGTTTTCTCACATTCACGCACTGGTGGCACTAAAATGATTTTGCTCCCGCAGTTTCAGGGATAAGAATTATTATCCTCCAGTATAAAACAAATATGTGGGAGTTGGATCTGGTCATTGATAGGTGCATCATATTGGAATCTGGTCCATATTTGGTCCGTCATTATCTTGCAACTTTTAAGGGTAGAGCAGCTTGGAGTAAGATCCTTAGATGTGGTTGGTCAATCATCTTGGAACTTTTACGGGTAATAGAGCTTGGAGTTAGATCTGGACCATGGTGGTCATTCATCTTGGAACTTTTAAGAGTTGTACAGCTTGGAGTTAGATCTGGGCCATTATTGGTCCCCATATTTGAACTTTTAAGAGTAGTAGACTATACAGGTCGGAGTAGTATGGTAGGATGCTCTTCAGGATTGGCGATGCGGCGCTCCTCCAACGAGTGTTTCCCATGATTAATTAATTATTTATTAATTAACCATTAGCTATCTATCTTTATTTCTGGATGTGTTTTAGTTTTGTTTCCATTTTTTCTCCCCTCATATATTCACCTGTATCGCTGTCTCACCTTTCTCATATATCCCTGTTGTTTGTTGTTGTTGTGGTCTTTTTTTTATGGGGTTTGTTTGCTGTAATGAGACTTTTGTTCTCGTTTTGTGGTGTTTTGATCATCGGGTGTTCCTTTGTTTCATGAGGGTGTGTGTTAGTGTGTGGTGTGTGTGTGTGTGTGTGTGTGTGTGTGTGTGTGTGTGTGTGTGTGTGTGTGTGTGTGTGTGTGGTGTGTGTGGTGTGGTGTGTGTGTGTGTGTGTGTGTGTTGTGTGTGTGTGTGTGTGTGTGTGTGTGGTGTGTGTGTGTGTGGTGTGTGTGTGTGTGTGTGTGATGTGTGTGTGTGTGGTGTGTGTGTGGTGTGTGTGTGTGTGGTGTGGTGTGTGTTTGTGTGTGTGTGTGTTGTGTGTGTGTGTGTGTGTGTGTGTGTGTGGTGTGTGTGTGTGTGTGTGTGTGTGTGTGTGTGTGTGTGTGTGTGTGTGCGATGTGTGTGTTTGTGTATGTGTTTGTGTGTGTGTCTGTGTGTGTGTGTTTGTGTGGGGTGGTGTGTGTGTTTTAGTTGTGTTTTATAATTATATTTTGTTGATTTGTGTTTTTGTGTTTCTCTGTCACTCACCGGTTCTTTTACTTCCTTCTTGTATATACTTATTCATTTTCATGTATGCAAGTTTCCTCCTGACGATGTGTATGTTAAATACTGGATTATTTTCTATTATATTATACCTTTACTATATCAACGTTTCCACTTTTGTATTACGTCGTCTTTCGAATATAATATTTATAAATCTTTATTTCTTGTAGATGTCCTTAAATTTGATTCATTCCACGCCCTTCATTAATTTCTTGGTCAACACTCTTAAGACTACCTTCTTCAATTCTTATCAGGAATTCCTTGTCAAGTCCATCCAGTTTAACCGGGGCTGTGGCAAGCCTTCCTGAAGGCTCTGCCTTAGCTACTGCGACCAACCGAAACCGCAGTTTTCAATTGCATACAAAAAAAAAAAAACCATGCCGAAATTCGTAAAAGTCATACTTATTGTGTCACATATACGCCTTGGATGTCAGCTCTCGATAACACACACCACCATCTGGCCTCATTACGATGTACCCAGATATTTACGAATTCCTTGGTATTTGCCAAAGATATTGGGATGTAGGGTCTTGCGTTGGGATATTTGTGTCTATTGGGGACTTTGAAGGCGATTATTCAAGTATTCTATTCAGTGGTTTATATCAAGGTACCGTACAACGGAAACTATTGCTTACCCTTCAGGATCAAAACGACTGCATAAATACATGAAATAATTCCCGTCTAAATCTTGGGACAAAATCCCAATGTGTGGGCACCATTGAATTCACCTCACCGTCTCTTCGCCCCAAAGAGACTTGCCTACCCTTCGCCACCAGTATTTTCAACTCCCAACCACAACCAACCTCAACCCAATACGTTTGGCGGATAAAATTAGATATATGCCGGAGCCAAATTTCTACAACCTTGAGTTGATGTGATTGCATCCAATTCTGTAATGATCACGTTTTTTCTCAACATCCGCAATGGTGGCCACTAACAAATTGATTTGTCCGCAGTTCAGGGATAAAATTATTATCCTCAGTATAAAAACAAAATGTGGGAGTTGGAGCTGGTCATTGATTGTTGCATCATATTGGAATTGGTCCATATTTGGCCGTCATTATCTTGCAAATTAAGGGTAGAACGCTTGGAGTAAGATCCTAGATGTGGTTGGTCAAAATCAATTGGAATTACGGGTAATAGAGCTTGGAGTTAGATCGTGGACCATGGTGGTCATTCATCTTGGAACTTTTAAGAGTTGTACAGCTTGAGTAGATCTGGGCCATAATGGGTCCCCCATATTTGAACTTTTTAAGAGTAGTAGACTTATAAGGTCGGAGTAGTTAGGATGGTAGGAGCTCTTCAGGATTGGCGATTCGGCGCTCCTTCCAACGAGTGTTTCCCATGATTAATTAATATATTTATTAATTAACCAATAGCTATCTATCTTTATTTCTGGAAGTGTTTAGTTTTGTTTCATTTTTTTCTCCCTCATATATTCACCGTATCGCTGTCTCAACCTTCTCATAATCCCTGTTGTTTTGTTGTTGTTGTGGTCTTTTTTTTATGGTGTTTTGTTTTGCTGTAATGAGACTTTTGTTCTGTTTTGTGTGTTTTTGATCCATCGGGTGTTCTTTGTTTCATTGAGGGTGGGTGTTATGTGTTGTGTGTGTGTGTGTGTGTGTGTGTGTGTGTCGTGTGTGTGTCTGTTGTGTGTGTGTGTTTCTTGTGTGTGTGTGTGTGTGTGTGTGTGTGTGTGTGCGTGTGTTGTGTGTGTGTGTGTGTGTGAGTGTGTGTGTGTGAGTGTGTGTGTGTGTGTGTCTTTGTGTGTGTGAGTTGTGGTGTGTGTGTGTGTGTTGTGTGTGGGTGGGTGTGTGTGTGGTGTGTGTAGGTGTTGTGTGTGTGTTTGTCGTGTGTAAGGTGTGTGTGTGTAGTGTGCCGTGTACGTGTGTGTGTGTGTGGTGTTTGTGTGTGGGTCGTGTGTGTGTGCGATGTGTGGTTTGTGTATGTGTTTGTGTGTGGCTGTGTGTGTGTGGTGTTTTTGTGTAGGTGAGGGGTGGTGTTTTAGTTGTGTTTATAATTATATTTTGTGATTGTGTGTTTTTTTTGTGTTTCTAGTGGCACTCACGTTTCTTTCCTCCTTCTTGCTACCTTATTCATTCCCATGTATGCAGTCTCCTCTGAAGCTGTGTATTCTTAATACAGATTATTTTCTATCTATAATATACTTCATTCACGTTTCCATCATTTGTATACGTCGTCTTTTGTATATATTTATTAAAATCTTTATTTTTGTAGATGTTACTTAAATTTGATTTCATCCACGCCCTTCATTAAATTTATGGTCAACACTCTTATAGACTAACTTCTCAATTGTCTTATTCAGGAATTCCTTGTCATAGTCCATCCAGTTAAACCGTGGGCTGCTGTGGCAAGTTTTCCTGAAGACTATGCTGAGTACGCGAAACCGAAAACCGCAGTTTTTAATCGCAAACAAATGGACCAGGCGACATCGTAAAAGTCTACTTATGGGTACAATACGCCTTGAGTAAGCTCTCGATAACACACCACCACATCTGCCTCAATAAGATGTACGCAGATATGACCAATCCTGGCTATTTGCCAAAAGATCTTGGGATGTAGGGTCTTGCGTTGGGAATTTTGTGTCATATCTTGGGACTTTGAAGGGATGATTCAAGTATTCTCCCCCCCCCCCAGTGGTTTATATCAAGTACGGTACAACGGAACCTATGCTACCTCAGAATAAACGATGCATAAATACATGAATAATACCTTCGTCTAAATCTTGGCGACAAAATCCCATGTGTGGCACCCTGTATCACCTCCAACGTCTCTCTGCAAGGACGTGCTAACCTTGCCCCAGCTATTTCACATCCCCAACCACAACCATACCTCAAACCAATACGTTTGGGTTAATATTAGATATAATGGCGGAATGCAAATTTCTACAAACCTGATGTTGATGTGATTTGCATTCAATTCTGTAAGACATCGTTTTTCTTCACATTCCCGCACTGGGGCACTAAAAATTTATTTGCTCCGCAGTTTCAGGGATTAAGAATATTATCTACAGTTATAAAAACAAATATGTGGAGTTGGTATACTGGTCCATTGTAGGTGCAACATATTGGAATCTGGCAATTTGGTCAGTCATTATCTTGCAACTTTTAGGGTAGAGCAGCTTGGGAGTAATATCTAGAGGTGGTTGGTCAAATCATCTTGGAACTTTTACGGGTAATAGAGCTTGAGAGTAGAATCTGGACATGGTGGTCCATTCATCTTGGAACTTTTAAGAGTTGTACAGCTTGGAGTTAGATCTGGGCCATATGGTCCCCCATATTTGAACATTTAAGAGTAGTAGGACTATACAGGTCGGAGTAGGATGGTGGATGCTCTTCAGGATTGGCCCCCGACGGCGCGCCTGTCCAACGAGTGTCCCATGATAATTAATTATTATTAATATAACAATAAGCTATCTAATCATTATTTCTGGATGTGTTTTAGTTGTGTTCCATTTTTTCTCCCTCACTATATTCACCGTATCGCTGTCTCAACCTTTTTCATATATCCCTGTTGTTTTGTTGTGGTGTGGTCTTTCTTTTTATGGTGTTGTTTGCTGTAATGAGACTTTTGTCGCGTTTTTGTGGTTTTGATCACGGTGTCTTGTTTATGAGGGTGTTGTTAGTGTGTGTGTGGTGTGGTGGTGTGTGTGTGTGTGTGTGTGTGGTGTGGTCGTGTGTGTGTGTCGTGTGTGTGGAGTGTGTGTTGTGTGTGTGTGTGTGTGTGTGCTGTGTGTGTGTGTGGGTGTGTGCTTCGTGTGTCGTGTGTGTGTTATGTGTGTGTGTGTGTGTGTGTGTGTGTGGGCTGTGTGTGAGTGTGTGTTTGTGAAGTTGTGTGTGTGGGTGTGTCGTGTTGTGTCGTGGTGTGTGTGTGTGTGTGTGTGTCGGTGTGTGTGTGTGTGTGTGTGTGTGTGTGTTTGTAGTGTGTGTGTGTGTTTGTGGTGTAAGTGTGTTGTGTGTGTGGGTGTGTGTGTGTACGTGTGTGTGGGGGGTTTGTGTGGGTGTGTGTTGTGTGTGTTGTGTGTGTGTGATGTGTTGTGTGCGAGTGTGTGTTTGTGTATAGTGTTTGTGTGTGTGTGTCGTGTGTCGTGTGTTGTACGGTTGTGTGGGTGGGTGTGTGTGTTTAGTTGTGTTTTTAATTATATTTTGTTGATTTGTGTTTGTGTTCTCTGGCACCATGGTTCTTTTCTCCTTCTTGTTTTACCTTATTCATTTCCAGGTATGCGTTTCCTCCTGAAGATGGGTATCTTAATACTGATATTTTAATATAATATATCTTTCATATCACGTTTGCATCTTCTGTATACGTCGTCTTTTATATATATTTTAAATCTGTATTTCTTGTAGATGTTCCTTAATTTGATTTCATTCACGCCTTCATTATTTCTGGTCCAACACCTTTAAGGACTACCGTCTCAAATTCTTATTCAGAATTCCTTGTTCATAGTCCATCCAGTGAACCGTGGGCTTGGCAAGCCTTCCTGTAGGCTATGCTGGCTACTGCGAAACCGAAACCGCAGTTTTCAATTGCATACAAAAAACCCAGGCCGCCATTCGTAAAAGTCTACTTATTGTGTCACATATACGCCTTGAGGTCAGCTTCGATTAAACACACACCACCATCTACTCATTTCGATGTACGCAGTATTTACCAATCTTGGTTATTTGCCAAAGATCTTGAGATGTAAGGTCTGGACGTTGGGGTATTTTGTGGCATCTTGGGACTTTTCGAAGGGATTACAAGTATTTCATACAGTGGGTTTATAGCAATTGACGGTACAAGGAAACCTATGCTTACCTTCAGATAAACGACTGCATAAATACATGGAATAATCCCGTCTAAATCTGGGACAAAATCCCAATGTGTGGCACCTTGAATTACCCAACCGTCTCCGCAAGCGACTTGCTGCCCTTTCGCCCCAGCTATTCAACTCCCAAACCACAACCATACCTCAACCCAATACGTTTGGGTTAAAATTAGGGCTAAATGCCGGATCAAATTTCGACAAACTTGATGTTGATGTGAATGCATCCAAGTCTGTAATATCATAGTTTTTTTCTCCATTCCCGCAACGGTGGCACTAAAAATTGATTTGCTCCCGCAGTTTCAGGGAAAGAATTATTATCCAGTATAAACAAATATGTGTGAGTTGGATCTGGTCATTGATCGGTGCATCATATTGGAATCTTGGTCCATATTTTGGGTCCGTCTATCTTGCAACTTTTAAGGGTAGAGCAGCTTGGAGTAAGATCCTAGATTGGTTGTCAATATTTGGGAACTTTTACGGGTAATAGAGCTTGGAGTTAGATTGGACATGGTTGGTCATTCATATGAACTTTTAAGAGTTGTACAGCTTGGAGTTGATCTGGGCCATGTATTGGTTCCCCCATATTTGAACTTTTAAGAGTAGTAGACTATACAGGTCGGAGTAGGATGGTAGGATGCTCTTCAGGATTGGCGATTCGGCGCTCCTTCCAACGAGTGTTTCCCATGATTAATTAATTATTTATTAATTAACCAATAGCTATCTATCTTTATTTCTGGATGTGTTTTAGTTTTGTTTCCATTTTTTTCTCCCCTCATATATTCACCTGTATCGCTGTCTCACCTTTCTCATATATCCCTGTTGTTTTGTTGTTGTTGTGGTCTTTTTTTTATGGTGTTTGTTTTGCTGTAATGAGACTTTTGTTCTCGTTTTGTGTGTTTTTGATCATCGGGTGTTCCTTTGTTTCATGAGGGTGTGTGTTAGTGTGTGTGTGTGTTGTGTGTGTGTGTGTGTGTGTGTGTGTGTGTGTGTGTGGTGTGTGTGTGTGTGTGTGTGTGTGTGTGTGTGTGTGTGTGTGTGTGTGTGGTGTGTGTGTGTGTGTGTGTGTGTGTGTGTGTGTGTGTGGTGTGTTGTGTGTGTGTGTGTGTGTGTGGTGTGTGTGTGTGTGGTGTGTGTGTGGTGTGTGTGTGTGTGGTGTGTGTGTGTAGTGTGTGTGGTGTGGTGTGTCGTGTGTGTGTGTGTTGTGTGTGTGTGTGTGTTGTGTGTGTGTGTGTGCGTGTGTGTGTTGTGTATGTGTGTGTGTGTGTTGTGTGTGTGTGTTGTGTGTGGGTGGTGTGTGTTTTAGTGTGTTTATAATTATATTTTGTTGATTGTGTTTTGTGTTTCTGTCACTCACGGTTCTTTTCCTCCTTCTTGTTACCTTTCATTTCCATGTATGCAGTTTCCTCCTGAATGATGTGTATTTAATATGATTATTTTTATTATAATATATCTTTCTATATCACGTTTCCATCTTTGTATACGTCGTTTTTATATATTTATAATCTTTATTTCTTGTAGATGTTCCTTAAATTTGATTTCATTCCACGCCCTTCATTAATTTCTTGGTCAACACTCTTTATAGACTACCTTCTTCAATTCTTATTCAGGAATTCCTGTCATAGTCCATCCAGTTAACCCGTGGGCTGTGGCAAGCTTCCTGAAGGCTCTGCTGAGCTACTGCGAAACCGAAACCGCAGTTTTAATTGCATACAAAAACCAGGCCGACATTCGTAAAAGTCTACTTATTGTGTCACATATACGCCTTGATGTCAGCTCTCGATAAACACACCACCATCTGCCTCATACGATGTACGCAGATATTACCAATCCTTGGTTATTGCCAAAAGATCTTGGGATGTAGGTCTTGGCGTTGGGATATTTTGTGTCTATCTTGGGACTTTGAAGGGATTATTCAAGTATTTATTCAGTGGTTATATCAAGGTACGGTACAACGGAACCTAGCTTACCTTCAGATAAACGACTGCATAAATACATGAATAATCCGTCTAAATCTTGGGACAAAATCCCAATGTGTGGCACCCTTGATATTCACCTCAACCGTCTCTCGCAAGCGACTTGTACCTTCGCCCAGCTATTTCAACTCCCAACCACAACCATACCTCAACCAATACGTTTGGGTTAAATTAGATATAATGCCGGATGCAATTTCTACAACCTTGATGTTGATGTGATTTGCATCCAATTCTGTAATGATCACTTTTTTCTCACATTCCCGCACTGGTGGCACTAAAAATTGATTTGCTCCCGCAGTTTCAGGGATAAAAATTATTATCCTCCAGTATAAAACAAATATGTGGGAGTTGGATCTGGTCATTGATAGGTGCATCATATTGGAATCTGGTCCATATTTGGTCCGTCATTATCTTGCAACTTTTAAGGGTAGAGACAGCTTGGAGTAAGATCCTTAGATGTGGTTGGTCAATCATCTTGGAACTTTTACGGGTAATAGAGCTTGGAGTTAGATCTGGACCATGGTTGGTCATTCATCTTGGAACTTTTAAGAGTTGTACAGCTTGGAGTTAGATCTGGGCCATTATTGGTCCCCCATATTTGAACTTTTAAGAGTAGTAGACTATACAGGTCGGAGTAGGATGGTAGGATGCTCTTCAGGATTGGCGATTCGGCGCTCCTTCCAACGAGTGTTCCCCATGATTAATTAATTATTTATTAATTAACCAATAGCTATCTATCTTTATTTCTGGATGTGTTTTAGTTTTGTTTCCATTTTTTCTCCCCTCATATATTCACCTGTATCGCTGTCTCACCTTTCTCATATATCCCTGTTGTTTTGTTGTTGTTGTGGTCTTTTTTTATGGTGTTTGTTTTGCTGTAATGAGACTTTTGTTCTCGTTTTTGTGTGTTTTTGATCATCGGGTGTTCCTTTGTTTCATGAGGGTGTGTGTTAGTGTGTGTGTGTGTGTGTGTGTGTGTGTGTGTGTGTGTGTGTGTGTGTGTGTGTGTGTGTGTGTGTGTGTGTGTGTGTGTGTGTGTGTGTGTGTGTGTGTGTGTGTGTGTGTGTGTGTGTGTGTGTGTGTGTGTGTGTGGTGTGTGTGTGTGTGTGTGTGTAGTAGTGTGTGTGTTTGTGTGTGTGTGTGTGTGTGTTGGTTGTGTGTGTGTGTGTGTGTGTGTGTGTGTGTGTGTGTGGTGTGTGTGTGTGTGTGTGTGTGTGTGTGTGTGTGTGTGTGTGTGTGTGTGGTGTGTGTGTTGTGTGTGTGTGTGTGTGTGTGTGTGGTTGTGGTGTGTGTGTGTTGTTGTGGTATGTGTGTGTGTGTATGTGTTTGTGTGTGTGTGTGTGTGTGTTTGTGTGTGGGTGGGTGTGTGTGTTTTAGTTGTGTTTTATAATTATATTTTGTTGATTTGTGTTTTTGTGTTTCTCTGTCACTCATGGTTCTTTTCCTCCTTCTTGTTTACCTTATTCATTTCCATGTATGCAGTTTCCTCCTGAATGATGTGTATCTTAATACTGATTATTTTCTATTATAATATATCTTTCTATATCACGTTTGCATCTTTGTATACGTCGTCTTTATATATATTTATAAATCTTTATTTCTTGTAGATGTTCCTTAAATTTGATTTCATTCCACGCCCTTCATTAATTTCTTGGTCAACACTCTTTATAGACTACCTTCTTCAATTCTTATTCAGGAATTCCTTGTCATAGTCCATCCAGTTAACCCGTGGGCTGTGGCAAGCCTTCCTGTAGGCTCTGCTGAGCTACTGCGAAACCGAAACCGCAGTTTTCAATTGCATACAAAAACCAGGCCGACATTCGTAAAAGTCTACTTATTGTGTCACATATACGCCTTGATGTCAGCTCTCGATAACACACACCACATCTACCTCATTACGATGTACGCAGATATTTACCAATCCTTGGTTATTGCCAAAAGATCTTGAGATGTAGGTCTTGGCGTTGGGATATTTTGTGTCTATCTTGGGACTTTTGAAGGGATTATTCAAGTATTTATCAGTGGTTTATATCAAGGTACGGTACAACGGAACCTATGCTTACCTTCAGATAAACGACTGCATAAATACATGAATAATCCCGTCTAAATCTTGGGACAAAATCCCAATGTGTGGCACCTTGAATTCACCTCAACCGTCTCACGCAAGCGACTTGCTGCCCTTCGCCCCAGCTATTTCAACTCCCAACCACAACCATACCTCAACCCAATACGTTTGGGTTAAAAGTAGATATAATGACGGATGCAGATGTCTACAAACTTGATGTTGATGTGTTGCATCCAAGTCTGAATGATCATCGTTTTTTTTTCTCACATTCCCGCACTGGTGGCACTAAAAATTTATTTGCTCCCGCAGTTTCAGGGATAAGAATTATACCTCCAAGTATAAACACAAAATATGTGGGAGTTGGATTCGGTCATGATAGGTGCATCAATTGGAATTCTGGATCCATATTTGGTCCGTCATTATCGTTGCAATTTTAAGGGTAGAGCGCTTGGAGTAAGATCCTTAGATGTGGCTGGTCAATCATCTTGGAACTTTTCGGGTAATAGAGACTTGGAGTTAGATCTGGACCATGCGTAGGTCATTCATCTTGGAACTTTAAGAGTTGTACGCTTGGTTAGATCTGGGCCATTATTGGTCCCCCATATTGGACCTTTTAAGAGTAGTAGACTATTAAAGGTCGGATAGGATGGTAGGATGCTTTCAGGATGGCGATAGGGGGCTCCCTCCAACGAGTGTTCCCACATGATTAATTAATTATTTATTAATAACCATTGCTAATCTATCTTTATTTCTGGATGTGTTTTAGTTGTGGTGCTCATTTTGTTCTCCCGCTCATATATTCACCTGTAATCGCTGGCTCCACCTTTCTCATATATCCCTGTGTTTTGTTGTTGTTGTTGTCTTTTTTTTATGGTGTTGTTTTGCTGTAATGAGACGTTTGTTTCTTCTCGTTTGGGATGTTTTGATCATCGGGTGCTCCTTTGTTTCATGAGGGTGCTGTGTTAGTTGGGTGTGTTGTGTGTGTGGAGTGTGTGTGTGTGGGTGTGTGTGGTGTGTGGGGTGTGTGGGTGGTGTGTGTGTGTGTGTGTGTGTGTGTGTATGGTGTGTGTGTGTGTTGTGTGTGGGTGTGTGTGTGTGTGTGTGTGTGTGGTTCGGTGAGTGAGTGGTGTTTGTGAGTTGTGTGTGTGTTTTGTGTGTGTGTGTGTCGTGTTGTGTGTGGTTGTGTGTGTGTGTGTGTGTGTTTGTGTGTGTGTGGGTGTGGGGTTTGTATGTGTGTGTGTGTGTTTGTTGTGTGTAAGTGTGTGTGTGTTTGTGTGTGAGTGTGTGTGTCAGAGGTGTGTGTGTGTGTGTGTGTGTGTGTGTGGTGTGTGTGTGTGTGGTGTGGGTATGTGTGTTGTGTGTGAGTTTGTGTGTGTAAGTGTGTGTGTGTGTGTGTGCGCGTACGGTGTGTGTTGTGTGTGTGTGTGTGTGTGTGTGTGTGTGTGTGTTGTGTGCGATGTGTGTGTTTGTGTATGGTTTGTGTGGTGTGGTGTGTGTGTGTTTGTCGTGTGGGTGGGGTGTGTGTGTTTTAGTTGTGTTTTTATAAATTATATTTGTTGATTTGTGTTTTGTGTTTCCTCTGTCACTCACGGTTTTTTCGCTTCTTGTTTAACGTATTCATTCCTGTAGGCAGTTTCCTCCGAATGATGTGTATGTAATACGGATTATTTCTATTATAATATATCTTTCTATATCACGTTCCATCTTTTTATAAGTCCGCTTTTAATATATTATAAATCTTTATTTTCTTGTAGAGTTCTTAAATTGATTTTCATTCACGCCCTTCATTAATTTCTTGGTCAACACTCTTATAGACTACCTTCCCTAAAATCTTATTCAGGAATTCCTGTCATAGTCCATCCAGTTAACGTGCTGTGGCAAGCCTTCCATGAAGGGGGGGGGGACTTGCTGAGCTACTGCGAAACCGAAACCGCAGTTTTCAATTGCATACAAAAACCATGCCGACATTCGTAAAATGTTATATTGTGTCACATATACGCCTTGATGTCAGCTCTCGAAACACACACCACCATCTGCCTCATTACGATGTACCCAGAATTTACCAATCCTGGTTATTAGCCAAAAGATCTTGTTATGTAGGTCTTGGCGTTGGGATATTTGTGTCATCTTGGGACTTTTGAAGGGATTATTAAGTATTTTTCGTGGTTTCTATTCAAGTACGGTACAACGGAACTATGCTCTTACCTTCAGATAAACGACTGCATAAAATACAGAATAATCCCGTCTAAATATTGGGACAAAATCCCAATGTGTGGCACCATTGAATTCACCTCAAACCGTCTCTCGCAAGCGACCTGCTACCTTCGCCCCAGCTTTTCAACTTCCAACCCACAACCATACCTCAACCCAATACGTTTGGAGTTAAAATTAGATATAATGCGGATGCAAATTTCTACAACCTTGATTGATGTGATTTGCATCCAATTCTGTAATGATCACTTGGTTTTCTCACATTTCCGCCACTGGTGGCATAAAAATTGATTTGTCCCGCAGTTTCAGGATAAAAATTTTATCCTCCAGTTATAAAACAAATATGTGGGAGTTGGATTGGTCATTGATTGGTGCATCATATGGAAATCTGGTTCCATATGTTGGTCCGTCATTATCTTGCAACTTTTAAGGGTAGAGCAGCTTGGAGTAAGATCCTTAGATGTGGTTGGTCAATCATCTTGGAACTTTTACGGGTAATAGAGCTTGGAGTTAGATCTGGACCATGGTTGGTCATTCATCTTGGAACTTTTAAGAGTTGTACAGCTTGGAGTTAGATCTGGGCCATTATTGGTCCCCCATATTTGAACTTTTAAGAGTAGTAGACTATACAGGTCGGAGTAGGATGGTAGGATGCTCTTCAGGATTGGCGATCGGCGCTCCTTCCAACGAGTGTTCCCATGATTAATTAATTATTTATTAATTAACCAATAGCTATCTATCTTTATTTCTGGATGTGTTTTAGTTTTGTTTCCATTTTTTCTCCCCTCATATATTCACCTGTATCGCTGTCTCACCTTTTCATATATCCCTGTTGTTTTGTTGTTGTTGTGGTCTTTTTTTATGGTGTTTGTTTTGCTGTAATGAGACTTTTGTTCTCGTTTTTGTGTGTTTTTGATCATCGGGTGTTCCTTTGTTTCATGAGGGTGTGTGTTAGTGTGTGTGTGTGTGTGTGTGTGTGTGTGTGTGTGTGTGTGTGTGTGTGTGTGTGTGTGTGTGTGTGTGTGTGGTGTGTGTGTGTGTGTGTGTGTGGTGTGTGGTGTGTGTGTGTGTGTGTGTGTGTGTGTGGTGTGTGTGTGTGTGAGTGTGTGTGTGTGAGTGTGTGTGTGTGTGTGTGTGTGTGTGTGTGTGTGTGTGTGTGTGTGTGTGTGTGTGTGTGTGTGTGTGTGTGTGTGTGGTGTGTGTATGTGTGTGTGTGTGTTTGTGTGTGTGTGTGTGTGTGTGTGTGTGTGTGTGTGTGTGTGTGTGTGTGTGTGTGTGTGTGTGTGTGGTGTTGTGTGCGATGTGTGTGTTTGTGTATGTGTTTGTGTGTGTGTCTGTGTGTGTGTGTTTGTGTGTGGGTGGGTGTGTGTGTTTTAGTTGTGTTTTATAATTATATTTTGTTGATTTGTGTTTTTGTGTTTCTCTGTCACTCATGGTTCTTTTCCTCCTTCTTGTTACCTTATTCATTTCCATGTATGCAGTTTCCTCCTGAATGATGTGTATCTTAATACTGATTATTTTCTATTATAATATATCTTTCTATATCACGTTTGCATCTTTTGTATACGTCGTCTTTTATATATATTTATAAATCTTTATTTCTTGTAGATGTTCCTTAAATTTGATTTCATTCCACGCCCTTCATTAATTTCTTGGTCAACACTCTTTATAGACTACCTTCTTCAATTCTTATTCAGGAATTCCTTGTCATAGTCCATCCAGTTAACCCGTGGGCTGTGGCAAGCCTTCCTGAAGGCTCTGCTGAGCTACTGCGAAACCGAAACCGCAGTTTTCAATTGCATACAAAAACCAGGCCGACATTCGTAAAAGTCTACTTATTGTGTCACATATACGCCTTGATGTCAGCTCTCGATAACACACACCACCATCTCCCTCATTACGATGTACGCAGATATTTACCAATCCTTGGTTATTTGCCAAAAGATCTTGAGATGTAGGTCTTGGCGTTGGGATATTTTGTGTCTATCTTGGGACTTTTGAAGGGATTATTCAAGTATTTATCAGTGGTTTATATCAAGGTACGGTACAACGGAACCTATGCTTACCTTCAGATAAACGACTGCATAAATACATGAATAATCCCGTCTAAATCTTGGGACAAAATCCCAATGTGTGGCACCTGAATTCACCTCAACCGTCTCACGCAAGCGACTTGCTGCCCTTCGCCCCAGCTATTTCAATCAACTCCCAACCACAACCATACTCAACCAATACGTTTGGNTGTGCTTGCAAACGCCGTAAGACCTGCTTGACGTGACCACCCGTCATTATGGACCGCATTACCAAGGTATGTAAAACTTTCCAAGATCTCAATGTCCTCTCCTCATGCATTAACAGACTGTACTGTTTCATCTAGTAAGCCTCCAAATACCTGGACCTTGGTCTTGAGCCAGTATACCTCAAGTTCCAAGGGCTTTGCCTCCTCGCACAGCGCCTCGAGATCCATCACCAGGACCTCCAGCGAATCAGCAAAGATTACTGCATCATCGGTAAAAACAAAATTGGTGATCTTGGTGTTGCCAAGGGATTCTCCACAATCACTTTGATCCACAACTTTGCCCAATACCCAGTCCATACAAGTGTTGAAAAGTGATGGGGCAAGGACGCACTCTTGCCTCACTCTTGTATTCACTGGAAAAAAGCTGGATACACCTCCCCTACACTTCACATAACTCAGATTCTTATGGCTAGATTTAATCTTCAAACTCTTGCCTTGCAAATAAGAAGTACTAAGAGGGCCAATGTCTTACCATCTAACCTCCCCACGCTGGAAACGGAGCACAGCGCATTTATCAGCATTCAGTTTTAGTCCCCATGATCCTGCAACTTCACAAATTGAGTTTATCTCTCTGATACCTTGATATGACTATACACGAATCATGCCGTATTTTTAAGTAAATCTTGAGGTCGTCTGCAAACAATTTACAATTACTGACAACAGAAGTATGGAAATAGTTCATATATATGAGGAATAATATAGGACCTAGAACTGAACCTTGGGGAACCCCACTTTTGACATCTCATCTCTTGTACTGTTATGGACCCCAGCAACAGAAACACACATCTTCCTCATACTTAAGAAGTCACTAATCCATCTTAACACCCGGCCACCAACTCCAAGATACTTTAGTACGTATGCGTATTGAGTGACAGACAGTATCAAAAGCTTTCTTCAAAATCAAACAGTACAACCTCCACCACCTAAATATCATCAAACCAACTTGTGACATCATTATGTGTAAGAAGCAGCTGGTCTTCCACAGTCCTGCCACTTCTAAATCCAAATTGGTTGGGAGAAAGCAGGTTGTTAACCTTCTTGTAGATAAGTGTGCAAGTGATACACAATCATTCGTTCTAAGGTCATGCAGCACACTGATGTTAGGCTAATGGGCCTATAGTTAAGGGGAGTGTAACGGGAACCATTTATGAAGATTGGTACAATAACATAATTTTTCCAAGCATTAGGAAGGACACCATCAGAGAGAGATTTGCTAAATATGATGTAGAAAGGTAAGGCAAGTGAAGAACAGGAACGTAAAATTAGGGGGTGTACACCATCAGGGCCCATGCTAGAGTCAACGTCCAGCTCTGAGAATCTCTATTCTATCCCATACAATGACAGTGGAGCAACATGAAACCAGTCAAGCCAAATCTGGTGGGGAGCAGGATGGTCAGGCTCATTATATTATTAACATAGACTGAAGAGAACTCCTCTGCAAAAACCTCCGACATAGATTGGAAACTTGCAGTCAAGAACCCGTCAGCCAGCCTTAAAGAACCAACTGAGGAATTACCTACTCCAACTCCAATTCCTGCCCAAAAACTTTTATTCGTGCTGTAAATGTGGTGATGAAGTGAATTGCTCGAAAAAACATCCGCCATTGTCGTGACGTCACGAGATGTACAGGGGCGGGAAACCAGCGGGCCCGAGCCAAGCCGAGCGTGTACATCCACCACAATGCAAGCGGCAAGCCAGCCACCATCGCTTCCTTATCTTAGAATCTTTGGGAATTGAGATGAATATCTTCCCTGGTGTTGACCTGCCAGTGTTAGTGCACAATTGTCACGTAGCACCAATGATGTCTATTTCCCTTTTCCTTTGACATATCGCTTTGCTGGTGTCATTATAGGGAAATACATCGTACATAACCACCGTAGCCTCCCGCGTGTGTACATCTGATGACGTCACGACCACGTTGGAGCTTTTTGCAGTCACGTGACATTGGGCACCTTTAAACATTATTTTTATATAAATCTTGCCTTTTTTCTTTGAAATTTTAATATTTAGAGTGGTTTTTAGCGGTTTAGGAATCAATTTGCCAACCTTGTACCCAAAAAATTAGTTTGGCAACGTGTCTATTAAAACAGAGAAAGTGTTCATATCTGTGTCCAAAGACAAGAAAATAAGTGAACAGTGGTGGATGTCTACTGGGCGTGATTTCCCTATGAGGGAACACGCGTGTTACACATGCATGTGTGTGTGTGTGTGTGTGTGTGTGTGTGTGTGTGTGTGTGTGTGTGTGTGTGTGTTTGTATGCGGGAGGGGGGGTAGGCGTTACATTCACTATGTGCTCTTGACCAGGCTGTGTGTGTCTGTTCCTCACCCGGAGACAAAACAAGGTCAGATATATTGTTGTCAAAGTCACGGGATAATTGACTTTAGATGACTGGTGACTGCTGGGTGACTGCATGGTGACTGATGAATGGTGAATTTTGACTGCTGAGTGAGTGACTAATGGTGACTGATGAGTGGTGAATATTGACTGCTGGGTGACTATTGGTGCGACGAAAGTGGCAACACACTGCTCTAGAAGTTGATCAGCTGTGTTTTTCATGTCAGACTCACTCACAGTCAGAGCAGCAGGGTCAGGCAGGCAGGCAATTATAAGCAGAACTATAGAAGTTATATAAGTCTAGAGTGTTGACTTTGCATTGAGGTTTCACTCGTTACAAATCATTAAGCCTGGTAATGAATCCTAACACTTTATTAGCTCTATTTCTAGCGTCAATAAATTGTTTCCTTAGACGGAGGTCTGAGCTTACCCGTACTCCCAAATCTAGCTCACCTTCTGATCTTTTTAGTGATACATTGCGTATAGTTTACCTATTACCAGGATTTTTCTTCCAACATTAATATTACGCTACACTTATCAATATTAAATTCCATCTGCCACCTGATTACCTACTCATTTAATTTATCTAAGTCTCCCTGCAATATGTTTACATCAGACTGTTATCTAATAATCCGACCTATTTTAGTTGCATCAGCAAACTTGCTGATATCACTGCTAATCTCACTATCTAAGTCGTTGATGTAAATAAAAAATATTAATGGTCCCAAAACAGACACTTGTGGAACCCCACTGGTTGGTTACCTGCAACCCATTCAGATTTAGAGTAAAAACACTTACGAAATAAACATTAAAATTTTTACACATATCCTCATCAGAACTTACAGCATATCCATGATCTATTTGAAATAGAATGATCTATAAAATACGATAAATAGTGAATTGGTACAAGTTGTCAATTGGTTGAAATGTAACAAGTTAACCTTAAACATCACTAAGACTCGCTGCATGCTGTCACATTCACACATGACACAAGCACAATGCAATAATATCAAAATTATTAATCTCATTATCAAAGAGGTACTACATGAAGCAAAATTCCTTGGAATTGTTGTAGATAGTAAAATGAGATGGAAAACACACATATAAATGCAATAAATAATATTTTGAAATAACAGGTGTAATATCGAATACGAATATCGAATACGAAATAATTATAATATTGAATGTTTAAGACAGATTTATTTATCATTAGCAAATCCATATTCATTGTACTGTTCTGCTATCTGGGGTGGGGCATACAAAACATATATTGATAAACTATTTGTAAATCAAAATAAATTAGTTCATATGTCAATATGTCATTTCGTAATCGTCACATAATTTATGCATTATGTCATATAATATTCGATATGACCACGCCAACTCAATCTTCGGGATTTGGAACTTTAAAATGTATGATATAATCGACTATCAGACTAACATTTGTTTATAAGGCATCGGATACATAAAAAATTGAGAGTAGTTTTCAAACCACAACTCATAATATTCAAACCAAACGAACAAACAATCTCAAACTTCCATTGTACAGAACCTCCCATGCTCAACAAAGTTTTCTTACACGGGAACTAAACTGTGGAACAAGCTTCCAGATGATGTCAAGAATAAAAACATGAATCCATTTAAATTACAAATTAATTAAAAAGTCGAGAAATAACTTGAAATAAATCAATTGTTAGTATCATTATAATTTATTTATATTATTAATGTGATTATTATATTATTAATGCTATCATTATTATTACTATTATGTATTAGTATTGTTATTATTTATGATACTTTGTTTGTGTATCTTCATAAATATAAGAACATAGAAATAAGGAAGCTACAAGAGGCTGTGAGACCTACACGTGGTAGTTCTATTACTTAAAGTAATCATCCAGACCATTTCATCATTCCTGATTTGATGTAGTTAGAGTATAGCCATTATCGAGTGTATCAACAATATGCTGTCACTTTTTGCATCCAGTCAGCCGCTTTTGAATAATCCGCAATCAAAATCTGTAAATTCCCCGAGCTTCGAAAACGCTGCTGGCAACTGGCAGACAATGCGCCACGGCTCGGTGACGTAACAAAGGAAGGCTCCTCTTCCCGTGCTGCTGTGTGTGTGTGGTAGTAGTGTTTGTGTGTGTGTAGTAGTGCGTGTGTGTGTGTGTGTGTGTGTGTGTGTGTGTGTAGTAGTAGTGTTTGTGTGTGTGTGTGTGTAGTAGTGTTTGTGTGTGTGTGTAGTAGTGCTTGTGTGTGTGTGTGTGCGTGTGTGTGTAGTAATGTTTGTGTGTGTGTGTGTGCGTAGTAGTGTTTGTGTGTGTGTGTGTGCGTAGTAGTGTTTGTGTGTGTGTGTAGTGGTGTTTGTGTGTGTGTAGTAGTGTTTGTGTGTGTGTAGTAGTGTTTGTGTGTGTGTAGTAGTGTTTTGTGTGTGTGTGTAGTTAGTGTAGTGTGTGTGTACAGATGTTGAAAAGAGCAGTGGCAACGGATGGATTTTTAGGTAGTTTGCACACGTTACTGTTGATGGACGATGCTGTGATATTTGCTACAAGTCGTGAGATGTGTGGTGAAGAAGCTTGAGATTATATGTCACTTTTGTAGGGAGAGTGGTATGGTCATTAATGCAAATAAGACAAAGTTTTTTGTTATTAATGGAAAGGACTATGATAGACAGGTTTGTTGAGTGAAGGAGTGAGCGTGAGCTATGCCTCTAAGTACTGTACCTTGGGGCATGGTTTCACTGATTCTGCCAAGATGGACGATATCGTGAGACTGCATGAAGCTGCAAGTGAAGCAGTAGTGAACAAATTCTCCATTTTCTGTGCAGCAACACTCAGATGCCATTTGTATATAAGAAAGTTGTTTTCGAAGCAGCAGTGATGAGTTCATTATTGTATAGCTCGGAGTCGTGGTTAACAAAGAAAACGAAAGGTCTGGAAAACAATATAATAAATTAGTGAAATGTCTGCTTGGTGTACGGAAAAATACTAGCATGAATCTATGTATAATAGAAGCTGGTATTCCCCCAGTGCAACACCTAGTTGAAAAGAAAAGTTTTAAGTATATCCAAAGGAAACATGCAGACATAGACATGACCAACCTTACCACTTTGTATACAATCTTTGCAGCAAGCGAATACACCTGGTTTCCGGTTCATAGAAAGATCAGCTGTTTGGGACAATAATATGGATCCATTAATATAGTGTTGTGAGATATGTGCAGGAAAGAGCAGCCGGTGCAACAAAGCTCACAACAATATATTCACAGACCTGAACCCATCCATGACAGTGCACCAAGTGTATCGAACCGATAGATTCATCCAAGACTACAAACGTGAATCATTTACCAGACTCAGACTTATGTCTCACAATCTTAAGATAGAAGTAGGGAGGTGGAGTCGCACACCTGCCGACCAACGCGTGTGTCAGTGTGATGGTGAACAGGTGCAAACAGAACAACATGTTTTGATAGATTGTCCCCTGTCTGCTCACTGCCGCGTAAGGTTCAACATATTATCGTTTTCTAATATTACCAACCTATTGAATGAGGACACATATGTATGTGAATTATGTGATTACGTACATGAAGTGCTTAGAATTTATGCTTAGAATATATGTATTACCTTCTACTTGAAAAAAATGATATTTTTGTTTTGTTTGGACAAATGATAGATCTGAATTGTGTTTTGTATAATATTTTGTGTTTTGTAATCTTTTTTATTTTGTATTATGTATTAATTGGAAATTCTTTGTCAATAAATTAACTAACTAACTGTGTGTGTGTGTAGTAGTGTTTGTGTGTGTGTGTGTAGTAGAGTTTGTGTGTGTGTGTGTGTGTGTTTGTAGCAGTGTGTGTGTGTAGTAGTGTTTGTGTGTGTGTGTGTGTGCGTGCGTAGTAGTGTGTGTGTGTGTAGTAGTAGTGTGTGTGTGTGTAGTAGTGTTTGTGTGTGTAGTAGTGTTTGTGTGTGGTGTGTGTGTGTGTGTAGTAGTGTTTGTGTGTGTGTGTAGTAGTGGTTTGTGTGTGTGTGTGTGTGTGTAGTAGTGGTTGTGTGTGTGTGTATTAGTGTTTGTGTGTGTGTGTAGTAGTATTTGTGTGTGTGTGTGTGTAGTAGTGTTTGTGTGTGTGTGTGTGTAGTAGTAGATTGTGTGTGTGTGTGTAGTAGTGTTTGTGGGTGTGTGTATAGTGTTTGTGTGTGTGTGTGTGTGTAGTTAGTGTTTGTGTGTGTGTATAGTAGTGTTTGTGTGTGTGTGTAAGTAGTGTTTGTGTGTGTGTGTAGTAGTGTTTGTGTGTGTGTGTGTAATAGTGTTTGTGTGTGTGTGTGTAGTAGTGTGTGTGTGTGTATGTGTTTGTGTGTGTGTGTAGTAGTGTTTGTGTGTGGTGTGTAGTAGTTTGTGTGTGTGTGTAGTAGTGTTTGTGTGTGTGTGTGTGTGTAGTAGTGTTTATGTGTGTGTAGTAGTGTTTGTGTGTGTGTGTAGTAGTGTTTGTGTGCGTGTGTGTGTAGTAGTGTGTGTGTGTGTGTAGTAGTGTTTGTGTGTGTGTGTGTGTGTAGTAGTGTTTGTGTGTGTGTGTTGTAGTGTTTGTGTGTGTGTGTAGTAGTGTTTGTGTGTGTGTGTAGTAGTAGTGTTTGTGTGTGTAGTATAGGGTTGTGCGGTATCAAGAAAATACCGGTATTGCCGATACCGGTTTACGGGAATAATACTGGTACGTCCTCACACCGGTATCAGTTACGATACCGGTATACCGATACCGTGCCAAAATACCGGTATTACCGGTATCGGTATTTGATTTTTTCGTGTTTTTTTTTTACTTGTCCATTCTCAGACAATTATTAACCTCTACAGCATCGACCCCCTAAAATAAAGTTTCTTATAGCGCGGCCATTTTTTTTTTTACAATTCATAAGCTCCCTTCACACATTCCATAATCGAGCCACGATAGCGCCACCAATTTGATTATTGACGCTATCGTGAAAATTGTCCACGATAAACGCAGACCACGATAGCCTCACAACAATGTCACGCTACCTGTACGTATGTGTCATGACGGTCGTAAGATGGTCACGATGGAGTCATGACAGCTGTAAGACAATGTCACGAATGGAAAATCAACGGTCATTTTGTCGTCACGATAGAGTTACGATAACCACGACAGTGCCATGACGGTGCCATGAACGTACCACGATAGCGTCAAGAGCCATGCCTCATGCAACATGCCTAACACGTGGGTGGATGTTGCCATGGTGATGGAGAAGGAAGGGGGGCTAGAGATGAAGGTGGGAGAAACCCGGGTTGTGATGGTAATAGAGAAGGGAGGAAACGGGGAGGGGGTTTGTATTAAAGAAGGGGGGTGGATGGTGTTGGTGGGGAAACGTGGGGTGGGGGGTGGGGATGGAGAAGGCGTTGTTGGGGGTGGGAGTGGTTAAAACGGGGGTGGATCCACCACCCACCCCCTACTCCCTACCCCCTTCCCCCATCACCACGTGGTCATGGGAGTAGGAGGTAGGATGAGAAAGGGGGGAGAAGGCGGAAGGGGGTGCAAAAAAGGGGGGGAGGTAGGATTGACGTCGCGCGTAACGGTTTCTTATTGTCACGATAGACATAAGACGATCACAGTAGTGTCACGAAGCTCCTACATAGATAACGATAGCGTCACGATAGACTTACGATAGCGCTGCATTGGGAATAAAAAAATCGGGGAGCTTCCCGATTTTTTAGTGCACGCACTAACTTTTCGTGGCCTCGGCCGAGCGCGTCACGCGCGTCACGATCGGTCACAATGGACCCATAACCAGGACCATGACGGCGCTGCGCATTGCATTGTTGGCGCGTTCGTGGTTCCATTACGGAATGTGTGAAGGGGGCTTTAACCCCTACTGTACAGCATAGACACCCCTAAAATAAAGTTTCCTGTGGCGGATTTAAGGGAGGACCGAGTAGGCCATGGCCTAGGCACCGCTCCCGCAAGGGCCCCGCACCACAGAGGAAAAAATAAGTTTTCAATGAAAATCTGAATGCTGGACATTTCTGATTTGCTCGAACACTGTTACATTGCATGTACCATAATATGCCACAAATTAGTACCAACATAATGTAAAATATGGGTGGAAAAAGTTTCAATTAAACTAATATGAAATCTGAACCACATTAGGTAAAATTCTAGAGTCCTTTCCCGCCCTTATTAGTGGTTTTATTTTCTCC
>JACEEZ010019438.1:0-18275 GCA_016584305.1 Chionoecetes opilio
CCCCCAAATGGGCACTGTAATTTTCATTTTTCCACGTTCTACAGTCCCCGAGAGCACGACACATAAAACCCGAGGACGCCAGCATATATGAGCACATGTCAAGTCCTTCATTTTCTAAAGATGAAACACAGTGGTTCCTTTTGAGATTCTTCTGGACTTGGCATGAAGCTTAAGTGTAGCAACAACAAGTCTGTGATCTGTTCCAAAAAAACCTCAGCACTCCGGTAAACCCTGCATTTTCTGGAGGATCCTCCAACGAGTACTAACGAGGTTTGGGCGATCTCCTTAGCACCCCTCCGGCATTACTATACCATGTCCAGCGGTGCAGCTCTGGTCTCTGATACCAAGAACCTGCAATTCTCAACCTTCTGGCCCTTGCAAAGTTCAGAAAGCAGAAAAACTGTTGGGTTTCTGGTCCCGGAGCCATTGGGACCAACACATAATCGTAGCCATCTCTCACAGTGCCAGTAGTAGCATTGAAGTCGCCCAAGACAATGAGTGTGTCCGAGGAGGACACTGGTCTAATACAGAGTCGAGTTTGGCGTAGAACATCTCCTTCTCTTCAGTTTACGCATCTCGGTAGGAGCTTACACTGCAACAAGAGACATGAAACCCAGAGTGTGTTTCTCCTCACCCGCATTAAACCGCTCATCAACCGGAGTAACCTCAACAAACTGACGGCTGCAGTTTGCTGGAGATGCCTATAGCTACTCCCCGTACACGGTGACCATTCCCTCATGCCGGACCAGTTAGTAGTGTAAACCCCCACTGCTAGCCCTTCGCCACTGCCAGGCCTCCTCGTCTCAGAGAGTCCCACTATATCCACCCTCAGCCTACTGAGCTCGTCCGATAGGAGAGGTACCGAAAAGCTACCGTTATTTCAGCATAAAGTTAAGTTAGGTGAAATCAGATTAGGTTAGGTTAGGGTGGGTTTGGTTTAGTAACAGATGATATAGAGAAAAACAAATTATTCCCAAATAATATAAAACGTAGAAATGTTTGCGGGGCGGACCTGGAGGGGAGGCTGCCCCCCCCCCACACACAAAACATGTAAACAAACATTGCTGTCCGACAAAACCGAGAGCCAGATTTATTCAAAAACACATCAAAACTATTCAGGAGGACTAAGTTTCGGCCTCGAAATCGGTGGTTGCCAATAACAAAAATTCACGAAGATATTTAGGTAACACTGTCGGTAAGGTAACCATCTATACCTTGTTATTGTTGTAATTGTTAACGGCACCGTTGTCGGGATCGACGATTTTTGCCCTGGTTTACACCTTGAATCTATCAGTCGGCAGGGTTGATTAGTCTTTTTCAGGAAGGTACAAGTGAAGGCTGGTCCACTCTAAAATCACGGCAGCTTTCCGTCGAGTGCCTTGTATTCACACTATTTGTCCGGTTCCGTCTTTTCGGCATTTCCCTGCTCACCCCTCTAAGCAGACATGGTGCCTCAGAGGCTATGGTTGAAGAAATTTGCATTAATAGCACTTCTGTCGGATGAAGAAGAGGAGTTGAACTCTAAAAGACACTGTTTTGGGTACATAAAAGCCTTGAAAAAACGACAATTATCAGCACGGCACAGTCTCATTACGTTAAAATATTCTTCCCAGAAAACCGTTACGTGACAGGACAGTGATGTATTGGAGCCGTGACGGCGGTGCACCTTTTAGTGTAGCACGTCTTTTTGTTTGAATGTAAGAAATTATAAAGGATGTGATGAGACGGTGCGTGTCACCAATTTCACCATGATGGTATGGTGTGATTCGGCCTTGAGGCGGACAATTGTGGCGCCGTGATGGTCTTGGTCTTGGTGCACCGTGTGGAAGACTTTTGTCCCGTTACAGGTACCGTTGCAGCCTTTTACTAGCACTCTTTCATACAGTTTCCTTATCCGTAGAGGTAAAAGGGGTGAGGATTGAGGGGTCGAGGTGGTACAAAGGCCATGTTGTCTCCTATCCCACCTTGCTTACCACTGTAGCGGCGCTAACACACACAAGCACATACAACCTGCATCGGCTTAGGCCACCTCCATGTCTGGGATCAGGATTAGGGGCCCGAGGGGACTGACGCTGACCTGACTTGTCCTCGACGACACAACGCAACACCAGCCAGGTAATTCAGTCAGGCACAGGACACACAGAGACACACACGCGCACCTCTTGTCCCCACGTTGTACAATGACTCGGTCAAATACACAACAAAGCCAGGACCCCCTTTCTCCATCCTTGTGTGTATAGACTGACTCCCCAAGATACTACACCTCCCTCTCCCCGCTCACACTCCTTCAAATAAAACTTTAAAACACGCCCTTTGTTTCACTATTCCATTTATAAAAAATACTCATTCCAGCGAAGATTCCCATCACCATTTTCTGCCCCCCTTCTATCATCTTCCTTCCAACTGTTGTGTCAACTTGTGTGGCCCGAGTTGAATGCGGGTTAATTAAGGCGACATCTAATATGCGGGAAGTTTTCTTTTCCATGGTGCGGGGAGGAGTCTGAGCGGTAATGACCCACGGTGGGTTTCGCCGACGGCGTCGCCGAGTGAAGTATCCCAGGTGAAGCGGCAGACCTGAGATATCAGACTTTTTACAATGGAGAGCAGCAGCGGGGGAGATGTTTACATCTGACACGCCATCTTGGCAGCAACAATCGCTTCTTGTTGCCCCAGCTCTTATTTCTCTTAACTCCAAAACCCTTTTTTTAGTATTATGCATTTCTGTTGATAACACAGTTACAAATTTGTGCTAAGTGAAAATACTACTCAAAAACAGATAACTCAGACCCCTTTAGTAATACACCACCAGCTGTTCTGCATTCTCTGCCCGACCTCTCATGGCACTAATATGGCCGCATTAGACGCAGGGTGAACTTTGCATTTTCCTTTTTTAAGGGAAAAAACTGCGTCTTATGCACCGGCAAATACGTAACTAATGGTAAAATATAGGTTTGGTTCCAGGACCCCATCAATTAAAAAAAAAAAAAAATATAATGTTTTTCAAGCTAAAAAAAAACTATAGCAACACAACAAACACACAGCGTCTATATTACCCACACCCGTACTACCCATTCTGTAGAAAAAAAGCATTTGAAAGAGAAAATAGCACACAAATAGCATAACTGCACATTAATTAAACATAAAACATGCTAACAAGCAAAAAAGACGTTGTAATGTAGGGGACGCCGCGTGATACAAGAGAAGGTAGTGTAGCGGGCCCAAGGGTTTGGGTCCGCACACCTGCTAATTACCCCCAAAGGTCAGGCCCCGCCATATGCTTGATACCCTTCAGGCACGCCTTGCTAGGGGTGACCTGGACTGCGGTCCCAGGTGGGGCCGCACACCTGCTAATTACCCTAAATGTTTAGGCCGCGCCATATGCTTAATTACCCTTCAGGTCACGGCTTTTCTATGGGGTGACCTCACTGGGGTAACCAAATCCCCTTTGTTCAGCCTTGGGAGTGGTTAGGGCGCGCATTTTGAACTTGATAATTTTACTCACCCCAGTTTGGGAATGTCGTATCATTGGATTTTCGATCTCGTATATTGAAAATAAACCCTAATTTACACATCTGTATCATCGGATTCCGTATACCGAAAAGCCCTATAATGGGACCTCCCTGTACAGTTTAAACCTCGATTATAACGGACTAAAAGGGGGGGGGGGAGTGGTCCGTTAAAAGCCCATTGTCCGTTATAGCGAGGGTATTTTCCCAAGGGTGGAGAAATATAAAAAAACGGGAAAAATTGTGAAATAAATGAGAAAATAATCACAAACACAACAGACTGTGTAGCTATGTTGGAGGTAAAACATGACTGGCACTACATGCTGAATTTGGTCCGCTCTACACGTGAAATAAATGAGAAATAATCACAAACACAACCAGACCGTGTAGCTATTCAAGCTCAAGCTCTAGAGAAAGGTAACAAACAACAAGCCAGACGCAGCCGTGGCTGTCAAAGGTATTGCATATTATCATGACTAATGCTCATTATTATATATATTTAATGGTTGTGAAGTGCAGTTCTATACACGTGTCACTATTTAGGTCAGTGTAGCACTGCGTGTCACCTTAGATAAGGGTGATTTGGGGGTGTTGGGTGACAGGGAGAGTGTAACAGCGGAAAACGCCATAACACTAATCATCACTTTTTTAAACAATACACACCTTCTACCACTAAATCACTAGCAACACAGGCTCCTTCCTTATATTCTTAATATGTGATACATAAAAACTCCTTAAATCCAAGCATTCCAAAGTAAAATGAGAAAAAATACAATTAGTTGAGTTAACAATTCGAGCGGCGATGAGCGGTCTGATATCCCTTCTTGCCCGCAAATTTGTCACGCAAATGGAGCCCGTTACATCCGAAGTCCGTTAAATTTGAGGTCCGTTATATCGAGGTTTGGACTGTACTATCGCATACAAGCTAGAAAATAAAAATGGTATGACAGTGCTGAATGAAGATAATGAATAGTGAGGGGTGTTCTTTGTGTGAAAATGACTGTACTCTCATACCGCGTTTTAAACGAACACTCTATTTAGAATTTTCGAAGTACGAAAAAAATTATTTTGTCCCAAAATTCGGTTTACACCCCAAATAATTCTAAGTTTACGAACAAAAGTTCGTAAAATTCATAAACAAAAAAAAACAAAAATTTAATACATAAATAGTAAGAATATTTATAACACCTAAATATTGTAAAAAGTTCAGTAAACAGAACCATTGGCTCAGTTTTCCATCCACACGCGGCAACGCTCAAGTTTGTTTGTTTATATATTTCCGCCCGGGTCGTGCGTGTTTATGAACATTATTGTGTATAATCAGACATTTCAGTGATTATTTCAGTGAATAATGCTCCCAAACATGGTGCCAGTGCTAGGGGTGGGTGGTCCTAAGCCCAAGAAAGCCAGAAAAGCCATAACACTAAGACTAAGATAGCGATTATGTGTAGTCGTGATAATACGCCGATGACCAACCTCGCCATGACTGGAAAGCTCTATTGATATATGTAGTTTTGAAGGATAGTGAAGAAGCGGACCTAGTACCGGTACTTCAAGTGTACCTGTGCCACACCCAAGTTTTATAGCAAGTAAGGGCTGGTTGGAAGGTTCAAGAACCGTTCAATCTACACTCCGGTTGCCCAGTCGGAGAGGTTTGCCCTCTGCTGCTAAGGATGGGGCCCCGGGTCGCTTACGTCCTGTTCCCTCAAGTCCATGATTGCAGAGGGGTTTACAGCTCAGCAGGTGTTTAATTTTGACGAAACATATGTTTTTTTTATAGCAGTTTATGACATTCTATGGATGTGATTATTGTTCGTAGGAACGTATCTCAAATTAAATAAGGGGGTTAAATGGGAAAAATACATTCAATTTACGAATTTTCGATTTACAAACAGTTTTTCGGGAACTTTAACCCATTCGTAAATCGAGGTGGCCGTGTATATCAAACAGTTTTGGTGGTCTGTTTTTTTTCTTCAAAATTTTTTTCCAAAATCAGGGTGCGTCTTCCAAGATGCAGCGTCTTATAAGCCTTTAAAATACAGTAATTCATGAAATTGAAGTTAAGGCTGCCCTAAAAGTGGGAATGGGACAACTGGCCGAGCCCAACTGGCCCCGCGGGAAAACTGGCCGCGGACTGGGGGGAAACTGCAAACCCCCTAAGTTTACGTACTCAGGCAGCTCCTTAAGCCCCCACCAGCGAATGATTCATTAGGTTAGGTTATGTTAGGTCTTTTATTTTATTATTTTATTCCAATAAAGTACTTCTTTAAAGAAATTTTAATAATCTTTTTTTTATCACAATTTTATAAAATTTTGTCAACAAAAAGTTCCATATGGCGGCCAGTTGGGCTGCGGCCAGTTGTCCTAGACCCCCTAAAAGTTCCTCTGAAATAACTTGATGGAAAAAAAACTTGCCGTAGACCATGTTTGTATACCTGGTGAGTGTGCGGTGTCAAGTGGACAACAGCTGAGCGGAAGATGAAGTGCAAAGAATGCAGGTATGTCCCGGACCCCCAATGAACACTTCATACTCCACTGTTCTCATGTGTACTTCCACCTGGTCCTCCTACTTTAGCCAATTCTTCGCTTTTAACGTGTAAACTTTTTGACCTGCTCACCCCTGCTGGCAGCGGTAGCGGTCCCCCCTCCGCCATGACCATCAGTCATCCATCTCATCCCCCTGTGGCTTCTAATACGTCTGTGATTACATCACAGGACTACACCCGGTAAATACATGGAAAAACTTTGTCACAGCTCTTTACCAAAGAACAAAGCCCAAGAATAATTAACCCATCACTATCCTGATTAATTTTCCCAATCACGATCACCTTTTTGATTGGGTTTTCATTTGCAATAGGGGCCAAATGTGTGAGTGTGTGTGGTTATTCACCCATGGTCTTGCCCACGCGAATCTGACTCGAGATCCCCAGTTTCACAATCTCGAATTGAGCTTGGAGTCATTGTGACCAATCTTTGGGTAATGATGGGACCTCACAAACCACACACCCCCAATTCCCTTGCTCAAGGGGGACAGTAACCATAATTTTTTTTTTTTTTTTGTGTGGTGTGTGTGTGTTCGCACTCGGGCATCGGTGCAGGATTCATATCGTTCTAAAATCCTCAATTTTGCCTTTGAAAGGGCATCGAAATACCAATTTAACGGTGTACCATAGCATGTTATAAAGGACCCCAGTGTACTTTCCGTTCACACCAACATCCAGGTAACTCATTACCCCTGCTTGAATCTTAAACCTCTGGCATATATTCCCACATCCAGGTCTCACTTGCGTATGTCACTGTCAGAAATATTATGCCTGAATGCCTTCTTTATTTCATTACTCACTGTCCTTTCTTTTATCAAAGATCTCACTACATTCCTTTCTTGCAGATTTCTTTTTTAAATCTCCCTTTCATTTCCCATACTTTTATAAAATACAGCAAAAGGCACTTAAAATTCTTTACCTCCTCCATTATCTGCTCATTCTACATTGCTTCTGGCTCTCAACTCACATTTTATACTGCATACAAACAAATTTTTTTCACTTTCTTTTGCAAATACCATCACTTTCCCTTGTGCCCCATTAACTTTAAAAAGATTTCTCCTCTCACAAACAGGATTGAACCTGATTGAACTAGGATTAAACAGGAAGAACATCTTTTGTAAATATGTTTAACTCTCTCCCTAGTAGAACAGTGTCGCCCAAAAACAGTATGGTATTGAGCCTTCCATTTCTTATGGCATATAGTGGCACTAGCCGCAAAGCCGCCCTCCGGGCAGATTTTTTGGCTAGCTCCTGCAGGGGGCTAATGGTGGGCCTTCGGCCCACCAATACAGACTCTCCAGATAGCCCCTTCTAACTTTCCTGAAATCATGGATGTAGAAATGTATGTATTAACGCCTTACCCATCACCCCCCCACCCAATTCACTCACCCATTACCCATCACCCCCCACCCATTCACTCCCCCATTACCCCATCATCACACACCCATTTACTAAACCCCTTACCCATCACCTCCCACCTATTCCCTCACCCATCGCCCACACCCATTACCCATCACCCCACCCATTCACTCACCCATTACCCATCACCCCACCCATTCACTCACCATTACCCATCCCCCTACATAAAGGTTTCCTCAATTCTCACAACCCACATTTTTTCTCACAATTCTCGCTAATAGGGCTGCTAAAAAAAAAAAAAAAAAAAGTTATGGATCATCTCGTAAATGGCTTAAAAGTTGCCCCTGGTCAAGCTGGTTCCAAAACTGTGCCATATGATGGGATTGGGCACGGGGGGCGGCACCTATCGGGGACACACACACACACACTTTCGCTTATATTATTATAGATAAAAAAGAGAATATGTGGAAGACAGGTGAAATATGAGAAATAGTAGTGAAGCATGTGATAACAATTTTTAGCTTTGTTCACGACAGCCCATTTGGAGCAGAAGCAATAGCAGCAGGACCAAGCCCCACTATAGAGCCCCGGAATCCTCCTGAAGCCCTGAAGCCTCCCTCACTCGAAGCGTGTCTTCAGAGTGTCAAGGGGGAAGAGGGCTATGTCCCACAGCCGTACCTGCCACTCCACCAGCCGGGGAAAAAATTTGGATGAACCACAGGTCAATTATATTTTACAGCACTTTATAGCAAGAGCAGAAAGAATGAAATTACTATCCTACACATTGTTTTCATACTAAGGCTTGTTTACCCCATTATTTTTTAGGGTATGGCTTGTAAACCTTTTATGGCCTTCACGGCAAAGTTACACACTACTCACACACACACACACACACACACACACACACACACACACACACATACACACATGCAAATATTCCACATTCACCTTTAAAGAAGTAAGGATTGCCACCCACATCTCCTGTCTGAATTTTAAGGCCACTACTTCTTGGTTTGCATACCGTACCTATTATCTACAGTACCCTCCCGAGTTTCACGTATGCGAGTTTCGGGGACCCTCGAGTTTCGTGCCGAGTCCTAAATTCTTACCATCCCGACTTTCGTGCATTATCTCCCCGAGTTTCGGCGGCTTGTAAATTTATTTTTATTTTTTTTTTTATTTTTTTTGTGTGTGTTTGTGCCGTTTGGCAGTGACCTCCAGGGTGGGATGGTAGGCCTTGTACTCCGGGGCTGAAATTGGTTGGCCCTCCCCCGTGGTGGCGCAGGCAGGATTTTTATAAGAGTTTAATGGGCTGCATTAGTAGAAGCGAAATTTTGGGTTGGCTTTCCATTGATATATTCGTTTTCTGATAAATGAAATTTAACATCATGCATTAAAATTAGCGTTTAACTAAATAAATATCATCATAAATCGGGGTATAAGCAAGCGCGCCACCCTCAGTACTCACTGATTGTGTAACGACTGGCGAGGCTCTCCGACGGCCCGCTCCCGCACACCACAGTCCCCCGTTTTCCCCTCCCCCGCACACAGTAGTAGCTACAGCTCTTATTATTACTATGTTTGCAGTGTTATGCTGTGTATTAAACTGCAGTGTGAATTGACTGTCTTTAAGAATTGTAGACATGGGTAGAGTGATTAAATATACTTTTCAGCTCACAAGGCAGTGGTATATATCACTGGCGTAATAAGCCTAAAAGATCGCCCCAAGCAGAGTTCGTGATGTCCTTCCATTTGTACCGCGTATGTTATATGGATCTATATTCCTTATTTTTCCCTTTCATTTTTCAATGTAACGAGGAATAGATCCAGAGTCCAACATTGGAGGCATAGTCTGACAGATGAACACCACCAATACTTTCCCAGCCCTCAAAAAAGAGATTTGTAAGCGTGAGTGTACCCCGTTACAGGGGGAAATAATATCTGCCCTTTGTTTAATCACCGCAGGCCACTGTCGGCCAGCCCTGTTTCTCAGCGAGGACCACTCGGCCCACCGCTTCTCCCAGCGGTGATCCAAAAGTGTCTTTCTGTTGGTCTGTTTCCATTTTCTTTGGCGTATCGTATAAATTTTTAGCTTGTATGTGATAGTATTGGTAAACCGTTTTGATGAATTCGCCATGGGTGATAATTTCCAGAACTGAAAAGAGCTTAAGATACGTGCCCCAGTTGGGAAATGATACGTCAACACTAGCAACGTAGATGGCGCTGTTGGCGTCAATCTGCCGCCAAAAGGGGGGGAAAGTAAACATCCAGCGAGAGGACAGATTATGTAGTTGATTTTGAATGTATTATGGTATTTGAAAAAACTTGTAACAGGTAAGTACTGAGGTACTGAGTACTGAGGAAGTACTACAACATTCGTCTTGGAAGACCATTAGTATTTTTCAGGGTATTTTTTGGGAAAAACGTGAGTCTTATAAACAGTACAATATGGTACTACACCTCACACCGAATAAATAAGCATTTTTACAGTGTTTTTAATACCGGAGTTTGGGGATCCTCGAGTTTAGCGCTTGCCTTCGGAAGAAAACAAGCGCGAAACTCGAGAGGGTACTGTACTCAGTTGAAAAGAAACTTAAATGGGAGCTAAAAGGAGAAAAGCCCAAATTGCCTCCACCCAGCTGGGAATTTCAAACCCACATCCTCTTGGACCCACAAGTTCTCAGTTGTGTACTTGTGAGTCGGCCACCAGTATCTTATCAACTACACCCCCAGGCTGCATGCTTTTCCCTATGCTTATCACTACACCACCAGGCGGCATGCTTCCATATCTTATCACTACACTACCAGGCTGCATTTCTTCCATATTTCTTATCACTACACCACCAGGCTGCATGCTTCCATATGCTTATCATACACCACCAGGCAGGCATGCTCCATATGCGTTTTCACTACACCACCAGGCAGGCATGCTTCCATATGCTTTCACTACACCACCAGGCTGCATGCTTCCATATGCTTATCACTACACCACCAGGCAGGCATGTTCCATATGCGTATCACTACACCACCGGCAGGCATCTTCCATATGCTTATCACTACACCACCAGGCAGGCATGCTTCCATATGCTTATCAAATACACCAACCCGGCAGCATGCTTTCCCTATGCTTTCATACACCACCAGGGAGGCATGCTTCCATATGCTTTTCACTACACCACCAGGCAGGCATGCTTCCATATGCGTATCACTACACCACCAGGCAGGCATGCTTCCATGTGCTTTTCACTACACCACCAGCAGGCATGCTTCCATGTGCTTATCACTACACCACCAGGCTGCATGCTTCCATATGGGTACATGCATTCAGTTAAATTTAAATAATTTTCTGAAGTATATTTACACTTTCTAACCATTAAAAGACTGGCAGTAGGTAATTGCTTGATGAAGACAATCTACTGACTTCTATAGCATAGATGTTACTGAGATTAACATACAATCACCCATTGATGTATAAACTGTATATACAATATACATTACCATAAGAGAGGTGGCAAAGCTTTGGGTCTTCATTACTCATTACTGGTGGTTTATGAGCTTGCTCTTCTCGTAACACTCAACAGCCACTCTCCTTGAACAGAAATTTCAAATCAGTATTCTCTGTACACAAAGATTGAATTGATATTAAATGATGAGTGCAAAATAACAGCATCTTGAGTATTAATTTTGCTTTAGACCATGAATGTTCTCCATTCTGGGCTGAAACACTTGAAGATTTTGATAAACATATATTATATATAAATGCTTGAAAGTGCCTTCAAAAGGCTGAGGTGAGGGGCACATGCTACTCTGCACGTCCAATTATTTTTCGTTCAGAGCATGTGGTGGACCCCTTGGCCCAGATGCATACCCATGATCACATCTCAGTGATCACCCTTTTCCTTTCCTCCAAAATACTACCCATTTATTGACCATTACTATGAGGATGAATGTTCTACAGGCTGTGGCACCCCTATCCTAGCCTGAATATGAGTAGCCGGTGGGATTCTATATAATCACAAGGTGCACTAATTGGTTGTGACTGCAAAGGTTTTTTTGATCATACTAATAGGAAGCTGATGGAAAATTCTAGAGAAGGCTCACTATGAAAATAAATCAAACTTCAAAAATTAAAGTCACACAAAGTGGTAACACCATCTGGCCTATCGGGTTTTTAAAAGGTACTATTTTTGCTATTGTGGTAAATCTAAATACCTAGGGTAAATTTCAATGCCCATATCATGGGTGCAGCCAGCCAACCATAGTGACGATGAAGTGGGTCAGTTTTGATTGTTTCTTTCAATGAATATGATAAAAATAATCAAAATGGCAATGCATTCTGGTTTAATCCGGGAGAACCTTTCACTGTTGGGGGGTACAGGCAGAAAGGAGGCTTGCTCCCACCTTGTGTATGATAGGAGAGATGTACTGTGCGATCTGTTTGCCCCTACGGTTCACTAATTTCAATAGCTTTTCCCGAACACAAAGCTGTAAGTAAAAGCTTATATAGAGCAGAAGTACCAGCCGTTGGCTCAGTTAAGAAGAAATAGGTGGGTAATAAAAATATAATCATCCGGTGCCACCATGTTACAGTGCCCTAACAGCATGAATAATCCCCTAATGGCACGTGCAGTCCCTTAAGGGCTTGTAAAGTTACCTAGGGTAAATAAAGCAGTTTAGGACAATACTCTTAATCACCTTATCTCATTTTCTTTCGCCAACAAGCTCGTGGGGAAAGGGTGGAAAACCAGGGTATTTGAGAGGGAGAAGCAAATGCAACTGATTTAAAACCCCTTCAAATGGTAATTATGGAAGAGTACTGGGCTCTCTCTGCTGGCCTTAAAACTCATGCTGTTCTGTATCATGCTGCATCATTTAATGAAGGGACATATTATTCACTTCTGTTAACAAATTTTATAAATTTTTGTTGAATTTTTTTTACTATTGGACAATAGTCACCATAAAACATTTTCAGAAAACAGCAAAAAACCCTTCTCGGGCCCCCATTCCCCGGACAAACAATCTGGGTGGTAAAATTTCATAAAACTTGTGACATGTCTAAGTACACTAGGGTCCCGCATAAAGCGTTTTCCACCTATAAAGCGAACGACCTAAAATATATATATATTTTAAAATACATATATATTTTTTTTATAAATAAAATTCAAAATTTTTATAAATTTTTGGCTAAACGCCTCATCTCCCGGGTCTTCCACTTCACCTCGAAAAACACGCCTCAGCGATGCCCTCCACATCACCTCCATGGGCCAATACTGCAGTGACTCTTCCCCCCAGCCGTGGATAAGGACAAAGGGCCCGCGTCCTGGATGTCACCCTCACCGCCTCCGCCTGGGGCACACGACGCTCACGGCTCACCTCATCGTCTCCGTCTTGTCCCCTGACCCCACTGCCCCTTTGGGGCATGAATGTTACGGAGACTCCTTGAACACTTTCTGCTGCAGTGTCCCGCGCTTCCACTAACCACCCTGTAGTGCTACACACTCAACACCCCGCCCTGAATGTCACCACCTTTGACCTGCCCACCCTGCTGGCGGCGGCTGGCGTCCCCCCCCTCCCGGCAACACGCTGTCATCCACCTCACCTGTGCCTTCCTGAGGAAGACAGGCCAAACTACAGCGCCTGTGATAGCATCATAGGACATCACCTCATAGTGTTCCCCAAGGGATCTCGCAGCCCTGAAACAACAACAACAAAAAGTTCTGGCGAGGCACGCAAGCGAGAGTTAAGCCAGGTTTATGGCAATTGCCGAGTCACTTACCTAACCTAATCCCACGCTTTAACCCCCTATCTAAAGCCCAAATCTGCATTAAAAGTGTCTGCGGCAAGGAGAACAGAGGCGATGTAGGTCACAGAGGAAAGAGTAAGGCACGCGCACGAACAAACTGTCTCGCCTCCTATAACTGTCATTATCCAAAGTTTGAGTCCAAAAATGTTCCTAGAACCATAAGGGAAACAGAAACTACTCCCAATGTGTTGGGAAAATTNACGGGGGTTTTTTTCCGACTTTCCACTTTCCCCTTTTCCCCGAAAAACAAGAAATTGTACAGGCCTTCTCTACTATGAAGGAGCCGAGGAACCCCCCAAGCGAAAAAACCCCCCCTCATCACAATACAATTTCCCTGCGGAAACACTCCCTCCTTCGCCACAAAAATTCCCTCCCCCTCTTCGAACTTTGATATCAAGACCGATTTCCTGTTCCCAACCCTGGAAAATGGCAGGAAGGGGAATCGTACGTCGGGGCCTGCCCCCGAATCAGGGACTTCGCGTCTAAACGACACACCCGAGGAGGAGTGGCGCTCACCCAGCCCTTTCAACCCCCGGGCGCCCAAAGCCGGGAAACAGCCCAGTTCTCCCCCAAATTTGGGGGGCCCATCGCCATCAAGCCCGGACCCAAAGGCTTCCCTTCCCCCCCAACCGGCCAAATGAGTGGGGTCTCCCCTGATACCCCCCCCACCGAGGGCTATACTCACCAAGAGGGGCCGCCCCCTGGGGGGAAAGGGGGATGCCCCTTTGTCCGTTTCAAGAGATGACATCCCCCCTTAAAAGGGCCCCAATGCATAAGGGTAAATAAAAAAGTTGTAATCCGCCCCCCCAAAAATACACCGATTGAGGTAAAAACGTTGCTACGAGGGTTTTCTTGCATAGTCACTATTAACCAAAGTAGGAAAAAATTCAAACTTTTTATTTTTTGGCACCCAAAATATATATATATAGATTAGATAATAGATAGTAGATAATAATAGGTAATAGATAGATAGATAAAATAACATATTATAATTTTAAAATATATACATATATAGTAGATATACATTATATATAAATATATATATATATATAATATTTATATATATATTTTATATATATATTTTAATATATATATATATAATATATAATATATTTTTAATATATATTTTTATAACACACACATTTATACCGCGTTTACAACCCTATTTCGAATTTCGAAGATACGAAAAAAATTTATTTTGTCCCAAAATTGGGTTTTTACCACGAAAAATTCGAAGTTACAAACCCAAAAATTCGAAATTATAAAAAAAATTTAAAAAAAAAATTTTAATACATAAATAGTAAAAATATTTATAACACCTAAATTTGTAAAAAGTTCAGAAACAGAACCCTTGGGCTCACACACCCACACACGGGGACGCTCGATTGTTTTTTTTTCATATTCCCCGACCGGTCGTGCTGTGTTTAGAACATTATTGTGTATAATCAATTTCGTGTTTATTTCATAAATAAGCCTCCCAAGCATGGTGCCAGGGGCAGTGTGGGTGGCCCTAAGCCAAGAAAGCCAAAAAAGCCATAACACTAGAACTAGGATAGCGTTTCTCAAGAAATTTGACAAAGGCGTGCGAGTGAAGGACATGGCTAATTGGTTTACCCTTTTCCCCCGTCGCTGTCGTAACTATTAAGAAGAAAGGGGGAAGTTATTCAAGGCTAAAATGCTACCCCTTTGAGTCCCAAGTGAAAACAAACATCGTCCATTATTAGGAACATGGTAGGCGGTTAGCTTTGGGGTTTTTACATGTGTAGTCTGATAATACCCAAGCCCAACCCTCGCCATACTGAAAAAGTCTATTGATATATAAGTTTTGAAGGATATGAAAAAGCGGGATTTAATACCGGTACTTCAAGGTACCTGTGCCCCCCATTTTTATAGAAGTAAGGGCTGGTTGGAACGGTTCAAAAAACCGCTTCAATTACACTGGGTTTGCCCGTCGGAGAGGCTTGCCTCTGCTGATAAGGGATGGGCCGCACTTACGGTCCCGTTCCTAAAAGTCCATGATTGCGATGGGGGGTATACGCTCGAGGTTTTTAAATTTTTTTGACGAAACGGGGGCTGTATTGGGAAGAGGATCCAAAGAGAACTGTTTTTGCCAAGGGAAAAAAGAAAATCCCCGGGCACAAAAATCGAAGGATCGATGTCACTGGGTTGGTGCAAAGCTGAGGGTTATTTTCACTTGAAACCTCTGCAATTCATACCTAAAAAAACCCCGGGCCCTAAAAGGTCTGTTAAGGGTCGTTACCAGTCATAAAAACCCCTTTTAGCAAGAAGGCATGCACCAACGATATTTTTTTTTAGGACTGGTTCACCAATTTCTTTTGCCCTGCAGTGGGGAGGGCTGCTCTCAGAAGAACATCTCCATAAGGCATGCTCCTCCCCGACAAAGCTCCAAACCCCCCCTGTTAACCTTCTGACTTATCAGCGCATGTAAGAGTCGGTTCCTGCCCAAAACACCACATCACTTCTGCAGCCAATGGATCAAAGGGGCCTTGCCCCTTCAAGGATATTTCTCCGGGGACATTCTGGAAAATATACGTCATGGACATGATAAGGAAATGACAATGACTAAATTCTGGAAAGGGGTTTAACATCAAACACGCATTTACATTTTTCAGAGTCGTGGGAAAGAGGGGCAAGGGTTCCAAATGAATGCTGTATGGACAAAAACCCGGCCTAGTGTATCCACAAATTTACAGGTTTTTTCCGAGGTTACACCAGTTGTGGAGATATTGTGGGCCTTGCACATCAAGTTGGAAAGCCAGAGGTGGAAGCTAAGGATGTCGACGAGTTGTAGAATCACACAGCGGGAGCTAAAGGGCGAAGATTTAGAGAAAAAAACACAACAATAAGGGGGATGCATCAAAGAAGATTTAGAAAAGAGCAAAAAGCTTTCATCTTACAAAAAGATCATGTCAGATGTTTTCAGCAATTTGACGGGAGTCCAGGAAAAGGTGGATAAAGACCCAAATCGTGAAAGAAGTCTGAAATTGAAAAAGTCTCCAAAAGCCCTCCCCCCTACAGCGCTTATCAAAAAAAAACTTTCAAGCCAAGCAATCAAATGTGAATCATTCTTCAAGCCAAAAGGCCCGGGGCCCCAAACCCCTCCTACTCCCCCAAGAAGCCCCTCCGATCCTGTAACTGATGACGCTGCCCCTCTGCGCTCCTACATTACCGACGATGATCCCCATCATCCCCCTCACCCCCTAACCCTGTCAAAACATCCGCCACCCCCTCCATCACCTCGAGTCTCAAGTTGTCTTCATTGAGTAGTACCCCCTACAGATTTTAACTACAAATTTTTAATAAAAAGTCTTATATTAATTTATGTATGCCCAAAGCCACAAATATATGTTTTTATAGCGTTTTGAATTTTATGTGGATTATGTCCGTAGGAAAAGTATCTCAAATTAATAATGGGGTTAAATGGGAAAAATAATTCGATTTACAATTTTCGATTTTCAAAAAGTTTTTTTTAGGAAAGTACCCCTTCGTAAATCAGGTGGCCGTGTATATTTATATGTTTATATATATATTTTAATATATATTAATATTTTATATATATATATATAATTAATATTATATATATATTATTTAAAAATAAAATATCATATATTATACAGTAAAACCTTATAACTCGCACGTATAAAAAGGAATTTGATATAACCGGCATGGGAAAGACATTTTTTTATTTATTTATTTATTTATTTATTTATTTATTATTTATTTATTTATTAATTATTATTTTTTTTTTTTTTTTTTTCCCTCGCCCGTGGTGGCGCAGGCAGGATTGTTATAGTGACGCCCAGGGCCGGATCAAGAGCTGTGGGGGCCCTGGGGCTCAGCTTTTGTGGGGGCCCTATATTCGCACGAAAAATTAAGCACTTTTGTGGGTTTTTTGAGGCCTATGTTTGGCAAAAAACTATTAATGCATAGACTGGTATTCAGAGATAAAGGATGAAACAGACAGGCAAATATGTTTTTGTTTTGTAAATTGCCAATGTTTTTAATATTACTGCTTAAAGCTAATATACATTTGGTGGGGGCCCTTTGGTGGGGGCCCTGGGCTAGACCCCCGGGTAGCCCCCCGTTAATCCAGCCCTGGATTGACGCCTGTGATTAGAGGCTCATGCCGCCCCCTGTGTCCTCCCATGCACTCACAGTCGAAGGTGGAGTTAATGGACAGGGCATGTGGGTGTTCTTAGGCCCCTCGACGGTGCAGAAAGATTTCAAGTGGATTTATGGGTCTCACTAGGGATCGAACTCGGGTCTTCGAGAACGCCACCCGGTGACGTTAACCATTCTGCTACCGCCTCACCTAAACTGCATCTCATGGTTTTCACTCGGCATATCATGCCCTCACAACTTCTTGTGTGAACATGTAAACAGAAAGTCGGCAAAAAATAATGTATCTCGGCATATTGATGTTATAACTGCATCTCTTCGCTTACACTCACTTACCGTTCACTGGTAAGTGTAGTTTTTATGCTTTTAATGGACTTTTTTTTCTTTCTTTTTTTTTCTCTTTTTTTCTTTTTTTTATAACCATATCAGAGAAGGACATTGCATAATTCGGCACATTGAATAACTCGGCAAGGGCCAGAGCCCCTATCGTGCCGAGTTATAAGGCTTTTACTGTACATAATATATATATATATATATATATATATATATATATATATATATATATATATATACACAAACCTCGTTTTCCCGGACTAATAGGGGGGAGCACTGGTCCGGGAACCGCAAATGTCTGGGAATCGCAACAGTCCAGGAATTATCCTCTAAACAGAAAAAAAAAAAAAAAAAAAAAAAAGTCCGATGCCATTACCCACCCCCGCACGTTTATCCTACTCTAGTATTTACTGTCCGGCAACCGCCAATATCAACTACCCCACCGCGGACTTTTACGTCCGCTGAGCATGCTGCCACCTGGCGGGAGGCAGCAGAAAGTGTTCAATAGTCTCATGACACGTTCCTGCACCAGGGCAGTGGGGGTCAGGGGACTGAACTGTGAGGTGTGCCCAAATATAAACAGGCAGGTGA
>JACEEZ010019440.1:0-10671 GCA_016584305.1 Chionoecetes opilio
CCTCTCTTTCCTCTCTCTCTTCTCTCTTCTCTCTCCCCTCTCTCTTCTCTCTCTCCTTCACCCTCTCTCGTCTCTCTCCCCTCTTTTCTTCATGAATAATAAAAAATGCATCATTCGATTGGATGTGCCTGTATATTTTATGTCCTCCCTTGGAGAAGAGGGAGAGAGAGAGAGAGATAGGAGAGAGAGAGAGAGAGAAAAGAGAGAGAGAAAAGAGAGAGGAGAGGAGAGAGAGAGAGAGAGAGAGCATCTGTATCATTCCCAGTGTAAAATGTCACGAGCGGCGGGTTTTCTTTTGGCTTCAACCTTGGGACCTTGAATAAGTCCCTCCCCAGAAAAGCCTAAATCAGCTGGTGGGTAGGCGGTTTTTTTTTTTTTCTTCTTTTTTGGGGGAAAAACCGAAGACTGACGACTAGTTAACACCTTAAAAAATTCACCTAAACCATCTGCTTCAAGTATGGTTTTTTAAAATATTTTTTAAGCTTAAATATTATAAATAATAAGCTATAACTATATCGGGTCGTAATCTTAGGTCAAGGTACGTGTGTGTGTGCGTGTGTGTGTGTGTGTGTGTGTGTGTGTGTGGTGTGTGTGTGTGTGTGTGTGTTTTGGGGTGTGTGTGGGTTGTGTGTGTGTGTGTGTGTGTGTGTGTGTGGTGTGTGGGTGTTGGTGTGGTGGTTTGTTTTGTGTGAATCGATCTCGTATGGTTTTTTTTATACATCTGGTAAAACAAATACTAGTTTCATATGACAAAGCGTAGAGTATTGGTGGTATAAGTTGGTAGTATATAATAGCATTTAGTCAGTAGTGGTAGTAGTAGTAGTAGCAGTAAGTAGTAGTAGAAAGTAGTATAGTAGTATAGTGTAGTAGTATAGTAGTAGTAGTAGTAGTATAGTTAGTGGGGGTTGAAGGATAACTAAATCAAGGATGAGTCACGAAGGAAAACAAGCATTGAAGGAAAGGCAAGAGGCTGAGGAAGAAAGAATAAAAATGAGGAGGCTAACAGGCAAGAAGGTAAGAGAAGGGATGGTTGAGCTTAATGAAGTGTGGGTGGAGGAGGAAGTGGTGGAGAGAAGGTGCTAAGTGGAAGGAAGTGGAGAGGAAGGGAGAGGGAAGGGGGATGAGAAAAGAAATGAGGAAGGGAGAGGAAGAGATTCAGGAAAACCACACGAAAAAAGAAACCGAAAACCGTGAAATAAGATAGAAGGAAGGCAGAAAAGAAGGGAAAGGGAAAGGAAGGAAAAGGAAGGAGGAAGGAAAGAGGAAGGAAGGAAGGAAGGAAGAAGGAAGGAAGGAAGGAAAAAGAAGGAAGAAAGGGAAAGGGAAGAAGGAAGGGAAGGGAAGGAAGGAAAGGGAAGGAGGAAAGGAAGGAAGGACGGAAAGAAAGGGGTGAGAAACAGGTAGTCTTTTAATCGAAAACCGTGAATTAGGATAGAAGGAAAGAAAGAAAGAAGGAAAGGGGGGAAAGGAAGGAAGGAAAGAAGGAAGGAGGAAAGGGGTGAGAGACAGGTGGTGGGGACAAAGGACTGCATGACCGAGGGGCGTAATAAAAAAAAGCGAAAGAGTGTTGTTTTAAAGAAAAAGGAAGAGAGCAAAGGGAAAAATTTTGAAGTAAAAAAATTTTTTGGCTCGTCGCGTGGATGAGTGAACTATATACCAGAGGAGGGGGAAAGGGGAGGAGTGAAGGGGGAGGAGGAGGAGGGGGGGGAGGAGGAGGAGGAGGAAGGAGGAGGAGGAGGAAGGAGGGGGAAGAAGAGGAGGAGGAGAGGAGGAGAAGGAGGAGTAAAAAGAGAAAGGGGAACCACGAAAGAGAAAAACGGGAAAAAGAGGAAAAGAAAGACGAAAGGAACTAGGGCGATATGGGGGCCGGAAAAGGGTGGACCGAGTGAGAGAGAGAGAGAGAGAGAGAGAAAAGAGAGGAGAGAGAGAGAGAGAGCCTCCTCTCTCTCCTATTTCACTCTCCCTTCGCCATGAAAAGTTGGGTTGTTTATCAAGTTTCCTGGCTGTAGGTTAGCAGTTGGGAGGACCCCAAACCGGGCGCCACAGGCCTGAATGAAAGGCGGGAGGAGAGGGTGACGATGTAAAGGAGGGAGGGAGAGAGGGAAGGGAGTGAAGGAGAGAAGGACAGAGGGAGAGAGGAGGAAGGAGTGAAAGAGAGATGGAGGGAGGAGGAGGGGACGGAAGAAAGGGGAAAAAGGGAGGGAGGCGAGTGAGGGAGCGTGGGAGGGGGAAAGGAAGGAAGGAAAGCCCAAAGGGGTTAAAATGGGAAGGGTGGAGGGGAGGAAGGGGAGGGGAGGTTTGGGGGGTGGATATTCGGCTTACAATATGGCACGTCTTTTCCTACTTTTTTTCTTTCTTTGCTTCGATATGTGGTGGTGGTGGTGATGGTGTGGTGGTGGTGGTGGTGGTGGTGGTGGTGGTGGTGGTAGTGGGGTTGGTGGTAGTGGTGGTGGTAGTGGGTTTGGGGGTGGTGGTGGTGGTAGTGGTGGTGGAGGGTTTGGGGGTAGTGGTGGGGAGTGGTGGTGGAGGTGGTGGTGGTGGTGGTGGGGGGTTGGTGGTGGTGGTGGTGGGGGTGTTGGTGGTGGAGGGGGGGTGTGGTGGTGGTGGTGGTGGTGGTGGAGGTGGTGGTGGGAGTGGTGGTGGTGGTGGGGGTGGGGTAGTGGTGGTGGGTTGGTGGTGTGGTGGTAGGGTGTGGAGTGGTGGTGGTGGTGGTGGAGGTGGTGTGTGGGGTGGAGGTAGGGTGGTGAGTTGGTGGTAGTGTGTAGTGGTGGTGGAGGTGTGGTGGTGGGTGGAGGTGGGTGGTGGGGGTGGAGGTGTGGTTTTGGAGGTGGTGGTGGTGTGGGGGTGGTGGTGGTGTGGTGGAGGGGTGGTGTGGTGGTGTGTGGTGGGGGTGGTGTGGTAGTGGTGGTGTTGTTGGTGGGGTGGTGGTGGGGGGGGGGGTTGTGTTCACGAGAAAGCAATGTCATGACTGATTAATTTTCAAAGGGTTTTGGAAAATTCTTTAAAAGTTTCGCAGGTCTTTTTGCCCTCCTTTTTTCCTCCTCATGAATCTTTGTTTTGCTCTTGCACTCTACCACTCTCACTACTACTGTTGCGCTGCTATTACACACTACTTATAAATAAGTTGATAGCTGCAACAACTATTACAATCACATGAGTTATGTAAAGGATGAAAATAACAATAATAATAGTGATGATAATAATAATGATAGCAGTAATGATAATATTATAGCAACAATAATAAGAAGCAATACTAATAATCATAACACCTTAGGTTTAGAAAATGATTAATTAACTAGATATGATACATTAATTAAGCCACCAGAGAAAATAAAAGGACAAAAAATAGTAGTAGTTGAAATGATTCTACTACTACTACTACTACTACTACTACTACTACTACTAACAATAATGATAAGTAGATAACAATTACAATATTAAATATAATGAAATATAATACTAATACTAATACTAACGACAATTATATTAACTGAATAATCATAACAATAGCTTGGAGTTAAATATAATTACACTAATGAGACAGCTGGTCTATCGCGCTGTTGCACCGTTATCAGCGTGTTTATAGCTACTGATAATGACAGCTGGTTATCGCGTCAGGCTTATCGCTACCGTGAGCTGTTACTGCTGCTGCTGCTTAGTTACCAAGACCTGCTGCCTTCTGTTCATGATACTGCTGATTACCCACACAGCTGTTCTTACTGATACTATCCTTAATAATTCATTCCCTCATGTCTGTATATTATGTTGTTGTTGTCTTTCCTGTATGCCTTCGGGTGAGAATACAATTACTATTATTATTATTATTATTATTATTATTATTATTATTATTATTATTATTATTATTATTATTATTATTATTATCCTGCCGACGCTGCTGTTATGAACGTGATGATGCTGTTAAGTCTACTGTTAATTAATTATCTTCCATGTAATTACCGCTGTTTAATATCCAGGTAGATAAATGTTGGTAAAATGGGTGTTCTTAGATTTGTACATACCGGCTGGCTAGAACAGTAATACCATCCTCCTCTCCCTCCTACCCTCCTTTCCTTTCCTTTCCTTCCTCCTCTCCCCTCCCATTCTACTTTCCTTCCCCTCCCCTCCTCCTTTCCTTAACTTCCTCTCCTCTTCTTCTCTCCCCTCCTCCTTTCCTGTCCCCTCCCCACCTCTTCTTCCCCTCCCCTCCTCCTTACCTTCCTCTCCCATCTTCCTTCCCTTCCCCTTCTCCTTTCCTTCCTTCCCCTCCTCCTTTTCTTCCTCTCCCCTCTCCTTTCTTTCCTCTCCCCTCCTCCTTCCTCTCCCCTCCCTTTCTCTTCTTCCCCTCCCCTCCTCCTTTCCTTCCTCTCCTTCCCCCTCCTAACAGTAAGCGAGACAACATAAGAGATTGTCCACCCACACCACCCAGACGCTACTCTCCTGCAATGACGCACCAGCCACTCTCTGTCATTGCAATTCGACATCCCACTCGAGACAGCGATCAGCATATTTTCACGATCATCAACGTTCACAGAAAAAAAGTGAAAACGCTATGGTGCAAAAAAAACAGTGAAAATTTTATGGTGACATAAAAAAAAAAAAAGTAGCCGCATGAGGTATACTGAAACATTAATTAGATATTTAACGCACTAATAACTTATGTATAAATCACTATCATTATCGTTATTTGTATTTATGTTGTCATTGTTGTTGTTGTTGTTGTTGTTGTTGTTGTTGCTTCTGTTATCACTGCAATGCGGAGTGAAAGAGACATCCCCACAAATAAGGAAAATATTATTAATAAAATAAGCAAATAAGGAAAAAAAGGGGAATTTATAAACGTATACATTAAACTTTACAAACATGGATATAGATACACACACACACACACACCAACACACACACACACACACACACACACACCACACACACACACACACACACACACACACACCTCATACAATACCCTGCAAATATACAACAAACAAAACAACAAAAAGAATAAAACACACACAAACACAGTCAAACATACAAAAACGACACTCTCAAGACTAGCAAAGCCTCAACACACACACACACACACAAACACACACCACACACACACACACACCACACACACACCACACACACACACACACACACACACAAATACAGTCAAACATACAAAAACGACACTCTCAAGACTAGCAAAGCCTCAACACACACACACACACACACACACACACACACACACACACACACACACACACACACACGAGGGAAGAAAGTTACAGGCCTAAATATAAACCTCGACAAAGCTAACAAAGAAAAAAAACTAGACCAAAACTCTTCTCAACTCTGATTCAATTATCTGTGCGACTTCGGCTTTAATCCCAGCGAAGGGCCGCCACCCCTTCCCCCCCTACCCCCCCCCCACCCCCACCACCCCGTAAGGAGCAACTGGCGTGGGTCCAGAATAAGCGGCTTGAATTGGATAGGAGGAGGAGGAAGAGGAGGCGGAAAAGGAGGAAGAAGAGGAATGTAACAGCTAAGGGAGTTGCAGAGAATAAGGTTAGGATGAAGATAGGGGTGTGTACGGGTGTATAGGGGCTACGGGTGTATAGGGGTGTGTGTAGGGGGTGAGTGTGTGTTGGGTTGTGTGTAGGGGGAGGGGTGTGTAGGGGGTAAGGGTGTGTAGGGGGAAGATTGTATAAGGGTAAGGTTGTGTAAGGGTGTGTAGGGGGATAAGGGTGTGTAGGGGTGTGTGTAAGGGGTAAGGGTGTGTATGGGTAAGGTTGTGTAGGGGGATAGGGTGTGAATAATCTTCCCTTTCGATGATTGGAAGTTGTTAAGTTCGTTATAGATCAAGTTTATTTCCTTTCACATATATACAAAAGGTTGTGTAGATGTGGCGACGAGGGATGAGACTGTGTGTGTGTGTGTGTGTGTGTGTGTGTGTGTGTGTGTGTGTGTGTGTGCATCGTTCATCTTGGTACAATTATGGTAATCAGGAACAATAATCGTCAACGTGTAAGTTTATGAGTGAGAGGACGACAATTTGGCAGCGATAACCACCTCGTTCAGCCATCCGAGAGAGTGTGTGTGTGTGTGTTGTGTGTGTGTGTGTGTGTGTGTGTGTGTGTGTGGTGTGTGTGTGTGTGCGTGGTGTGTGTGTGGGGTGTATGTGTGTGTGTGTGTGTGTGGTGTGTGTGTGGTGTGTGTGTGTGTGTGTGTGTGTGTGTGTGTGTGTGTGTGTGTGTGTGTGTGTGTGTGTGTTACATATACCCATAATCTCGTATAGTTGTTTTTTCAGATAGTGACTAATATTCTTTGCCATCCTAAGGCTATTAGAGAAACAATAACTTTCTTCCTCGACTTTGATATATTTGTTCGAATATATTGATACGACTAGATTTTTCAGTGCTGTTCTCTCTCCCCTCTCCCCTCTCTCTCTCTCTCTCTCTCTCTCTCCTCTCTCATCTCTCTCTCTCCTCTCTCTCTCCTCCTCTCTCTCTCTCCTCTCCTCTCTCTTCTCTCCCCTCTCCTCCACTCAAAAAGGATCATATGATCCCTCACAATATCTATGATTATTATCATATTATTATTATTATTATTATATTACTGTTATATTTATCATTGTTGCTATTATTATCATTGTTACCATCATCATCATCATCATCATGATGATGATGATGATGATGATCATCATCATCATCATCATCTGCCATGCAATTCTTGACCTCAAAGACTGTATTTTACGGTCATATCATTTCATTTTGTATTTATGGTTAGGTAGTCTCATGGGTTTGACAAGGGTACATACATGGGGTGAAATAGGGAGTAGCATTGTAGTAATAAAAAGACTGACTTAATATTCTTTTTCGGCACGACTGAAAGCCCCATGGACAAATTTTCATGAGATTCTAAGACGTGAAAATTTTGGACAAAATCTTAAGGGGTACAATGGTACTCACTATTTCAGCCCATGTACCCTTGTCAAACCCATGAGACTACCTAACCATAAATACAAAATGAAATGATATGACCGTAAAATACAGTCTTTGAGGTCAAGAATTGCATGGCAGATGATGATGATGATGATGATGATGATGATGGTAACAATGATAATAATAGCAACAATGATAACAATAACAGTAATATAGTAATAATAATAATAATAATAATAATAATAATAATAATAATAAGCCCGTTAAGCTAGAGGGTTTAGCGTCTCCTAAACCCTCTGCTGCTTTCATACTTTTTTTCTCTCTCGTCTCTCTCTCTCTCTCTCTTCACTCTCGTCTCTCTCTCTCTCTCTCTCCCCCTCTCCTCTCTCTCTCTCTCTCTCCTCTCTCTCTCTCTCTGAACTGCACTTAAGACACTGAAATTATAACATGAATAGAATATAAAATAACAATGCATACTAACTCGAATTTAACATCATCATCATCATCATCATCATCATCATCATCATCATCATCATCATCATCATCATAACAAACACAGTAGCAAGTCAAGATCAACATCCAGATGGAACACACAGACTCACAATAACATGAACATAAATAGAAAATAACACTCTCCAGATGAAGCAGCCAGCAGCCCCGTTGTCATCTCGCCGCGGGATAATAGTGACACAATTACACAAACCACTTCTCCCTCCATTTTCTAACCATTTTTTCCCTCTTGCTACCATTATTACTTTGAGGCAGCGAGAGGGAACGAGGAGCCTGAGGCAGAGATAATCTTTTTGAAAGGTTAAGACACAGAAACACACACAACACACACACACACACACACACACACACACCACACACACACACACACACACACACACCCCACACACACACACACACACACACACACACACACACACACACACACACACAAACATTTAACCACAAACAAGCATAAATTTGTTTGTGTTTCCACCTCTTTGTTGCTTTTCTCCTAAACAAAAAAAAAGGGAACGAGAATTCTGGAGCAGAGGAAATCTTTTGGAAAGTTAAGACACACATACTACACACACACACATTAAACCACAAACAAGCATAGATTTGTTTGTCTCTCCACCTCTTTGTTGCTCCCCTCAAAAAAAAAAAAGTATCTAACACAAAACGATACTATAAGGGTAACACAATTTCCACCCTCGACAAATGGACAATACGAGGAACAAGATTTTAGTCCACATTCTGACCAAAGCCAAAACAGTTCTCTTCTGCCAGGGATGTCAAAATAAAATAGGACTTAACAGGCAGTAAGAGGTTAGTATGTTCCCAGTGTCTCCTCTCTTTAGTGTCCTGTCTCCTCCTCTCTTTATTGTCCTGTCTCTTCTCTTCTCTCTTTAGTGTCCTGTCTCTATTCTCTTTAATGTCCTGTCTCTTCTCTCTTTAGTGTCCTGTCTCTTCTCTTCTCTCTTTAGTGTCCTGTCTCTTCTCTTTTCTCTTTAGTGTCCTGTCTCTTCTCTTCTCTCTTTAGTGTCCTGTCTCTTCTCTTCTCTCTTTAGTGTCCTGTCTCTTCTCTTCTCTCTTTAGTGTCCTGTCTCTTCTCTTCTCTCTTTAGTGTCCTGTCTCTTCTCTTCTCTCTTTAGTGTCCTGTCTCTTCTCTTCTCTCTTTAGTGTCCTGTCTCTTCTCTTCTCTCTTTAGTGTCCTGTCTCTTCTCTTCTCTCTTTAGTGTCCTGTCTCTTCTTCTCTCTTTAGTGTCCTGTCTCTTCTCTTCTCTCTTTAGTGTCCTGTCTCTTCTCTTCTCTCTTTAGTGTCCTGTCTCTTCTCTTCTCTCTTTAGTGTCCTGTCTCTTCTCTTCTCTCTTTAGTGTCCTGTCTCTTCTCTTCTCTCTTTAGTGTCCTGTCTCCTCTCTTTAGTGTCCTGTCTCCTCTTTTTAGTGTCCTGTCTCTTCTTTTTAGTGTCCTTTCTCCTCTCTTTAGTGTCCTGTCTCTTCTCTTCTCTCTTAGTGTCCTGTTCTCTTCTCTTCTCTCTTTAGTGTCCTGTCTCTTCTCTTCTCTCTTTAGTGTCCTGTCTCTTCTCTTCTCTCTTTAGTGTCCTGTCTCCCTCTCTTTAGTGTCCTGTCTCCTCTTTTTAGTGTCCTGTCTCTTCTTTTTAGTGTCCTTTCTCCTCTCTTTAGTGGCCTGTCTCCTCTCTTTAGTGTCCTGTCTTTTCTCTCTTTAGTGTCCTGTCTCTTCTCTTTACTGTCCTGTCTCCTCTTTTTAGTGTCCTGTCTTCTCTCTTTAGTGTCCTGTCTCCTCTCTTTAGTGTCCTGTCTCCTCTCTTCAGTGTCCTGTCTCATCTTTTTAGTGTCCTGTCTCTTCTTTTTAGTGTCCTTTCTCCTCTCTTCAGTGGCCTGTCTCCTCTCTTTAGTGTCCTGTCTTCTCTCTTTAGTGTCCTGTCTCTTCCCTTTACTGTTCTGTCTCCTCTCTTTAGTGTCCTGTCTTCTCTCTTTAGTGTCCTGTCTCCTCCTGTCTACCAGTCCAGTGTTGCCAGATACAGTGACATTTTCCTGTTTGAGGAAAAGTTTGGCTTCGAAAGGAAAAAAACGCAAAAATTGGGATAAAAGAAAGCAATTAGTTTATCTTAAATATGTGCGTGCGTGCGTGCGTGCGTGCGTGCGTGCGTGCGTGCGTGCGGGGCGTGCGTGCGTGCGGGGCGTGCGTGCGTGCGTTGCGTGCGTGCTGCGTGCGTGCGTGCGTGTTGTGTGTGTGTGTGTGTGGGGTGTGTGTGTGTGTGTGTGTGTGTGTGTGTGTGTGTGTGTGTTTTGTGAAGAGAGAGACAGGGAAAATCTGAGGCAAAAAGAGAAGTTTTCATTTCCAAACAAGGACTTTTTTAGCTGTTGATCTGGCACCCCTGTGGACCCAGTTTAGAAATCAACCCCCTGTCACCATCAAGACTGTCAACCTCTGCCCCTGCCCTGACTGTCACTCTATGATGACTTGGGTTTATACACTTTTATCGCTTGTATAATCATGTCAGCTTTATTCCGACGCTTCCTCCCTTTCGACTTTTTGTGTGGTTCTCTCTCTCTCTCTCTCTCTCTCTCTCCTCATCCTCTCTCCTCTCTTCTCTCTCTTTCCTCCCCTCTCCTCTCTCTCCTCTCTCTCAACCCTAAAGCTGCCACAATCCTTCTTATCAGTAAACATTTACATTTTACATTTTCACATTCCCTTTTACTCCTAAGCTTCTTACAACATAATTTTACTTTACTCTTCTTCTCTCCTTTCTCTCTCCTTCCAATCTCTCTCCTCTAAACCTTCTTTTCTCCTTCCCCTTTCTCCCCATTCTCTCTCTCTCTCTCTCTCCTCCTCTTCTCTCCCACCTTTTATAACCTCGCCACTTTTCCTTCGTCTTTATCTCCTCCTTATTTCTCCAATCTCTTTGTTTCATTGATAAATGCTCCCCATCCTTTTTTATATTTAATTATTTCTCCACGCCCAAGTTTCCTGATTAAACGCTACACTTTTTCTTTTTATTTTCAGTAAATTTTTCCTTAAAACAAAAACAGTATCACGTAAGAGCGAAGGCATCAATTTATTCATGTGACATTCAGCTACCGAGTGTTGATTTTACCTTAACCTACCCCCCCCACCCCAAAAATATCCGATGCCTTTTCAAAATTTAAAAGTAATTCCAAGGATAAAAACCCGAATGCTTTTTTAGGCTGAAGGAAAGTTTTTTTTGAAAATTTTGTTTTTTTTATTTTTAGAT
>JACEEZ010019441.1:0-18454 GCA_016584305.1 Chionoecetes opilio
CCAAAAACCAAAACCCCACCCCACCACCCTCTACCACAACCACCACCCCACCAAAAACTACCCCACCACCACCACAACCCCCACCACCACCCCCACCCCACAACAACACCCACCACCACCACAAACCACCACCACCAAAACAACAACAATACCCCCACCCCCAAAACACCACCACACCCCCCTCTACCCCCCGCACCACCTCTACCACCCCCACCACCACCCCCACCCCCACCCACCACAAAAACAACAAAAAACCACCACCACCATTGATGATAATGCGGGATTCAGATTAACGACATAAAAAAGAGCGTGAACTGAAAAGAAACCTTACGGGGAGCGAGCGGCCCGGGGGGGGGGGGGGCGAGACCTCGGGTGTGACGTCACGGGCGTTTTCTATCAGGCCTTGTACTGGGTGGCCACCCTCCCATACCCCCCTAACCTAACCCCAGTTTTAACCTAACTAAAGTAAAATCCCCCATTAAAAAGTGTCCGCGGCAAGGAAAATAGAGGCATGCAGGTCAAAAGGGGAAGAAGGGGGATTTTACGTAAACACTTGTCTCTCCCCTCCCAAAAAATAGGATTTTAAATTTTTATCTCCAAAAAGTAATTATTTGCGAGGAAAGCTCATTGAGAGAAAGTTTCCTAGAATACAATAAGGTAAACAAACCATCCCCCCAATTGTGTGGGGAAATTCTGGTCCTAGTTAAAATATTATCCTTTTTTTTTTTTGGTTAATCAATGAAATTTGAAAGAGTTACAACTTTTTTACAATTAAAAGGGGTAAATTGCATTTAAATAAATACCACTTTTGAACAATACCCTACTGAATAACTGGGGCCTGTGCCCCCCCGGCCAACCTTGCTGTTCCTAACCTAACAAAATTTTCATTTATCGCTTTATTTTTTTTTGAGGAAAAAACTTTGTCATAAATATTTTAAAATAGTTTAAATTTATCGATACTTATGGTGTTTATGGTGATTTATTTTCCTCGATTTAAATCACTTACAGTATTTTTAAATAATTTTAATTTTATATTTTTCTATATTTTTTTCCCCAGATTATGGACCACTGCTAATTTTGAAGAATAAAGTGCTTGATCACCCAAAGCAAAAGGGAAGTTTGGCCAAGACAACTGTGAAAGACAGAAAGACCCTAGATTTTTTCCCTGGGGGCCCTGATTTTGGAATTAAAATTGGTTGGTAAAAAAACAACTGAAAACTTTCCTAATTTTTAATACAAAAAACCTATATATTGTTTTGTCTTTGTACTTTTTTAAGTTAAAAAATTAAAATGTTAACTCACAATTGCCTTTTGGAAAGTATGTTTTATTGTACTTTAGGTTAAGTGGTGAACTATATTAATGTTTTTATACTGCGGGAAGTTTTCTGAGGGTGTGTAGCAGGTTAGGTTAAGTGGTTAACTATATTTAATTTTATATCACTGCTGGAATTATCCGATGTGTGTACGGGCTAGGTTAAGGGGTGAACATATTTAATGTTTTAATCCTGCTGGAAGTATCTAATTGTTAGCAGTTGGGTTAAGTGGTGAACGATATTTAATTTTCTTTAAACTACGGGAAATATCTGATAGTTTGTAGCATGTTAAGTGGGGATGTTGGGTTTAAATGATAAGGGTTTTTCTGTTTACCAAAATAGATTCTGAAAAACTTTATCTCAATGAGTTTCCGTCCAAATCACTACTTTCAGAGATATAAAATGCTTTTAGTGGGAAGGAGAGTGTATAGGGGGCGGGTGCAGTCATTCGTACACAAGTTTTTTTCGAAACCCCGTAGATTGTACCCAAAAATTTGTTTCATAGCTATATAAAACCATAGCCCCGTTTCGTACACTCAGCTCAGAGTTAACTAGAGTTAGAAACAATCCGAATTACAAAAAAAACTAAGTCAGTGTAGAAAAAACTACAAAACCTGGCTACGAAACAACTTTTTACAAAAACCCTGTAACCTATAGGGTGAAAAAATTCTCCCTACCCTTTTGACTCACTACCTAACCCCACATTTTAAACCTATCAATAAAGGGCCAAAACCCCTTAAAAGTGATGATCTTTTAAAATCGAACTGGAAGTAGATCGATTCTGCTGTTAGGTTTTAAACGGGGTAAATTATATTTAATAATACAATTACTGGGGAAATAATGATCACTGTTGATTTTAGGTTAAAATGGTATTGATCTTTAATAATATCACTACTGGAGTAATATTAACTATTGTTGCCGTTAGATAATAGTGAGCGAGTTTAAATTTTAAATTTCAAACTATCTTTTGGGAAAATTTCGGAATGGGCATTCACTGATTTTTTGAGGTCGAAACTTAGTTTTCCTGAATGTTTTTTTATGTGTTTTGAATGAATCTGGCACTCGTTTTTGTCGGAATAAAAGTTTGTTTTTCAGGGGTGGGGGTGCCCGCCCTCCCCGCAAACCTTAAATTTCTCCGCTTTTGCACTGCCATATTTGATATTTTCTTTTTTTTTTTGATATCTTTTACTAAACCAACCCCACCCCAAACCTAAACTAATTTAACCTAACTTAAAAGTTTATGGGTGAAAAAACGGTAGATTTTTGGGAGTACCTGTAACACCATTATTTATTTAAATTGCACCATGGGAATGGGGTTCAAAATATTCACAATGAAAATTCTACACGATATGTTTGTTTTTTGTTTTTTGAGATAATTTCCCCAGAGCCGTATGATCTACCCCTGGCCAAAGCCCCAGACATACTACGTCACGATTTGTTTCATCGGGGCATTGTGGGGGTAAGGCGGGTCGCCGCGGGTGGCCTACGAAGGGAAAACTACGGGGATGGAAGAATTTCGAGTTATTTTGCGCGAAATTGATTTCCAGGGGCTATATTCAGTGCTCTGTTTCGCTGCCCAAAACTATAGAGAAGACCTGAGGTAATGGCCCCCCCCGATTGCAAGGCTTTTAAAACCCAAAAAAACAGAGTCATAAAGAGCCTCGTCAAAAGGTAAGCAACTGGGAGGGCGTAAGTGTCCCTACCCTTGCTTACTTTTTAATGGCTCTCTGTGACGTTTTTCCCGGTTTAAAGCCTTTGCACATCAACCATCACCTCAGGGGCTTCTCTTATGTTGTCACGGCACGGAAAAAATAGCACCTGGAATATCATTTCGCCCAAAACAACTTGAAATTTTTTCATCGTCGTAGTTAGTCTTCTCTTTTAGGTTACTATTCATGGTTATGATAGATTAAAAAACCTTATTAATTGAGTTCCTTTTTTTTGTCTTTCCCCATAATAATGTGGTACATCATGGTTTAAAATGTTACTTGCGAGCCAAAGATACTCTTGGGTTACTTACCAACATCACCAAACCCTTTTCTTTGATTTACTTTTGCTCCATCCATAAACAAGCTGCTAACCCTGTGACATTATCCATCCTTGCCCCATGATATACCTGTCTGTCGTTACCGATATTTTCTCCCTACACATATCGGAAAACTCGCTAACGTAATGGCTAGGTTAGATTTTGCTTTGATTTACTCATTACTCCATCCATAAACAAGTTGCATAACCACGGTGCATTACCCATCCTTGCTCATGGTACCTGGTATCTCGTCTACCAAATGCTCGTCCCTACATAAATCGCGGGAAAACTCGCCGACTGCTCGGCGAGAATTCCTATTGGCGACAGTTCCAGGTAGGGTGGGGTGGGGCTCACACCGAACGGGGGGGATCACCGTACGAAGGCTACAACGCGGAAAATTAATTCAAATTTCGCGCCACATGCCCCACGGATGCAAGCGCCCACCCTCTGAACTATCAATGCGAGCAACAGGGTAGCTTCCAGCGTCCACCTCCGTGTTTTACCATGTAAGAAATTTTATTTTGTGTATGTTCCTTGTTACTTTCCCCGTTCTTATATAGTGTCTCATGCGGCTGTGCTGGCGTGATTCTTTTGAGGTAAGTGCCAATACAGGTATAACGTATTGACATTTTATTGGTGAAAAAGTCGTGCATGTGCATGCTTTCGAACAGGCCGCGTGGCATTATTACAAAAAATTGGTGGCGCGGGGGATCAACGTATGGTGAAGTGCGGGGGATCAACGTACAGTGAAATTTTGAAAAAGCTATATCTTTTGAAATACCTCACAAACATACAACAGTGATTGAACTATGTATATCGCATGATAGTAAATGGTGGTGGTGAACTAGTGCATTTCATTAATGGAAGTGTTTTTTTTGTGCATAAAGTTGAAGGTGATTGGTATTAAATTATGATGTATATCAGTGTATATTATGCTATAAGCACATGCACTAACTATTTATATACTTGATTTATTTTATTCGAATGAATTCTAGAATTAATTTTTTATGGTTAAAAAAACCATTTAATCACTGCTATTGTCGGGGCATGAAGTTTCGGTGATCCCCCGCATCACTAACGATTTTGAAAATCTATATATTTTTTAAATACTTAGAACAACATTAAGAAAAAGTGACTGACTATGCATATTACATGATTTAAATGGTTGTGGTGAACTAGTGCATTAAATTTGAAATTGAACAGTGTTTTTTTTGTTGGTGTAAGTGGAAGTGATTGGTATTAAATTATGATGCTATATCAGTGTTATTATGCTATAAGCCCTGAACTAACTATTATATAAGTGATTTATGTTAGTAGCATGATTCTAGAATTACTTTTTTATGGTTAAAAAAAACATTTAACACTGCATATTTGGGGGCAGACGTTCGGTTTGATCCCCCACATATATTTGCCAGACTCATAGTCCCAAAATATATGGTGGCCATACAAGAATCGCCTCTACACTGTAAAAAATACTAAGCTTAAGCGAACCTAAACTAACCTAACCTTAACTATGCATGATGTCTAATGTCATTAACTCTTTTCAGATCTACCTAACCTACGCCATCACCGTCATCATGCCTCGCAATATGTCAGGAAGAGCGACAATCAGAGGACGCGCACTGACCTTGAGGCTGCCTTTTAAGCACGCGCGTGGCACTAGCTGCAGCCGGAAAGAAGCCGCTGACAGATTCAACATCAGAAAACAACTCTTGCTGTAAGTTGCCTCTATTTAGTTCCATATCTCCCCCAAGGTCTTTTGTATGGACCGCCTCCACGTCTTCTTTGTCTCCCTGGGATGAGGTCATGCAAAAAGACCTCGGGATAGCTTAAGGGTCTCTAGATTTTATAATTTTAAATTTTCTCATTTTTTTGTAGCTTTTTATGCCAGCAAGTGGGAGGGACTTCTAAGTCCTAATTAATTTCTTTTGTAAAGGATGCCTTCACGCGCTCCTATTTATTTAATTTTTTTGTCACTTTTGTTGCAGCAAGGGCCTTTTAAGCCTAATTCCATTTCTTTTGTTGACAGACGCCTTCTATCTATCGAAAGAAGCTGTCGGATGGAGTGTACCTATATTGCTGTTTGCTTCCCGTAGCAATAGGGTTTTTTCAGCCATCAACAAGAAATCATACATTGCTGATTATCCACCAGCAGCCACGATGTTCTAAACGTCCTGCCCATGAACGATGTGCTTAGGATGGTGTACCAGTATGCCATCGCTTTTGGGAGCAAGAGCATCCTTCCCTGCTGCCTGGGAGAAAGAGAAAATGGCGACAATGGACTGTACTATGCTCATGAACCGTCTCCAAACCTTGTTATTGAAGGCTCGGAAGGCATGTCCATTGCCCGGATGTTGCTTCAACAAAGTTAATGTGTAAACCTCTTTGTTTTGGTCTCCATATTACAGGATGGAATAGTGTTGGTAGAAAAAGTGCAGAGAAAGATGACCAAATGATACATGATGCGTAACTTTAGTTCTGAGAGGAGATTGACGTTATAAAAAATACACTCACTCGAGAGACGCAGAGTAAGGGGGCGTCTGATAGAAGTTTTAAGTGGATAACGGGATTTAATAAAGGAAGGTAGGAAAAGTTTATTACGGCTTTTAACCAGGTAGAACAAGAAGTAACGGATTCAGCTGGAAAAGCGTAGATTTAGAAAGGAAATAGGGAAAAACGTGGTTCACAAATAGGGTGTGAATGAGTGGAATGGTCTCCAGTAGACAGGTTAGTTAGTGCGGAGTCATTAGGGACTTTAAAGGGAGGCTGGATAGGTTCATGGATGTGGAGAAAGGTGGATGTAGGTAGTGTTAGGTGACGAGGAACTACCACGGGTAGGCCTCGCGGCCTCTTGTAGCTTCCTTCATTTTCTTATTTTCTTATGTTTCTTATGTTCTAAATGGATTCCTTAGATTTTGGGTTCCTTAGAACTTTTCACTTAAAATACGGAATGTCTGTAAAGTGAAATACTAGTTTCATTTCAGTACCTGTTAGTTTGTACAAAATTGCGTATTAAATAAATGTTTATGTAATATTCGCAATTCGCATTCGCATTCGCCCATATATCAAAACCAATATTCGCATTCGCATTCCGCATTCGCATTCGCGAATACGGAAAATAGACATTCGGTCCATCACTAATACAGTCACACGACCACACTAGCCACACAACACACACACACACACGACACACACACGCACACACAATATATTATTCCTATATATAAGTCGGTAAAATGAGAAGAGGGATATAGAGAGAGAAGATAGCAGAGAGAATAGAGAGAGAGAGAGAGAGAGGAGAGAGAGAGAGAGGAGAGAGAGAGAGAGAGAATGAGATTGAAGAGATAAAGGAGAGAGACGGAAAAAGAAGAGATGAAGGAGAGAGAAGGAAAAGAATGAGAGAGAGAGAGAGAGAGAGAGAGAGAGAGAGAGAGAGAGAGAGAGAGAGAGAGAGAGAGAGAGAGAGTAGAGAGAGAGAGAGAGAGAGAGATGGTATGAGAGAGAGAGAGAGAGAGAAATAGTAGAGAGGAGAGATAGAGAGAGACAGAGAGAGAGAGAGTAGGAGAGAGAAAAGGAGAGCGAGAGAGAGAAGAGAGAGAAAGGCGAGAGAGATAGATAAAGAAGAAAGAGAGAGAGAGAGAGGGAAAGGAAAGTCCTCTTCCACTTCGTCTCCTTCGTTAACAAACCTTGTTAACTCTTTCCCCCTTTTATAAATAAAGACGGGTTGTTGTCGTAGGACACCTAGGAACGTGCCTTGTTGATCAACAGTAAATATCCCGTTTTCTTCCGCCTTGGTTAGTACCAGACGTTCCCTCGTAAGCAGACACTTGCCCACACTACCCCGGAGCCAGCGCGGTGGTGGTGGGGTGGTGGCTACTAGTGGTGCCACCTCTGGGCCGCTGGGTGAGGTGTTGGGTGCCGAGGCCGCCGGCTGGCCTGGGACGAGGGTGCCGCGGGTGCCTGTGAAGTTGATGCTGTCACGGCCGCCGGGCCAACAGAGTGCGGGAGGGCAGGTAATGAGTGTATGTTAACCATGTCCTTGAAAATTTACTTTCAAAGTCTGTACCATTAGAACAGCTATTTGCTAGGCACCAATTGGAGTGCTAAATTTTTTTATACATTAATGCTTTAATCTAAGGTTTTTAAAATCTTCAGAAAGCTATCTATCTATAAAAGTTACTGTATGTATTATGTATATAGTCTTAGAATAATAGAGGCAATACTTTCTCCATGAGGGAATCGAGATCTATAATGAAGATATACAACCAGCGCTGGTAGACACATCTTGATTAGTTTTATTCGAACGTTTCGGCTATACATTAAGGCCATCATCAGCCTAAAAGCCGATACAAAATTTTTTTTTGGTTAAAAATGAAAATATACAAGTTATAATTATTTGGCACATTTAAAATGCCTAACCTAAAATATAATAAAAATAAGATAAAAATTATAAAACAGTAATAAAAATATAAAATAAAAATACTATACACATACCACTCAACATCGCAGTGGAGTGTGGATTCCCCACATGGTCTAAAAGCCACAGAGCGGGGTTGGGTTCCTGTGGCAGAGGAATCCCACACTCCACTGCGATGTTGATTGTCTGTGTAGTATTTTTTTTTTTATTACCTGTTTGATAATTTTTATTCTTATTTTAATTATATTTTAGTTAGCATTTTTAAATGTGCAATAATTTTATAACTTGTATTTTTCATTTTTACAAAAAAAAATTGTATCCGATTTTAAGCTGAGGATGGCTTATGTATAGCCGAAACGTTTCGAATAAACAATCAAGATGTTTCTACCCGCGCTGGTTTATATCTTTCAGTATTAGAATAGTTTTACATGAAAATGTATTACACTTACTTTAGACTTAAAGGACAGATTTTTATACTCGAACACGTTAATTAATAAATAAAAGAGAGATTATTTTGTTTTTCTTCCATAATACCTGTCAAGTTGCCCGTGAAATGACTTCAAACACCATCGCTGTAGGCCTTAGTGTAGGCTTGGCCGCACTTTGGCTTGCATACATTCGGTAAATTCCAACAGTCTCTCTCTCTCTCTCTCTTCTCTCATCTCTCTCTCTTCTCATCTCCATCTTCCTCTCTCTCTCTCTCTCTCTCTCTCTCTCTCTCTCTCTCTCGTGTGGTGTGTGTGTGAGGGGGGAAGGGGGGGCGTGTGTTATTCCACCCATGGTAGTGATTAGGCGCTGGATTTTTGATTGCCAGCTGTTACCCTTCCGGAAAGTTATAAGAGCTCATCGATAGCGATCTTGAGTGTACCTGTATATAATATCAAGCTGTACGTGACCTTCCACCCACATCCCCCCTATCCCTTTGCTCAAGGGAGACATAATTGGCCTCCTGTCTGCGAAACCCTAGAGATCCTATTGAGCGAGTTTCGAACCTAAGCTCGAGCCCAGGGGCCAGGGTCCGAGATGCTGAGAGTGAGCTAGGGCGCCCTATCCACTAGGGCGCCTGTGGTAAGGCGAAACGCCCTCCACCGCAATGCCTCAGTCGAGATTGCTGCCTTAGTGGAACCGCTAAAGGCGCTGAAAACTAAGGCATTGTCGTGACCCTGACTTAGTGAGCTGCTGTGGGCCTTTGACAGACATTCATCTTCTGTTTATAAAGCGAAATTAAGCCCTTGTTTTCAGTTTCCTACAACGTAACAATTGGTGTTTACATATACTAGTTTGGCAAGGTGTGTATGATTTGATCGTGCAAGACTATGCGGCATTATAGGGTGTTTATATCTGGTGATAAGAAATTTTTGTGTTGTGTGTTGGTTAGGGCGGGCGGCTGGGCGGCGGGCGGCCAGGTGCTCCCGCCCGAACTAAAATATTGTACTAGTTGATACGGTATTATCTACTACCAGATGATCTTTAGGACAGCTGAACCTAGCCATCATCTTCCGAGACATTAGTGCATATCATGAATGTATAAAAATTGGTCAGTAACTATACCTATATAAGACACGAGAGCATAAAAAAAAAAGAAAGCAAACTAAAATCGTGTATAAACTTTTTTTTCACCTTTTTTTTATTCATCTTCTCCTTATTCCTGGAATGTTGCTTGCATTAAATTTCACTCACTGTCCCGGAATCGGCACACCCTACCGATTATCATGGTGTATTGCACGTCCGCAATGCAAAATATATTACTGCTCACAATCTTCTATCGCTGAATCGTCCTAGTTACGGTTTTCCGTAACCTTCGTCTAAAGGGCGATTAATGGATCATTTCTTAGCTTTCTAAATGAATCTTGGCGCATCCTCCGTTAGGGCGTTTCGGTGAGATGGGTGAGACTTTTGCTGTTGCCCTTGACATAATGTCAAAAGCTTTTGATAGAGTTCTGCACAAATCTTTAAATTTTCCAAACTACCCTCATTCGGTTTCTATCCTTCTCTCTGTACCTTCATCTAAGTTTTACTTTCAAACCGTTCTATTGGCAGCTACTGTCGACGGGACATTTGTTCTTCCATAAATCGATCAAGTCAGTGGTGTTTCCCTGGTTCGATCTTTATCACCACACACTCTCTTTCTAATTATCATTAATGATCTTTCTAAGTCTAACTCAAAGCCCTACACTTCCTACGCTGATGATTTACCCTGCATTGTCAACGTCGCAATGTTTATTAGAAGTTCCAACTAAACAGGAACTACAGTGTATTCACGGAGAGATGCCACGAGTGCCAACTTCCTGATATTTCTATAATTTCTGCATTGGGCAAAGCAAACCTTGTTTGTTCAATGCCTCAAAAATTCCAATTTCTTCACCTAATCTACTCGACAAAACCTTCCAGATAACGATCCCCTCTTCTTTCAATGACACATTGTTCTGTCTCCTTCTTCCTACAATGAAAACATTCTAGGAATTATCCTTTACTTAAAAATCTGAAACTGGAAATCTCACATCTCATTCTTGCTACTAAAAGGCTTTGTAGGAAGTTAGGTGTCCTGTGGCGTAATGCGTCCTTTTTTTCTTCCCCTCCCAATTGCATTGCTATATACAGGGGCCTTATCCGCCCATTAATGGGAGTATGTATCATGTATTGGGGAGGATCCACTCATACAAGCTCTCCTAAACAGATATTGAGTCAAAAGCTTTTCGTCTCATTAAAACTCCTCTCCTCTGTCTTCCAATCATTATATAAATTCACCGCGCAATGTTGCTTCTCTTGCTCTCTTTCTACCCCGTTATTTCATGCTTCAAGTGCTTTCTGAACTTGCTAACTGCATGCCTCCCGCCTCCGCAGGCCTCGCTGCACAAGACTTTTAATCATTTCATCCCTATTCTGTCCATCTTCCTAATGCAAGAGTTAATTTCAGTATCTTTACTCTTTCATCCCTTTCACTGGGGTAAAATCTGGACTCGCGTCTGTTTCTATGTTTCCACTTTCCTAGACTACATCTTTTCAAAAGAGAGTAACAAAGACACTTCCGAACTAAATTGGCTCACCCCTCTTTTTTATATATATTCTTACGTCTTCTTATAGGGATGGCAACTAAGCGGGCTTTGTGTTACCATTTTTGTGTGTGCCTATTGGCGCCGGTCCTTTGTTCATGTAAAAAAAAAAAAAAAAAAAAAAAAAAAAAAAAAATACAACTGGGTTCGTAAGTTGTTGTGCAAGCTGCCTTAGGTGTTTAGTGTTCATAGTTCATTACGTTATGGGTTTGTATCGGGTTCTCCTTTTTTTCTTAAGAGAACCTAAACACCTAATGTGTACTTTGTCCGAATGCTATCTGCAAAGGGACGCGTGTTTTCTGGCATTATTCTTGAAGAGATAGTATTTGCGGTTATCAGGATGGGACTACTCGTGATTTATTGATATTATTTCTAATTATTTGCAGCGATGAAAATGACAATGGTTAAGCAAAATGCTGAAATAAACGAGATTTAGATTATTTATTTTTGATACAGAGATGACAAGTAATTAGACTGAAGAAAAACAGGCGCCACACAAAAAGTATATTATACGTGAACGCTGTGACGGCGCTACGATGACTCGCGATCATAATTTACAAGACAAGAGGTTCGGAAAACTGCCTGGCTCGGTTAAGGGCTGCATTATACTGCAGCGCACAAATTCGCTATTATTAACACCTAATCACTTGTCATGCATTTAATGAGCATTAATGCTTGCCATATATATGAATAATAATATGAAGTGAGGGAAAGTATTTTTACTGGTAGGACGTGAATGGATCCTTTCGTGGACTTTCTATTTTACAGTACACGAATGTTCATTGATTTTAGTTATCAAATAATGCTGTTTACGAGTTTGGTGACATAGGTGGCGGGTGTGCCCATGGGAACGAGGCCCGCTGAATTTGTCCCCCCAAGGGATGAAGGAAAAGTGGCAAGTGAATCCACGTCAGTGAATATACTAAATTGCATTCCCATCTGGCCTCTACCTCGCTCGTAAAAAATTTATCTGCCTCCCAAAATAACAAACAACGTGGACAAAAAGGGTTAAAAAACCCAGACATGAAACGGTTGGAAAATAACACCCACACTTCTCTTCTCGAGTCGGGAAGTTTCTCAGGGTGAAATCCGTAGTGACGATCCCGTTGTGAGAACCGAAAATCCACACTTTAAATCTTTCTGCACAGTTCGAGTGGCTAAGAACACCCAATGCTTGCCCATTACTTCTGCCTTCGACTGATGATGTGCATCGGAGGACACAGGGTAGGCGGCATTATGGCGGCATATGGCGGCCATTAAGGTGGAGGCATTAGTCATCTAATTCACAGGCAAGCGTCACTATAAACAATCCTGCTGCGCAACCACGGGCCCGGGGCCCCCCCGACCGACCATTCACAGCAATCAGTGAGGCCTCGCCCAGGGCCTGACCATCCCACCCCTGGAGCTCACGGCTTACACGCGCTATAGGCATAAATGAAAAAAAATAACAAAAACTTGTATACTTGTAGTGGTGTACATCATGTACGGGACTACTCAAATTATACTACCAACAACAACAAAACAACTACTGATACCACCTTAAAAACTTACGTCCAAACAAAAAACAACCACTCATAATAATAATCCCACCATTACTATTATTACTACGACGGCAGATAAGTGATAAAACTGTAAACCCATAAGTTAACAAGAATAAACAAGAGAAAACTAAAGTTCACAGCTGCAAAAAAGAGGGGAAGGGAGTAATTTCTGACGGGTAACGTTAAACCTCAAAAGTCATTCCTCCAAACAAGTACCTCATAACCCCACGATAAAACATGAATGCAACAACATCATCAAATAAACATGAAAATATATCTGACATTTTCTATCGCTGTGTTGGTAATAATAAATGGCCGAGGTGATGAAAGAGAACTCCCAATGAATTCTGTTCTCTCTCTCTCGTCTACTCTCTCCCTCTCTCTCCTCTCTCTCTCTCTCTCCTCTCTCCTCTCTCTCTCTCCTCTCTCTCTCTCTCTCTCCTCTCTCTCTCTCTCCCTTCTCTCTCTCTCCTCTCTCTCTCTCTCTCTCTCTCTCTCTTCCTCTCCTTCTCTCCTCTCTCTCTCTCTCCTCTCTCTCTCTCTCTCTCGCTCTCCTCTCTCCTCTCTCTCTCTCCTCTCTCTCTCTCTCTCTTCCTCTCGTCTCTCTCTCTCTCTCTATCCTCTCTCTCTCTCTCTCTCTTCTCTCCTCTCTCCTCTCTCTCTCTCTCTCCTCTCTCCTCTCTCTCTCTCTCTACGTCCAGGGCTACGGGTCTCGCTAATAAGAACACACCGCAGGTAATGGAAAGGACAAACGGAGAGGTACTGGGATTACTCTTTGTGAGTCGCACACTTCCGATTCTTGTGACGCCGTTTTGTTTATTAACAGAGATATACCGTAGACAACGAGAGGGTGATGCACAAATAGGGGGGGGGGGGGCGGTTGTGGGTGGGGTGATTATACTTTTACTTGTGTTGCTTAGAAAACGGTAGTGGGATAATAAAAAGTATAAATAGAAAATAGAAAGGTAAATAAAAATAGAAAAAAAATAAAACGATACGTAGGACAAGGAGAAATAAATAATAGATATAGGGACCAATAAAAAACTAGAAAAACAGAAAAAGGTGTGTTAGGCAATATAACCATAGAGTTAAGTTTTCGTAATGGATTTCTGTGTCCTCAGTGTTTTCGCTCGCATACTTTACCATGTTTTGAGGTAGTGTTCATGTTCTAGGTAATATTTTTTGGGTTGATTATTGTGCCAGAGATTCTGATGTGCTTGTGTCGGTGTGTGTTGTGTGTTGTGTGTGTGTGTGTGTGTGGTTTTGTGTGTGTTGTGTGTGTGTGTGTGTGTGTGTGTGTTGTGGGTGTGTGTGTGTGATGTGTCTGTGTGTGCGCATCCGTCGTTTGGTGCGTGTGCCCTGTGTGCGTGGTCGACGTGTGTTGTGTGGTGTGCATGTGTGTGTGTTGTGTGTGTGTACGCACACTAGGGTACGCCGTTATAACAAAATCTTTTTCTTCAACTTTGGCATGAAAATTATCCCATGTAAAATGGAATTCAAAGACGATTTTATCCAACTCAATTTTGCGTTTTTTGAGCAATTTTACTATGCAAAAATCACACTTTTTTATGCACCCTTATCGAATAAGCATAAATGAGTACGCAGTGTACGTGTTCGGTCCTCGGTATTGCATCATGCACCAATATGAGTTCCAAATGACTAGCGTCCGGTAAGCTCTTTCTGATCAGTTGGTTCATCAGGCACTACATCCAGTGTCAAAGCCTTACGTTGGGCCCTTAGAAAAGTGTCCATCAAGTACTTCTTAGACTTTTGAAGCAGGCATGGTCTCCGGTGGTGGGCCCGAGCCGGGTAGAACCCGTCTCTGGCCTGCTGCCCCACCCCACCACTGCTGCCGCCAGCCTCTGTCACTCTGCTCACAAATTTCGGTGTGCTCTGATGTGGATAGAGAACTCCGGAACTCGTCACGGTCTTGCACCAGGATTCTCTGGATATGATACCCCGGACACGTGAAACAGGTGAATGCCGGCTCGTGCAACCTGGCCAGGCTGCCAGTGATCAGTGTCTGCAAGCTGGTCGGCTGACAAGTTCAGCTTAGGGTGTGAGCGAGGCCTTACACTGGTGTCCACCTTACTCCTCAACAGCCCTCCATCTTCAAAATCTGGGTCACGGCGAAACCTTGGTCGTCCACTTAGTCGCCATATCAGCTGAGAGGCTGACACATTCTGAAGTGTGCGAACCACATGATCATGCCCGCAAGTAGATAGGTCACAGCTGGTTTGAACTTCTGGGCTGCGACCCTCATCACTCGGAGCTGCGAGTCGAGGATGTGCTTGGGCCGTCCTCTATTATGTGGGGAACTTTGATGTCGTAGAGAGTTTGAAGTCACCTGCAGGCAGTACTCGATAGGATTTCCAGGGGGTTCCAGTTCTTTGCAGTCAGTCCCATGTTATGGTCAACATGTCACGAGGATGGTGTGGATGAGCATCCGGAGTTGGACACCTTGACACAAACTGGATCTCCTGCAGCTCGGACGGGAGAACGCCCCGCTTCACACATCCTTGACCAGCTGGTAGGAGACCTGCTGGTCAGTGGAAATGTTTTGCACCAGGATATATCCGGTATCTCACAGTGAGATCTTCACACGCCGGCCACTCCTCGAACTCTGCGTGTACTGCATTCATTCACGCTGGGATAGCAGACACCCAGACTGCACCTGAGACCGTGAAGCCAGTGTCAGATGAAGTAGGCTCGTCGATGCTGGCGATAACGGTTGGCGCAGGAGGCAACTCGTTTGTGGGCAACACGCATATACGCCCAAGAAGAGCTTGCGTCCCAGCATCTTCTCCAAATGGGCTGGCGTAACACCCTTCCACCCCAGCGTGTGGCCCTAGTTGAGTCACCTGGCAGTACGATCTAGTGAGTTCGGTGGCGTCGTTATGCACAGCAGATCATAGAGAGCCTGAGCCACCTTGAACGCAAGCTTCTCAGGTGGCACGGGTCCTCTGGTACAAAGTGCAAAGGTATCTTCAGATGGCTCCTCTGTCATGACACAGGTTCCTCCTGATCAACCGTGGGTGCAGTTTTCCCATAGCTGTCTGGGACACCATCACCCGGATCTTGGCCTTCCGCCACAGAAACCCAATCCAACTATTTTGGTACCCTGGTTAGGGCTAACGCCCGTTTCTTTTATAACAAAAGATGCTTTTTTCAACTTTGGCATGCCCAAATTTACCTATGTAAAAGGAATTCTAAGGACGATTTTATTCATAGTTCCATTTTGCATGTTGAGCATTCTTACTATGCAAAACGCCTTTAAGCTAGGGTTTTGCATATAAATATAAAAGTCCATTTTTGCATAGCAAGAAGGTGCTCAAACCAACAATGTTGGATTGAAGCGGACAAGCCACCCTTAAAATTCAAATGTTACAATTAAGGAAAACACCCTGCTAAATTCGGGAAAAATCTATATTTCACTTTTCATTGGACCTACGGCGTTAACTCTAGTACGCACCACAGAGAAATTACAGAAAGCACCACAATGGGTTAGTAAAAACAGAATACATACGGCCACATATTTTAAACAGAGACAACATATACAGATTTACCCCCCCCCAAACAACACATACCACCCCACACACACATCATACCCCCCACACACACACATACCCCCTCCCACACCCCCACACACACACATACCCCCCTCCCCACACCACAACACATCACACACGTTACACCAATTCACACAAGAAAAAAATCACACAGATACAAGGGTAAGAACACACAAAACTGTATTCTGGGGAATGAGAGTGCTTGTGAAGGTGGGGGCAGGTGATCCGGCTTCTTTCGGAATACAGGAGTGAGGCAAGGGTGCGTCCTTGCCCCATCACTTTCAAAAGCTGTATGGACTGGGTATGGGACAAGGTGTAGATCAAATGATGTGGAGCCTCCGTTGCAACACCAAGATCACGATATTGTTTTTGCCGATGAGCAATTAATCTTGCTGAGTGCTGGAGGTCCTGGTGATGGATCTCGAGGCCTGCACGAGGAGCAAAGCCTTTGGGACTTGAGGTCTCCTGGCTCAAGACCAAGGTCCAGGTGTTTGGAGACTTACTAGATGAAGCAGTACAGTCTGTTCATGCGTGTGGCGAGGACATTGAGATCTTGGAAGGTTTTTACATACCTTGGTAGCGCAGTCCATAATGACGGCGGGTCACGTCAAGAAGTCTTACGGCGGATTGGCATAGCCCACGGTTATGGACTCGCTCAGCGGGAGTATTTGGCGTGTCGGTACCTGTGCAGGAGGACAAAGATCCGGATCTTCAAATCGCTTGTGATCCCTGTCTTACTCTATGGTTGTGAGACATGGACACTAAATAGTGACTTGAAGAGACGAATCAATGCCTTTGGTAATAAGTGTCTTCGCAGAATCATGGGGTATCGCTGGGATGATTACGTGACAAATCAGCGATTGCACCGTGAGACTGAATCGAGGCCTATTACCTGCATAGTCCGTCCAGCGCCAACTTCGGCTATATGGGCATGTGGCACGCTACCTGAAACCAATCCTTCCATCGGGTTGTATCTGTAAGAGACAATCCGGCGTGGAGGAGGCCAAGGGGGCGCCACAAGGCTCGTGGCTGGGGCAAGTTGATGTTTCCTGTCGAGAGTTGCTTGGTATGGGAAAGGAGCCTGCATGGGAACTCGCGCTTGGTGACCCCCGGGAGTGGCGTCGTAGGGTGGGCGAGGCGACGCGCCCCCCGGTGTATGCCCCCAATGATTGATTGATTGAGCACAAACTCATACACAAAAATAAAACTGCCCGAGCCGCATGAATAACAGTAATGAGACTATTTGTGTTGCCGCGGCGATGAGCGAGTGGAAGATAATCATGAAGGTAAAACTAATCACTAATCACCCGAGTCCATCACAGGCGAGGCAAGCGTAGGACAGGGAAGTATAGGAGAACACCTGATGGGCCGGAGTCCATTCACTACTTTGTCTTAGATAGAAAATTGCTTTGAATGAATGTTAGGAATTTAAGATAGAGAGTAATGTGTGTGTGTGTGTTGTGTGTGTGTGGTGTGTGTGTTGTGTGTGGGTGTGTGTGTGTGTGTGTGGTGTGTGTGTGTGTGGTGTGTGTGTTGTGTGTGTGGTGTGTGTGTGTGTTGTGTGTGTGTGTGTGTGTGGTGTGTGTGTGTGTGTGTGTGTGTGTGTTTGTGTGTGTGGTGTGTGTGTGTGGTGTGTGTGTGTGGTGTGTGTGTGTGGTGTGTGTGTGGGTGCGTGTGTGTGGTGTGTTGTGTGGTGTGTGTGTGTGGTGTGTGTGTGTGTGTGTGTGTGTGTGTGGTGTGTGTGGTGTGTGTGTGTGTGTGTGTGTGTGTGTGTGTGTGTGTGGTGTGTGTGTGTCTATGTGCGCGCAGTACGCAGAACATACATGAATATCAATGTTTCCACACACACACACACACACACACACACACACACACACACACACACACACACACACACACACACACACACACACACACACACACACACACACCACACACACACACACACACAAACACTGCATGCAATAGCATTCCATGTCCATCCATAATTCTTCAGATTGAATCTGAGTGGTGATGAGAGAGAGAGAGAGAGCGAGAGCGAGAGCGAGAGAGAAGAGAGAGAGGAGAAGAAGAGAGAGAGAGAGAAGAGAGAGAGAGAGAGAGAGAGAGATAGAGAGGAGAGAGAGGGGCGGGGGTGGTACTGTAAGTTATGTAAGGCCAAAGCAAGTAGGAGTCAAAGTCACTGTAGCATGGTGCTTATTAAGGAAAGGCGTGAGGTTCTATAGTCGTGGACAGTGATGGAAACCTTATAAGGGCAAATGAATTAGGGATTTGAGTATTTAAGGACGAAAACTATCACAAATTTTAGTATTCCACAAGTGTTGCTGGGCCCTATTTCGGACCGCTGTATGATGTTTGTTAGTAGTAGTAGTATATATATATACAACAAAGTGAGTGCAAACCCTATCGTTGTTGCTGTCGTTGGTACTGGTCAAAGTGCCTCGGAGTAGACCACGTTCCGTGTGATTCCACGGGGCGCCACCACTTCGACGGCTATCAGCACAAGCCAAACCCTTGACGACTGACGTGAGGGGG
>JACEEZ010019442.1:0-32500 GCA_016584305.1 Chionoecetes opilio
AAATTTTAACCTCCATTGGAAAAAAAAAAACCCCCAACAGGAAAAAAAAAATTTTAACCCCCTTTTTAAAGGTCCTCACCCGGCCTCTTGTAGTTTCCTTTATTTCTTATGTTTTATTTTTTAAAGCCTCCCTTCTTGTGGAATAGGTGAAACCCGATCTAGATCCCTATTTTTCGTTTTTTAAAGTTATCAAATAGCGGCGGTGTTGTTCAAAACTTCGACGCTCCTCTTTTTGCTTGCCTGCCTTCCCGACCATAATGTTGCCATTTTTTTTCCCCAAATTTTTTTTATTTCTCTTGATTTGAGTAATTTTGAATTTAAATTATTAATGAATCTCCTGACGGAAAAATTTTTTTCGTTCAACTGAATTTGGAAGAACTTAATTTTAGTAGGGAATTTGCTGCCCAAGCCCAAAATGGGTTTCCCTATGGCCCCCCCTTGAAACCGTTTTAAATATAAAAGATTAGGGGTAGTCGTGGGTCATTGATACCGAGTAATCTGAAATCTTTGGGGAAAAAGGGGGGGAAAAATTTTTCCCGCAAGAATGTCACCGGGGGTTTTGTAAAAAAAAAAGAATTCCTACTTTGACTTTTTTTGGTTTTTTACAAAGATTTTATTCTGGTTAAAAACTTAGTATTTTAGGGTTTTTTTAATTTTAGGGGATGGAAAGCTCTGCCGAACTAACCTGCCTAACGGGATATATTCCTAACCTACCATCTAAATACTCAAAAAAAAACACCTAAAATACATGGAGAACTAGGGAAGAGAAATGTGCGAGTAATAAAACTGTTGCGAGTCGCGCCCATGTGGAAATATTTTTTCCGCTGATAAATCTATCCGGTGCCTGGGAGATGTGAAAAAACGTATCACTTTGTTAGGCGGGGGGGGGGGAGGGGCAACCGGGGGGGGGGGAATATAAAATCACAAGAAAAAATATAGGAGAGCAAAAAATAACGCCTTACCGGGAGAAAAGTGAAGAAAAAGAAAGCCCTCGGGCTTTCATGAGGACTGAGACAGCTAAAAAGCGGGAAATTTAAAGAGTGTTCAAAAAAACCCGAGTCTTCATCAAGAGAACCCAAAATGTCGAAGTTTTTTTATTAGCTGGGGAAGCGTATACCTACGAAGTGGTAATATAAACCTTTTCTTAATTTTTATGAAAGGGAAAATTTTACATAAAAAAATCAAAGGGGAGGTTTAAACTTTTAAACCAGAACGGCCGTACGAAAAGCTTTTTTCCCAGTGGTAGGGTATTTTGAAGCGTGATAGAATCTTGGCCCCTCTTAATTTAAGCGAGAGATGGGGACTCTAATAATTATGCATTAATATGCGAAACAAACAATTTTTCTCTTTTCAGATGTCAGAATCTAAGCGGTTATTCGATCTGCCAGGAGGGTAAGGGGGAGGAATAAGAAGTGTTTTGACTCTACAAGTTATGGTAACGCGAAGTTAATATCTCACATTTATAAATCGTTGGCTCTGGGTTTTGGGAGAGGGGGGGGAAGAATGAGGATGGAGGGGGGGAGATAGGAAATGCAAGAGAGAGAGAGAAGATACGACGAAGGATAGAAATAGCGAGAATGAAATTCATTTGAATGGTCTATCTAATAAATAGCTGTTTCACTATATACGGATTTAGGCAACACTTAGTCAGACTAAACCTATGTTATTGAAACCTTCTCTTCCTTCATAGACATATAACTCGGAAATCGTGTGATGGAAATTCCATCATTATCTTGGAATTTTCCGCAGTAAACTAAAGAGCCACTCTACTGATTGCCTGAGCACAGCCTCAGACACAAAGGGCCACTTACTGCCTGCTTGCCTCCTCAGACCACTAAAGGGCACTTTATCCGGTCTGCAACTCCTCAGACCACTAAAAGGGCTACTTTATCCTGCCTGGCACTCCTCAGACACTAAAGGGCCCAATATACTGCTTGCCTGCACCCCAGGACCACTAAAGGGCCACTTTACTCCTAGCCTGCACTCCTCCAGACGCTAAAGGGCCACTTTACTCTTGCTGCACTCCTCAGACCACTAAAGGGCCACTTCTACTGGCTTGATGCACCACAAGACCACTAAGGGCATTTACTCCTTGCCCGCACTGGCCTTTCAGACCGCTAAAGGGCACTTTACTTCCTTGCGCACTCCTCAGACACAAAGGGGCCACGTCCTACAATATATATACAACTATATATATATATAATTATATATATTATATATAGCTCGCTATTATAGATATACATATATATAATACATACTATATAGAATATATATTATATAATAGGTATATAGAGAAGATATATATACATATATAATATACCATATTGTAATATATATACATATAGTATAATATATAAATATATTATATTATACATATAATATATACAGAAAATATAGCAATACATATATATATATATACAATAGATATATATAGATATATATATATATATATATATACTAGATAATATATATTTACACTATATATATATAGATATAGATATATATATATATAGACATATATAGATATATACTGAGAGACATATAGATAGGAGACATAAATAATACATATATACTATACATGTATATATAGACAGAGTATATATAAATACATATATATACATTAAGATTACATAATTAGGAATGATATATAAAGAGATATGACATATATAGATATAGATAGCGATATATATACAGACTATACAACATATATCGATATACATATAACCTATCTGACATGATACATAGATAGACAGATATATAGATATTATAGAGAGAGAGAGATAATATATGAGATATATATAATATATAATATATTATATATACATATATATAGGATAGATACAGATATATATATATATATAGTATATATATTTTATTATATATATATAGATACTAATCTATTTATAGTATATATTATTATATATATGTAGATCTATCATAGATATAATATATATATAATATGTATATACATAATATAGATAGACATATATATATAGATGTGATATAGTATAAATATATATAATATATATATATATAATATATATATTATATATATATATTATTATATAGATAATATTGTATATATAAAAAATTATATACAATATATATATATATATATGACCGTTAGTGATCCTAGTACACGTGGGTCTTAACCTGGGTACCTGTACCACCAGGGGTACGAAACCTTACACCGGGGTGACGTAGGACATCAATATTGGGGGCATACGCCGGGGAGCAACGTCGCCTCGCCCACCTACGACGCCATTCCGGGGGTCACAACGGGCGAGTCTCCATGCCACCAGGCTGCTTCCATACCAAGGCTCTCGACACAAGAAAGTTTTTCGTCTATGAAAATGCTGACCACTAATCAAATTATATTTATAAGGAGACGGAATTATATATGTATATATTTTGTTGTTTGTTTGTCCTCTTGCATCATTTTGTGAAGAAATTGGAGACTGAACATCAGTGTCCGCTTTTCCACACGGCAGTAAGGGCTCTCACGTACTTACACGGTGTCTCCCGAATACACGAAGAAATCAAGCGTTTCTTATAATCAAGGCAGTGACATTGCTGACCAATTTGAAACCAGGGAGTTCATTTTGTCTTAGTATACCCGGCAGATGTATTAACGAACTGGAACGAGTTGAACATCTCCATCCAGGAAGAATGCGAACATAATAGCTGCCAGAGAAAAGTATTGCCTTACCAGAAACTTCACAGTTTGGATAGGACGCGTGAGGGAAGGGAATTTGATAACCTTCCTCTTTAGGATGAGCTGCTTTTGCAGAGGAAGTGTCTATCGTTATGAAGGACAGAAACATATGAAAGGCCGATTCCTTCCTTCAGGGATACTTGGACATGGAGAGGTTCTGTGGCACAGAGAGGAATAAGGGGGACCCATATAATTTTCAACCGGTTTCATGGATAACCAGTATATGTTGAAAGATGATCTTGTTTGGCTGCAGGCCAACGACAGAATCCAAATCAAGATTGAATCAATGCAGCTAGATATGTCTGGGCGCACAGCTCAAAACATTCACACAGTAGCAGAAAGGACAATGGCTATAACAATGCTTACATTTCAGTGAATTTTGTTGTTGTTTTCCACAAGATGAGAAAATCGAGGTTCCGAAGTGCCACAAGCATGTGTACCCACATCCGGACGGTTCCCTAGCCTTTGTTTTGAGTGTGTTCTATGGCGAGGCGGGTATTGAAAAACCCGCCTCGCATAAGAACCGTGGTTTGCAAATGGCACAATGACCTCCAGAGCTCATTTCTGCTAAAGTGTGGGAATGTTTTGAGTTGGGCACACCAAAACATATATATATGATATTATATATATATATATATATTATATATATAATATATGTAATATTGTGGTTTTTGTAATAATCCAACATGAACAAATTTTTGGGACCCCGGGGCTCACCTTTAAAGACAAACCGACCTTTCCCCCTTTTTTCGATGCCTGTAAACCCGATTCTGTGTTGATTTTTTGTTCACAAAACCCGTGTCGCGGACTGAAAACTTTTTCCCGTTGTACGGCTGGGGGTGAAAGGAAAAAATTTCGTATTGGGAAAGACTTTTTTACCCACAAAAAACACAAAAGCACCCCTGTGTAAAAAAATGATTGTGCGAAAAAGCTTATTTTTGGATACCAACGAATGGAGGAAACATAATTTTCGAGATTCGCTAGTTTAAAAAAAACAACCCCCTTTACATACACATAACATCGAAAACATAATTCAAGAACGAAAATAAAAGGAATCTTAAGTAATTGGGCCCTTTTTTCACAACAAAGTAATTTGGTAACAACCCCGAATGCGAATCTAGGACAGAGTGCATGGGAAAGTCCCCGGGGGCACCATTAAGTCAAGTACAATACAACACAGCCAGGCGCACGTGGAGCAAATCAGACCTTCTACACGCTTTGAGGCGCGAAAAAAGAGAGTAACAAAGGAAGTACAGAGGATTCCGAACGCCGCGGGAAAACCTAGAGAAAAAAAAATTTTGGGGGCCCACGAAAAAACATTATAGGGAATTTGGGCATAGTGGGTTTTCGAGGAAGAAGGGAAGGGATGGGGCAGCCTTGTGGTGGGAGACATATCAGACAATGACGGAATATAAAAAGTCCCCGGTTGAAAGCCCTTTGACCAGCCCAAAAGTAATGCTCCGGGGGGGGGAGTAATTCTCTTTAAATGTTTTTCCCTTTTAGCCCAAAATTTTCCCCAGTGTCGAAAAGGTTGATGGACTCTGAGAACGGTAGCTTAGTGCCCGGGGGACCCCAAATCTTTGAAACCCCCAGCTCAAATGCCCTTTTTGGTGGGTCTTTGTTGCACGTGATCTGGACCTTCTATACTCCTATCGATGTGCGGTTGACACTAATATACGCCCCAAGGGTTACCGTCTAAAAAAAAAAATAATATGAAGTTTTTTTTATAGATTAATTTTTTAAAAAAAATAAATTTATCGAAAAAAATCATATATTTTTAAATATTTTATTATTAACTTGTTTTTTTTTTTTAGTAAAACCCGGGGAATGTTTTCCCCAAAAATTATTTTTGGGCTACACCTTTTTATCTTTTCCTATAAAAATAACTAAACAAGTAAAACATATCATCCACCACGAGCTTACAAAAAATTATGAAAAGAGGCAAAAAATGACTTGGGCCCGCCGCTGGCTTAATCTATTTTTTACGAAAACCCGAAAATTTGGAATGTGTACGGGAGGTTTTTTTTTTAACACCATACGATATCTAATAAGCAGGGGAAATTTTTTTAAAATGGGAAATTTCTGCACTTTGGTGGCCATTTTGGGAAATTTCAAAGGGCCGGCCAATTATTTAAATTTTTAAATTTAATGGGTTTGGGAAAGACTTTATGGAGCTGTTTTTAAACACCATACGTTTGTATTTCCTAAAAAGGGAAAGGGGAAAGGTATCATTGAACATGTCATGTTTAGTCAAATAACCCGGAAATGATTTTTCCCAAAATTATACATTTTGCTAAACCTTTTTATCTGTTTTATAAAGATTTTCATAAATTTTTGGCCTGCATTATAATGGGGGAACCCAACATTGCTATCCCCTATCATTGCACAAAAATTTAAATAAATCAGAGTCCCCATCAGAGTCATTGGTTTTCCTGGCCACGATAATTTTTCATCCTGCACCTTTTTGGGGAAGGCACCCCTTTCCACTTACAAAACAACAGTGCCTTCAACCCTTCAGTATGCAGGAGCAATCTAAACGGTCGACACCCCCTTCTGAAAGGGTGCATGAGTTGAAAATTCCCAGACGACATCTGGGCTGGTAGACCCCCTATCGTTTTTGGGGGCAAACCCCACATCATTTTCCCACCATGTCCTCCCTGTTTGGTGCTGGGACGTCTGGCGGTTTTTTAAAGGGCTGCTTTGCAAATAGCCGCCTGATATTTTGGCCCCAAAGCGAAATGCTCATCAAGGAGTCTTCACAAGGCGGCAATTGTCCAGATTCGATCGGGGCCCTTCTTTGCACAAAACATGTGATAACGGAGTAATTAGCACCGAGATCTTCGTTTTTCCGCGAAACAGCTGACACGTAAAAGGCCTAAAAGGCTATTAAAGAGTCTGTTGGTACTTTCCCAACGAAGATCCCAGATCTGTGTGCTTGAAGATACAGACCCTTTGTCGCTTGCACAAGCTTCAAAGCCTTTATTTTTCCTTGGCTACCAACACAAACCCGTGCACACCCGCCCATGCATAAAAGCCCGGGCCATGCACGGCAAACTCCAGACCCCCAATCCCGCACCCAACTTTCAATTCAAAACGTTAAACAACGTCAACTTTCCCTGACCCCAACCTTTGTTCCTCGTCTGATGAAGAGCTTACTACCGATTTTTTCTGTGAGATGAAGATAAATAATCAAAACCCGCGGGGGCATCTGCCCAAGATGATGTCTTGTAGGGGGTAGGGCCGTGTTTTTACGGGAAAAACCCTCGCGTGCCCTTTTTTCCTCGTGGCTACATTCGAGTGCTTGCACCAACTTCCACCTATCGCGGGTCAGTCCCCAAAACTTTTTTCCCCACGGTGAAACAGTGTTCTGTTGCCTAGCTTTTTTCGCGATTTTTTTCATTTTTTTCCCGACTCCCCCAGAAACAAAACCCATTTCTCCTTTGTCTGGCTGCAAGCAAGGAGACCCCGCCAGTTCATGATTTTTGTGGGGGTCTGTTTTCGCTAAAAACTGATGCCTTCATTTAAACCGCGGTTCACACGCTCAGCTGCTTTGAGGGAATTCTTCTGTGTATTTTTCCCAAAGAAAACATCGGTTTCGCTCACTCCCTTTGCCAGCGTGAAGGGGCTCCCAAAAGGGGTTTCGGCCCCAGAATTTTCTTCGAACGTGTGTTTTTCCCCCCATGCACTTTTTGTATGAGAGCCATCCATAAATTTATTGTTGCCTTCGCTTGTCAACGTTATCGGCGGTTTCCACAAGCCCTTTCCCATTTGTTTTTCCCAAATGCAACTTTGTTCGTTTTTTTTATTTACCCATCAACCCTTTTTTCCCAAAAACCCTGGTAAAAGGCCCTAGTGGGTTTCAAGGACCCAATTGCCTGTCGAAAGGTTTTTCCCTTTTCTTGGCGATGAGTATCCCTGGGGGGCAAACCCCTTTTCCCGTTTCCCCCAGGGCATCTCCTTTTTTGGCCTTCACAACTTTCCTGCTTGATCTTACCAAAGGTCTTCCCAAATTTAGCTTCTTCACTGTGTCCCTAAAAGCCTGTTCCCTCTTTAAAAAGTTTCTGGAAACTTTGAAAACGGCCCCTTCCCCCCCTTTTTCAGGGCGTTGATAGGTCATTAAAACTTTCCCCCCTCGCAGGCCCCCTCCGGGAGATATACTAGAAGACATGACGGATCATGGCGAATGGATTGGGGGCCCCGTCTTTTTTTCCCGTAGTCACGGGTAGCTGTGGGCGCCCCGACTCAAACACGTTTTTATGCGAGAAGTAAACAATTTAGGGTGCTTGGCTTAGAAAGTGTCCCTGCCAAATTTCCAAAGGGTATTTTTTTTCGTTTTGCCTCATGCAGCAGCCCATTGTCTGCAGTTAAATTGGATCCCTGACCCGCCCCTTGCGAAAACTAAAACCTGGTTTTCCCCCCTATTTGCCCTATCCTTTTTTTTGCTGTTTCCTTTTTGTTTTTCTGATCAAAAGCGATTCTGGCAAATGGATTCCCTGGGGCAAAGGGTGTACGGGGAAATAGCCCGGGTTTTAAATGCCCCGGGACAACTCGGGGGGAAAGTTTTCCCTGGAGTTTTCGTTTTCTGTGGGATAGTACACTGGGAGATACTAGCATATTTTACCTTGTTCATTGCGAAACACCCAAAGGGGTCACTCTTCGAAACAAGCCAAGTGAAGCATCCCCGTCCCCCCTTTTTCTATCCGCAAAGAATCCAAACCCCCCAGGGTCTCCCACCTATCAATTTTAAAATCATCCAGAAGGGGAGCCAGGCTCCATGTTTTTTTCGCAGAAAATGTAAAGGGATTTTGCGAACATTCAAACTCTGTACACATGAATCACATCGAGAAATTTTTGGTTTTTTGGGAAAATGCATGCCCTTTTTATATATTTTTTGTGTACAAAATCGTGGGGGATTTATGTTTTGTTTTTGAGTTTATTTTTTTTAGAACCCGTAAAAGGTGTAGCAAAATCATAAATTTTGGGAAAAAATAAACCCGTGGTTTTTTTCATAAAAAAAAGTAAAAAGTCTAATAATAAAAAATTGAAAAAAAATTGATTTTTTTTCGGGTAATTTTATTTTTATAATAATTTAAACCCATAACAAAAAAGCTTCCTATTTTTTTTATTTAGACGGGACACATTGGCGTTTTTTATTTGTCAACCGCACATCGATAGCTTTATAGAAATCCCCAAAACACGTTCAAAAATGTCCCCACCAAATGGGGGATTTTCGCGCGGGTGGGGTTTTAAAAGGGCGTCCCTCCCGGGAAATAAGTTACCCCTTTTTCAGATGTCCATCATGGGATTTTCTGATCCTTTAGATATTGCCCTAAAGGAAAAATTTTTAAAAGAAATTACCCCCCCCCGCCGGACATTCACTTCAAAAAATGGCCGGGTTTGGGTCAAGGACTAATGTAGAAATGCCCGGAGAGAGAGAGAGAGAGAGAAAGAGAGAGAGAGAGAGGAAAAGAGGAAAAAAGAGGAGGAGAGAGAGAAAGAGGAAGAGAGAGAGGGAGAGAGAGGAGAAAAGGGGAGAGAGAGAGAGAGAGAGAGAGAGAGAGAGAGAGAAGAGAGAGGAGAGGTTTTTTTTTATTAAAATGATAATTAATTATAATAATGAGAATAAAAATGATAGTAATAGTTATTATAATAATAATAACAAATCGAGCCGCGATGCATTTTTGGGAGCCTCAGAGTCTCCAACGTAACTTATTACAGCACAGTTTCTTTGCGCTTCCTGGTCCAGACCGCGCTGCCACGCCACGACCAAGCCAAAATCCAACAAATTTTAAAGTTCTTGTTAAGAGTGTGAATATACAATGAGTTACGCAGTATCAGTGCTCCAAGTCGGAGATGGCAACTCTACATCACAAAAAATGCGTAAAAATGCCAGGGAGGCTGAGACATACCCAGTTACCCACTGCAAGTCCATATGTAGTAAAAACAATGTATTATTAAAGTTTCATATTTTTGACACCTTAATATAAGCTTCATACTTGTGCACCGTGTGAATGTGCTTCTTTAACCCTAGAAGGGGAAACCCCCCCCGGAGCGTTATACAAAGCTGAAACGGGGGTCTCAATGACCCCCCGCGGGGAAATAATAGAATAAAATATTTCTGATGCTTTATTTATGCCCAAAAGGGTTTCGTTGTATACATACATCATTATTCTAGCTTAATATCACATTTGTAAGTATATTTCCTGAGTAGTTACGTGTTGAGGCACTCGTTTTCCGAATTATCCAGCCCAAAAAATGGTGTCCACTAATAAAATCAAATAAAAATAAATTACCGACCGATTTTTCTGAAACTTCGCAGCATGAAGGCCTGATGATGGGGTAAGTCCCTCCTAGAACCTGGAGGGCGTACACCCCAGGATCGAGACGATCTGGAAGAAACAAAAGAGAGATACTTTTTAGTCAAACCAAATCACACCATTTTGTATACTTTCACCTAAAACCCCAAAAGAGGCCCTGAAACATGATTTATTGTGCTGAAACTCTGTAAATGCATAGACACATGTATAATAAGTAGATTTGGCAAAAAAATGGATATATAGTGACTTTTTAGTAACCTAACTCCCCGCCATTCAACATTTTCTACAAAAGTCCCCCTCAAAATGACATGAAACATGCTTGTTTGGGCTTGAAACATGACTAAATGTTCTGAAATTGAGTTATATTATACTTAGATGTCTAAGAAGTAACCTGGAAACAAAATAATGATATTTACCTAAGCGGCTTGGCAGTCGACGCACAGGATGTGGTAGTGAGTGGGGCACACAGGCCGCCCACAGGTGATGCAGTTGTTGCTGGTCTTCTTGTCGGTCCCCCTGGGGCATATGACGCATCGAACTCGTTTCCCAGCAACACGTACAGTACCTATATCGAAAGCAAAGGTTTACTATAGTTACAGACCACAAACCTCTTTTAGCAATACTTGGACCTAAGTCAGGACTTCCTACATTAGTTGCAGCCAGACTACAGAGATGGGCAATAATCTTGGCAGCTTATTCCTATGATCTGGAGTAGCGTTCAACTACAAAAATGGGAAATGCAGATGCCCTATCACGCTTGCCTGTAGAAAGAGCTCCGGACAGTTATGACTGATATACTTCTAGTAGAAAATCTAGATTTACCTCTTACAGCTAAAGACATAGGTGCAGCTACTAAGAAAGATCTTGTATTATCACTGTTGTTAGAAGGAATAGTTTCAGGACATAGACGGTTGTCAGGTATAGACAAAGGTGGGCACCAAACCGTTAATCCGTTAATCGTTAATTAACGAAATTAACATTTTCGTTAACGATTTAACTTTTAAGTTAACTTTGGAAATCATTATCGGACTAATTAACTTCGTTACATTTAACTTCCGTTAACTCAAGTCCGCTAACCCAAAAATTTCATAAAAACAATACAATTTTCCAATACAAAAACAATTTTCAGTAATTTTTTTTAGTTTAATACTAATATTGTGTTTCATTTAAGTTTTTGTTCACCCTTTTCTGGCTCTAAAAGTCTTTAAAAACCTAAAACAGGGCCAAAACTATGAAATTCGCCTTTTTGAGTTTTTTTTTAAAGTTAAAACTATAAAATCTGCCTTTTTTTTAACTCTAAAGCAAAAACAAAACTATAGTTTTTGGGTTCTAAAGCCCTTAAAAAAACCCATTAAGGCTAATTTTATAGTTTTGGCACTTTTCAAAGGTGTTTTTAGGTGGTTTTAGAGCAAAAACTGATTTATTTTTTTCTAGAATAAAAATTAACGTGAACGGTTTATCGATAACTTCCGTTACATTTTTAAGGAATTAACTGATTAACGGTTATCGAAGTAAATATTTTGGATAACGGATTAACGGTTAACGAAGTTAACTTTTTGATTAACGGCGCCCACCACTGGGTATAGAGGAGTGTAAACCTTACCTTGCAGTGTGGGTCAGAATTATCTACGGAACAGAACTGTATACTGAAGTGATCTAGAGTTGTTATTCCCAAATGTTTACGTCAACGACTCTTGCAAAAATTTCATGCTGACCACCAGGGAATTGTTCGATCTAAGGCTATTGCTAGGACATTTGTGTGGTGGCCAGGCATGGATAAAGAAATTGAGGGTTATGTTAACCAATGTCTTAACTGTGCAGCACATCAGAATAATCCAAAGCCTGTAAGAATGCACCCATGGGAACAACCTCGATATGCATGGCAACGATTACATATTGACTATGCAGGACCATTTTTGGGCCATTCTTTCTTGATTGTGGTAGATGCCTTCAGTAAGTGGCCAGAGGTTATTCCCATGCATTCTACTACTTCACAAGCTACCATTAATGCTTTAATGCAAGTCTTTGCCACACACGGTCTTCCAGAGAGAATTGTTAGTGATAATGGACCTCAATTTTGCTCAAGGGAGTTTGCACAATTCCTCAATGTTAATGGTATTCACCACACCAAATCTGCACCTTATCACCCAGCTACTAATGGGGAAGCGGAACGTTTTGTGCAAACATTTAAGCACAATATGAAGTGCAGAGGTGCCTCGTCTGCAAATGTTCTCCTTAATGTTCATAAGTTTTTGTTAGCTTATAGGACCACAGAGCATGCTGTCACTGGAATGACACCTTCAAACCTGTTAATGGGAAAGAGGATAAGGAATCAATTAGATTTACTAGTCCCAGATTTCCAAGCACACCAGTGTCAGAAGCAATGGAATCAGTTGATGCCACAAAAAGTACCTCATTATCCTCTTGCTTCTAGTAATGGTACGTTCTTATAGTACAACTGAGAAATGGGTACCTGGAATGCTCAGGAAGGAACTAGGCAATTTACACTATGAAGTGGATGTAGATGGAAAAACTACAACTCGCCATGTAGATCAGTTACTTCCATCCACTGTCCAGGAAAACCAGGAAGGCAGGAATTTGAGTCACACTGATGCCATAGATGATACACACAGTGACAGTCAGGATTTTAGTACAGCTAACACAGGTGGCACAAGAGTACTTCCAGAGAGGAGAAATAGGGGTGTACCACCAGTGCGGCTGGACCTGTAATCTTCCCATAGGGAAAAGGAGTGTTGTGTATGTATAATCATTAAGGATTTATATAGTGTGCCCAAGAATGGCAGTTTCTGTTCTCTTGTTTTAGAACATAGTAAAAGGATTCAACACTCTATCTTAGAGGATTGAGATACACATACGTGTAATCTAGGATTAAGTGCCTTGTTTATTTACTGTCATTTATACTTAAACACGAGATTGTTTTTACGGCTCACTGTGGGAAGCCATCTTGTAAAGCCATGTAGGAATAAACATGCTAAGCTTAAAAGCTGTATGTCCTTCGACCCAGTTAAGGAGTAGAATCGGCGACGAGATGGGATTACTGTATAGTAACGTCTGATCCTACACACAGGTATGTCTGAGAGCTGTGTGTGAACACCACGCAAATAAGACACAACATAACACTTTCTCTCCTGTTATCTCTCCTTTCTCTCTCTCTCTCATCTCTCTCCTTCCTCTCTCTCTCTCTCTCTCTCTCTCTCTCTCTCTCTCTCTCTCTCTCTCTCTCTCTCTCTCTCTCTCTCCTTTCTTTACCTTCTCTCTCTTTTTTTTCTCTCTCTCTCTCTCTCTCTCCCTTCCTCTTGCCTCGCCAGCTGAGTTTGTTTGTAAACAAAAAAACGGGGTTTTTGCGTTCCATTTGTGACACGCGAACCCAGAACCAGGGGCCGGATGTTCGAACGTTCGTAACGCGTTTCTAAGATCATCTTTGCACTTAGATTGATCTTGGCACGTTCGTAACGCGTTTAGAGGTATTTTCAAACGATCTTTGCGAACATCCATCCGCCATATTTGTTCGTTTTTCCACCGTAGTGCTAAGGTGCTGAAGAGCACTCGCACACTGTTCGTAGGGTCACATGGTGAAGGTTTTTCTAATATGCAAGCCATATAAAGTTATTTTATTATAGTTGTTTATTTCATGTTGAGTTGTTTATGGTTGGTCAGGACGCTGTAGGGAGAATGTGAATTAAAATAAAGGGTTCGACAGGCGCTCCGCGATTTCTTACTTTTAAACGCCACGAGCCACGGCCTTCTATATACAAGGCCTGAACGATGGGCCGTGACGTCATCAGCCTCGGTCATCTCACCCGCTCTGCCCTCTCCCTCGCTCTGTCGGCTACGTATATTATACAGCAATTTATAAATGCTATTTATAAATGTTATCTTCGTAAATGTTTGTTCTATAATATTATCAAATAAAAAACAGTAAAAAACGGTAAAGAAATGCCATAACGAGACTCTGAAGAAATATGCATGCATTATTCACTTCAACTCTTCGCCATTTAAAACTTTGCGAGTCAACATTTACCATGAAACATATTAATAGAAGCGCAATTATATTAGCTTTCCATTGATATATTTCTTTTTCTGATAAATGAATTAGAACCACGCATAAATTAGCATTAACTAAATTAAAAAAATCATCAATCGGGTAATTTTCCCGATTGATGATGTTATTTATTTAGTTAACGCTAAGTTATGCATGGTACTAATTAATTTATCAGAAAACGAAATATATAAGTGAATAAATAACATCATTACATACATTACCGTTAACTAAATAAATAACATCATCAATCGGGTAATTTTCCCGATTGATGATGTTATTTATTCACTTATATATTTCGTTTTCTGATAAATGAATTAGCACCATGCATAAATTAGCGTTAACTAAATACATAACATCATCAATCGGGAAAATTACCCGATTGAGATTTTATTTATTTATTTAACGTTAATTTATGCATGGTTCTAATTCATTTATCAGATAACGAAATATATCAATGGAAAGCTAATAAAATTGCGCTTCTATTGATATGTTTCATGGTAAATGTTGACTCGCAAAGTTTTAAATGGCGAAGAGTTGAAGTGAATAATAAGTTCATGCATATTTCTTCAGAGTCTCGTAATGGCATTTCTTTGGCGTGTTTTACTGTTTTTTATTTGATAATATTATAAACAAACTTTTCGAAATAACATTTATAAATAGTTTTATAAATTCTGTATAATATACGTATACCGACAGAGCGAGGGAGAGACGGAGGGGTTTTGAGATGACAAGGCTGATGACCCACGAGGTTTGGGCGCCCACGTCGCTCAGGCCTTGTATATAGAAGGGTGCACGAGCGCTCAGCCAGGCGCTCTCCCCCAAAGGCGGGTAGGAAAAGTTTTGGGAATAGCCGGCAAAAGGTGAGTTCTGCAAGACCTCCCTCGCACTGGGCGTCAACTTTTTTTTGCATTCAGTTTAACTGTTTACAAACTACAAGCTTTCATGATAGGGGAAACCTATTGCGCGGTAAATAGTTATGGCAAATTTTTTCATGGAAAAAATCATGTATATTATTTTTCAAAACACCATCGAGGTTCCAGCGCCGCAGACGCACCAGAAACCCCCACCCCCCCCCGAGGTGAGTGTATTTTGCCTTTCGTCCAATATTTTTTTTTTGGGTTTTAAAGGGCCTATTCACATATAATTATACATTGGGTTTTTGGGGATGGCATCTTTTCACTGAGCTATAACAGAGCCCCTCACCCCCATAAGAATTTAGTGAGACGGATTAAATATATTGTGCTCCCGCTACTAAAATATTTTTTTTCGTGGTATATCAGATAGAATTTAATTATTATTTTGCACAATATAGGTTATGTTTTTGGTGATGGCGTCTTTACATTGAGTAGTAAGGCCCCTTTACCCTTTTTTAAAATTACACGTGAGAGGCTTATAATAGTGTGCTCCCGACACTGTAAATTTGTTTTATTGGTAAATTTTTTCCTAGACCAGAATTTTCTACACATTTTTGGGGGTATGGTTTTTGTTTTTCCTAAAAAGATTCTGAGAAACATTCTCTCAATGATTTTCCGTCGCAAATCCTACTTTTTGGAGATAAAGATGCTTTAGTAGGAAAGGGGAGTGTATGGAGGGGGGGCAGTCAGTTCGTTCCAAGTTTTTTCGACACCAGAATTAGTAAACCCAAAAAAATTTTTTCGTAGGCTATATGAAAAATATAGTCGTTTGTAATCAGTCGAGTTGAAAACTACTATAGAGTTACGAAACGACATACGTTGTACAAAAAATCAAAACGTGAGAAACAACTAAAAAAACCTGGGTCGAAAAAACTTGTGTACGAAACCCCTGTAACCTATAGGAATAGAAAAAATTTAACTATCCCAAACCCACTTTTTTTCACCCCTAACCTAACCCCACTTTTTAAACCCAACTAAAGCCAAAACCTCACTTAAAAGTGTCCGCGGCAAGGGAAGAACAGAGGCGATGATGCGGGGTCACAAGAGGAAGAAGGTGGGCCCCACATAAACACTTGTCCTCCCCTTTCCCGATAAATAGCATGTTATATTATATCTCCAAAAGTAAAAATTTTACTCATTGAGAGAAAAGTTTCCTAGAATACAAAAAGGAAAAACAACCATACTCTCAATTGTGTAGGGAACTCTGGTCCTAGTGTAAAATATAATACCTTTTATTTTTTTGGTTAATCAGATGAAATTAAATGAGTTACAACTTTTGTTACAATTGGGGAGGATAAATATGCATTTTTCAACCAATACTCCCTTGAACAATACCCTCCTGATATAACTGAGGGCCTGTGCCCCCCGGCCCCCCCTTGCTAGTTCACTAACCTAACTAAATTTTAATTTATGGGCATTACTGTTTTTGGAGGACAAAACTTTGTCATGAGTAGTTTTAATATGTTTGAATTTATCTGATACTTATTTATGGGTGATTTATTACTCTTATTTAAAGTCCTAACACAATATTTAGATGAATGTTATATTATGATATGTTTCATATTTTTTTCTAGATTATGGACGCACTGCTAGATTTTGAAGATATAGAAGTGTTTGATCCAGCAAAACAAAAAGGATCAGACTGCAAGAACAAACTGTGAAAGACAGAAAGACTGCCTAGATTTGTTCCTGAGCGAGATGAGTTAGAATTTACGTCTAGATTCAGGATTCTAAGCATAGTGCAAGGGTTTTGCTTGCTGACTTACATTTACCCGAAGCAAATGATTCAAGAGGCAAGTATAAAGTTTGTACCAATACCTGTAATACGTACTATTCATGAATGCAGGTTGGAAAATGCGAAACACTTACTTGAATGGGAAAATCAAATAGAAATCAAACATTTCCCATATCCGTAATTCATGTCCTATGACATTGATCAAAGGCATCAGCACTTGCCTCTCTGCATACATATACACTGGGTTCCCATATATAAGCTATATTAGTTTAGTCACTCAGGTTATTGGACAGTCAGGATATTTACTAATAATTCTTTGCATGTCAACTCTAAGCAGTAAATTTTGATGGAACATCTGTTAGCGTGACTCAGCATACCCACTTTGTCCATTCATTATGACTCTAGTCTGGAATCCCTCAGGGTTTAAAGTGAAACAAGCTAAAATTTAGCTCATGCAAAATCCCGAAATCTACAGAAAGAGTATTTGGGGGTGAGTAAGAGTGCACACAACTAGGGCCCAGTGTGTAGTGCTGCTGTGTTGCACAATATTGTGTAGTGCAGCTATTTGCACAAATATTTTTATAGTGCAGCTCTGTTACACAATATTGTGTAGGCAGCTCTATTGCACAAAATGTGTAGTGCAAACTGTGTGGCACAATATTCTCTTCAGTTTAGGGATGGTCTAGATGAGTGATGGTGATGGTGATCGTTCAGATAATCAGAATGGACAGGAGGTCTTCAGAAAAAATGCACAAACTAGGCAAAACAGGTCACAAAAAGAGCAAAAATTATGAATTAACAGTGTGTACTGAACATTTGGAATATTCAATTTGATCTTGAATTTGAAAAATTTACTCATTCATTTTTTTCCAGTGTCTCTATTTTGATGGTACAGTAACTTTCTCTTTTGGTTGGTAATAAAACATACCGAAAACATTTCCTAATAAGTAGTAATTTCCGTTTGATAAGTAGTGAGTGGTTTAAATTATAAATATCAGAACTATCTTTGGTCAAATTTCGGAAGTGGGATTCACTATTTCGAGGTCCCAAACGTTTTCCTGAATCTTTTTTTTTTTTTTTTTTTACATATGTGCCTATAGCGCCTGTAGGCAGTGGTGACCCAGGGCTCGGATGGTAGGCTCTGAAGGTTTTCCCTTTAGGGTTCTGATGGTTGGTCCTCGCCGTTGGTGGCGCAGGCAGGATTCTTATAGTGACGTCTGTGAGGCTCATGCCACCCCTGTGTCCTCCGATGCACTCGCAGTCGAAGGTAGAGTTTTATAGGCAGGGCATGTGGGTGTTCTAGGCCACTCGAACCCGTGCAGAAAGGTTTTGGGTCTCTTCGGGGATCGAACTCGGGTCACCGAGAACGCCAGTCGGAGACTAACCGCTCCCCTACCGCCTCCCCAAGTGAATACTTTTGATGTTTATTGAGTGAATCTGGACACTCGTTTTTGGCGGAAATAAATGTTTGTTTACAGGTGTTGGGGGTGCCCGCCCCGCCCCGCAAACCTTGCTCCGCTTCGCACTGCCATAGTATTGACCATTTTCTTTTTTTCTTGATATCTGTTACTAAACCAAACCCCATCTCTAACCTAATCTAATTTAATCTAACTTAACCGTTTATGGCTGAAATAACGGTAGATTTTCGGTAGTACATGTAACACCATTATTATTCAATTGCGCCATGGGAAATGGGGTTCAAAATATTCATAATGAAAAAATTCTACACGATGATGTAGGTAAAAAATCCTAGGACTTCTGGAAGCCCACTACCGAAATAATCCCTATCTTTTCACGAGTTGGGTGGTAAATAAGCTTAAATGGGTTTAAAATCAAAACTACCTAGGAAGCATATGATATATTGTTGCACCATTAGTTCAGTGATGAACGAGCTTTAATGATTAATAACAGTTTTGTCTGGAAGAGTAGCTACAGGGTGCAATGACGGCATATAACTTGGTAGTTTTGTCATTTATGCCCTCAATATACTCCTTGATGAGGTCAATAAGCATCCCTTATCCACAGGGGATATAGGAGTTGCCCATAAAAGGCCAGCATCGTCACTCGTAGCGTGGTGTCCCACTGTAGATGTAAACAAACTTGAATTTCCCGCGATTTTCCTGCGCCATTCCGCCGAGTCGAGGGAGAATAGGAGAAGGTTAGCGCTGGCGAACACTCACGTCAGTGCCAGTGTTTACAAGTAAGGATTTCCTGACGCTGGCGATCGCCTGGCGCAGCATCGCCAGGCGATCGCCAGCCCGGGCGGAAGGTTTAATAGTACGGCCCTAAGAACATTCGGACGATCCTTTGTGTTAAGCCCGGTTCCCACCTTCCCGCTTGTACGGCCGCCGTACAACAACAAAGACGTCACAATGACGTCACAACAAAGTCTTCCGCACCGCCGTACCAATGTACGGCCGCCGTACAAAGTTAAATTCAAGTCATCTCTCCCGCTCGGTGGTGTCCGCTCGAGCGGAGTTGCCAACTGTGCCCAATTACCACAAATACCACTCAAGCGGTGATGATGGTGACGTCATTGTTGTTGTATGGCGGCCGTACAAGCGGGAAGGTGGGAACCGGGCTTTAAGCCCCACGCCGCCCTACTCCCGAAGGGGGGAGGGAAATTGCGTACGCGGGCTCAACGGGGGGGGTGGGGGTGTTAATATAGTTCCTGTTTTAGCGCCCCCCCCCCAACCCGCTAAGGTTCTATCCAATCGGTCGCTGGCGTGGCATGACAACTATCCCTGGCACCCCTACCTGTCGGGGGCCGGGTTGGGCGCATCTCCAGGTTCTACTGAAGGTAAGCGGGCAGTGCCCGTTCGCGTCGTCGGAGATACGGGGAGCTTGGTTCCCCAAGCTAGCAATAGCCCCGGCTATGCCGGGGCGACCCTCCCTGTCCCCCCTAGAGTCCCTGGCTTGATACAGGTCCCCCAGGGGCCTCCTTAATCGCCTACCCTATCATGCACTTGTCAATCATGTGGATACATCACCATCTGCTGCGTCGCCGTCAGGAAGACCTGTATGTGGTGCTCAAGAGGTCCTAAGATCCTGTTGTAGGTGCCTCGTAATGCCCCGGGGTTCCGGGGGGAACCCAGGGGAAGCCTCCTGAAGGAGGTATCTAGTAGGGCGTCGTAGTAGCGTAGAGTTTCACCTCCGGCCCACGCCCGCCCCTAGTGCCTGGCCCCAGCGCCCAGTGGCTCCCCAAGGGCCCTGAAGAGAGGTTGGGCAAGTCCTGCCCTGCTCCGGGATCCTGGGGGGGCCTCGGGCGAGGCACGCCAGGACGCAGGCTGGAAACAGGGTAGTCGTATCCCGTAGAGTTTTCCTTGCCAACCTTGCGTCGGCAACCTCAGGCACGCGGGCCAGACTTGGCCCGCGGGCCAGACTTGGCACGCAGGATGTCTCCTACGCGTCGCGGTTACTCGCCCGTTACTCACGACTCGACGTGAGGTTACTCGCTGCAGTTATTCCTGCAGTAATCACGGTCGCGACACTATGTGCACATGTATGAACGCCCGCCGAAGCCGCGTGAGGTACTGTCCTGCTCTCCTGTCCTCGCTTCCATCCCAAACCACTTGAACAGTGAGCCCTTTGTCCTCGAGGTCTCTGGGTGTCTAAGGCCTAACCTTTTTTCCCCTGTTGGCGCTGATAATGATCTGTCCCCTCACGCGAAACCCTTTTGCTTCCCTTCTCCCACTACCATCCTCAGTCCTTTTCCCTTCTCCCCATTTATCCTTCGTTCCTCCCTATTCCTCATTCTTCTACGTCCCAGCCCTCACACTTTGCAAATACATTTTTGTAGTGTTCGTAGCCCAAGATCTAAGATGGCCGCTATGAACACTCTAAGATGATCTTAGAGGCGGAAAGTTACGAACGTTCGAACATCCAGCCCCAGGAACTGAACCCAACCCTGAACTGAAAGAACTGGTTCCTGGAGCTTGGGCACAAATGGAAGAGGCCTATAGGTTAGAGGAAATAGGTAAGGAGTATGGATTGGAATTTAATGAAAATACCGAGGAAGCTGTGGCAACAGAGGAAGTGAGGTCGGGAGAAGGAGCCACGAGGGAGCCGAGCCCGCAGACACAGAGGGGGGAGACAACAACCCGCTGGTATGAACAGAAAGCCAGGCCCAAGGAATGGAGGCCCAGACAGCCCACGAGGAACACGAGCCCCCAGCCGCAGAGGAGGGAGACACTGTCTGGTATAGGGGAAAGAGGAGCTGACGTCAGGGATAGGAGGCCAGAACAGTTAGCAGAGGAGCAGAGCCACCAGCCGCAGTGGAGGACGACAACGGCGGCCATTAGGGAAAGAGGACCCAGTGCAAGGAGGCCAGACCAGCCTGCAATGGAGCAGAGTCCCCAACCGCTGAGGAGGACGACTACGGCGGCCACCGGGGACCGAGGACCCAGTGCAAGGAGGCCAGACCAGCCTGCAATGGAGCAGAGTTCTCAACCGCTGAGGAGGACGACTACGGCGGCCATCGGGGACCGAGGACCCAGTACAAGGAGACCAGACCAGTCTGCAAGGGAGCAGAGTCCCCAACCGCTGAGGAGGACGACTACGGTGGCCACCGGGGACCGAGGACCCAGTACAAGGAGGCCAGATCAGTCTGCAAGGGAGCAGAGTCCCCAACCGCTGAGGATGACGACAACGGCGGCCACCGGGGACAAAGGAGCCAGAGCAAGGGAGAGGAGGACAGACCTGCGAGCCCAGGCGACAACGACACCCTGGATGGGAGTCGGCCGGTAGTCATGGAAGATGGTCACCGGGGGCAAGCGACTACATCTGAAGAGATCCGGTAAGTGGGAAAGAAGGATATGGTTGTTTGGGGACAGTATCCTAAGAGGGCTCGGTAAAGAGATGAGTCTGACGAGCGAGTACAATAGGATAGAGGATAAATGTTTGCCAGGAGCTAACATCAGGACCATCCGCGAAAAGGTGCGACAACACCTAAGCGAGATGGAGCCGGAGGACCTGGTAGTCATGGAGGGAGGTGGCAACGGTTTGTTAGATGTAGGAGGAGAAAAGCCAGTGAAGGCTTTCGAGGAGATGGTGAAGAGAAAGGTACGGCAGAGTCCCCTGGTGGTGTGTATCCCCATGAGGCAAGGGAAGGAGACCTCACTGTATGGTGCAAAGAGGAGGTGGGTGAATAAGAAGTGTGTAGAGCAGCTGGAGAATTGGGCGTGTGATGGGCTACAGCTGTGGGAGAGGATGAGTTGGAACCAGGTGTGGTCACGAGATGGCATACACATGTCTAACGTGGGGAAGGTGTGGATGGCGTGGAATGTAGCAGAGTGGGCTCAACAGAAGGAGAGTGACCAGGCATAGGGAAGGGAGAGTAGAGGAGGAATGCTGCTTGCCTTACTGAACACAAGGGGATGGAGTGAAGGGAAATGGAGGACATTGATAGAAGAGGGAAAGAAGTATGATGTAATAGGAGTATGTGAGACAGGATGGCATGACAGCATTGAGTGGGATGAAGGAGGTTGGGTAGGAATAGGCAGAGGAAGGAAGGTAGGAGAAAAAAAGGGAGGCGGTGCAGGAATACTCATGAAAGAAAAGGCAGGAAGAAATAAAGAAATAAACCCAACCAGTGATATAGAAAACCAGCTAGGTTATAATAAAGGAGATATAGTAACGGTAAAAGTTAGGGAACAGAAATCTGGTGGGTGACAGTAGTGTACATGAGAGTAGAAGGTCGTGGAAATCAGGAAGACAATAGAAAGCTGTTTGAGGCGATGCTTGAGATCAAAGAAAAGGTCGGGAGGGACAAGTGGGTGATAATGGGCGACATGAATGGTCATATCGGCCTGATGGAGGAAAGAGTCCACAGGAACGGAGAGTTGTTAATAGACTTTGCTGAAAGGTCGGGCTGTAGAGTAAAGAATTGGGAGTTAGAAAACCCAACAACATGGAGAGATAGAAACAACGAGTCAGCGATAGATTATATACTCGTCAATGAGTCTGTAAATAGACAAGGATGCAGGATTTGGAAAAAGGAGGATGTAGATATATCAGATCATAGCATGATAGGGATCACGTGTGGCAAACACAGGGAAGAAAATAATGCTAAGAAGGTAATATGGAAAGAAAAATGGGATGTGAAAAATGCTAACTGAATAGAGTATTGTCGACGAATGGAGAATACCATGCCAGGAGATACAGAAGGGATTGGGAGCACTGTTAGTGAGTGGGAACAAAGGATCAAGAACGTCATTAGACAGGAAGCCAAGAAAGCGATAGGAACAAAGAAATTCAAAATAGGAAAAACGAGGCTCAAAGGTTGGTGGGATAAGGAGGTCGGACAGGCAATACGAGATAGAAAAAAAGAGAACAGGAAACAGATAAGTTTGGCCAAATTAGCAAGACTTCAAGGGGGGAGGTATGAGGAAGAATGGAGGGAGGCCTGGGATAGATACCAAGAGGCAAAGAAAAGAGCCCAGTCCTTAGTTAGGAAGAAGATAGGAATGTGGGAAGAAGAACAGGCACAGGTACTTCGTAATATGCCTAGAAGGGAAAAAGAAAAGGAAGGATGGAGAAGACTGAGGAGAAACCTAGGTGGGGCCAGTGGGCACCAAGAAGTTAGGCTGAAGATGGAGGATAGAGAGTTAACAAGAGAGGAAGAGATTATATATACCTGTAGTGGAAGAATACTGGAGGAAAGTCATATGAAAGGAGGAAGAAGTGGAAGAAGAAGTAGGGAACTTAGTTATCTACAGTGAAGAAAGAGAAATGGAAAGTATAGTAATAGAGGAGCAGGATGTAGCTTCTGCTATACAAGCAGTTAAGATAGGAAAATCAGGAGGAACAGATGGAATCATAGGGGAATTCATAAAGTATGGAGGAGAAGGGTTGAAACTAGCTCTAGTTAATCTGTTTAGAGAGATGTTGGAGAAAGGTGAGGTGCCCCAAGACTGGAAAAGGAGTAGGGTGACACTTATACATAAAGGAGGAGGGAAGCCAAAAGAGGAAATAGGAAATTACAGACCCATAGCAGTGATGAATGTACTGGCCAAGGTATTTGGGTGAGTGATAAACAACAAGCTTTGTTGTTTATCAAATCTTTGATGTTTATCTTTGTTGTTACCCCCTCCGCCTCCCCCTGCGGAGCGGTTAGAGTCTCCGACTGGCGTTCTCGGTGACCCGAGTTCGATCCCCGAAGAAACCCAAAACCTTTCTGCACCGTCGAGTGGCCTAAGAACACCCACATGTCCTGCCCATCAACTCTACCTTCGACTGCGAGTGCATCGGAGGACACCGGGGGGCGGCATGAGCCTCACAGGCGTCACTATAAGAATCCTGCCTGCGCCACCAACGGGCGAGGACCAACCATCAGAACCCTCAAGTGAACCTCCAGAGCCTACCATCCGAGCCCTGGATCACCACTGCCTACAGGCGCTATAGGCACAGATGGGGGGGGGGGGGGGGGAAGGAAAAAACTAAGTCATGGCTGGAGGAAGATAAGATGCTGGGAGAAGAGCAAAATGGGTTCAGAAAAGTTAGAGGAAAGGTTTATAAAACTTGTTGGGGATAAAGGAAATCATAGAAAGGAGCCGGAGGGGAGATGAGGAACTGTACCTGGTATTTATAGATATTGAGAAAGCATACGACTCGGTTGATAGAGGAAAATTAATGAGACTAATATTGGCACACCTAAGAGTAGATGATAAGGTGGTGCAGGTAATTAGGGAGTTGTATAAGGAAAATGAGGTAAAGTTCACACTAGGAGATATCAGCACAGGATGGATGAAGAATAACATAGGAGTTCGGCAGGGATGTGTTATCTCTCCAACACTCTTCAACATCTACACATGGAGGAACACATGAGGATCAAAAAGTCAGAGAAGGGAGTCTGAGTGGGGAATAGAAAACTAGGATGTTTAGCCTATGCAGACGATGTAGTTCTCATGACAGAGAGTGTGGAAATTATCCACCAACCACCCTCTCATAATTGGAAGAGTGATGGTTTGTTACCCCCCACCCCCTTGTGAAGGAGGTATTGTCCGCTCGTCATAGGGGTGCGTAGGGATGTATATATATATAATTATAATGGTAATGGGTAATAATTAAGGCAATGTAAGTAAATGATAAGTACTGGGATAATATAAATTAAGATTCCGAGTGGTTATTAAGCATATTGCACCTTACATAATTAGCACCTTGGTTTGAAGCGCGGTCATTGGCTGCCGCCCATTAGATAAAAGCCACCGGGAATTATACACGTGGCATGGTGGCATGCAAGGACTATTGGTTTGATAACTGGTCTGTATTCTGGGACTGAGAGTGCTGTGAAGTGTGGGGCAGGTGTATCCGGCTTCTTTCCTGTGAATACAGGAGTGAGGCAAGGGTGCGTTCTTGCCCCATCACTTTTCAACGCTTGTATGGACTGGGTATTGGACAAGGTTATAGATCAAAGTGATTGTGGAGCATCCGTTGGCAACACCAAGATCACTGATCTTGTTTTTGCCGATGATGCAGTAATCTTTGCTGAGTCGCTGGAGGTCCTGGTGATGGCTCTCGAGGCGCTGCACGAGAAGGCAAAGCCTTTGGGACTTGGGGTCTCCTGGCTCAAGACCAAGGTCCAGGTGTTTGGAGACTTACTAGATGAAGCAGTACAGTCTGTTCATGCGTGTGGCGAGGACATTGAGATCTTGGAAAGTTTTACATACCTTGGTAGCGCAGTCCATAATGACGGCGGGTCACGTCAAGAAATCTTACGGCGGATTGGCATAGCCCACGGTGTTATGGACTCGCTCAGCGGGAGTATTTGGCGTTGTCGGTACCTGTGCAGGAGGACAAAGATCCGGATCTTCAAGTCGCTTGTGATCCCTGTCTTACTCTATGGTTGTGAGACATGGACACTAAATAACGACTTGAAGAGACGAATCAATGCCTTTGGTAATAAGTGTCTTCGCAGAATCATGGGGTATCGCTGGGATGATTACGTGTCAAATCAGCGATTGCACCGTGAGACTTAATCGAGGCCTATTACCTGCATAGTCCGTCAGCGCCAACTTCGGCTATATGGGCATGTGGCACGCTACCCTGAAACCGATCCTTCCCATCGGGTTGTATCTGTAAGAGACAATCCGGCGTGGAGGAGGCCAAGGGGGCGCCCACAAGGCTCGTGGCTGGGGCAAGTTGATGTTTCTTGTCGAGAGCTGCTTGGTATGGGAAAGGAGCCTGCATGGGAACTCGCGCGTGGTGACCCTCGGGAGTGGCGTCGTAGGGTGGGCGAGGCGACGCGCCCCCCGGCGTATGCCCCCAATGATTGATGATTGATTGATGGTGGCGGTCTTTCACCGCCGCCCACCGGGAGAGGTTAGTACACTTCCAGCCATCACGGGATTAACATCTCTTCTCATTATAATGAAGAGATTTGTACATACGTTCATTTTGTACATATAAGTGTTAAATCAAAGGACGTGTTAAATACGACATTGATTATGTCCGCTGCATCAAGATAACTGGTTATGAAGACCACCTGACGCCCATATCAAAGCACGCCGCTTCCGCTCTCCGCTTCTGTCCTTCACGGGCGGCCTCGATCACGGCTGACCACTTCGGATCACAAGACAAGCAGTATTAATCAAAAGCCTACAGCGATTTCAACCCACTATCCACCGATAAGTATCCTAGTTAGTTGATTAGCTGGGGTATTGTATCGGGATGAGATAGACGATGGGTTTTGATTAGGTAAGACCTCCAAATAAATATATGTATGTGACATAAATTCCCACATTGGTGCCCCGAGTGAGGAATATTGATGTTCATGTATTCGAGGTGGTCGTTGTGAGGCGTAATTATGAGCCTACCGCAATTGCTGGTTATGAGAGCGGAGGCAGGGTGTTTCGCGGCGTCAAGAATGACTCAGCCGGGTAACTACCATAAGCCAGGTAGTAGATAACATCAGAGGTTACGTAGACTAGTTAGTTGTAATAGTTTAAGTGGTGGTTGGTCATAGGCCTGGTTATGCTATCCTTGATAGGCCAGCCAACGGCGCTTCCCGCACTTATGATATAATTAATTATCAACTAACAATTATATATATAGTAACGTAATCTTGCATTTAATATTTTATTTGACTTAGTTATTAACTAAATCATGGCGAAATTAGCTAAGCATTCATTATCGGCTAAATTAGCAATGCTCACACGAATATATAATAAATGTGAGGACGCAATTAAGGCAATACCTATTGATTATATTAATTTAAAGACAGGTCTACTATTGTTAAATGAGCAATGGAATAAATATGAGGCGGTTTACTTCCAATATGGAGTTCAATTAAGACAAGCTGGGGATAAGGAAATGATTCACCATTGCGTGACCAATCATGAACACGAATGTCAAAGATATCTCGATAAATTATTGAATATGAGGGATTACTGGAGTGTGCTCATATTCCATCAACATCTAAAGTTTCTTTAACCGAAAGTTTGCAAGGTATTAAGCAAGAACCCCCCCACAGGGAGATCAAAATTATTACACCAATGGGTAATCAGCTATATCAGCCACCCTTAGAGTTTAAAGATCCCTCGTTAGTGGGTATTTATCCTGCGCCTGTTACGCAAATCAAACAGCCTGTAATTAAAATTCAAACTTCTCAGCCTACCAGTAAACCACTAAGACCTACCCAAATAAAAGATACAATCCCTACATCCAGGGCTACTAATAATAAAGTACGAAGAATAAATTGTGTCTTATGTGAGGGGGGACATCCACCCTCCACATGCAATATCTATTCAGATTGTTACAAGAGAGTTGAAAGGTTAATGAGCCTTGGTAATTGCCTAACCTGTCTCCGTGGTAAACATGCTTCAAATGCATGCCCTATAAGCTTAAGAACTTGTAGGAAATGTAAACAATCTGTTCATAATATCGCTCTTTGTCCTAACAGTGATAATAACCAGTGTTGTAGGTCTCGAGACTGGTCTTGGTCTCGAGACCGGTCTCGAGACCAGTTTGATGTGGTCTTGGTCTTGGTCTTGGTCTCGTTTGATGTGGGCTTGGTCTTGTTCTTGGTCTCGAAGCTTCTGATCTCGGAGTTTGGCTCGAGACCAGGTCGAGACCAGGATTAAAAAGTGCATCGCGGCGTGGGGAAGGTCGGAATTTATTATCATACACGGAGAAAAATCATGGCTGTTTCGATTCACGGCGCGCCATACAGCGGTGTACTGTCTATAGATACTGTCTGACTAGCTCTACGGTGATGATGCATGAGCTGAGCCCTGCGAGCGCTGATAGAGTGCGAGCGAGTCAAGAGAACATGCATGACGTGGCCATTCTCGCAGTGATAATCTCCATTTGCAGGCACGCATGTTTGTAGCTCTGTTCACCTCCGTGTACTTCATATATGTGTAGGCCTATGCAATCCCCGCACCATTCGTATACGTACTACACCACAGGTTTAGCTAGCTCGCTTGGAAAACGTAACCACAAAAATTGCTATTTTCCTATGTTTGTTTCTTCATGCTAACGAAGCAATGAAACCAGAAATATTTGACCTAGATGTTCAGTTGTCAGATATATTAAATTTTGTAAATATGTTACCTCCCTTATACGTTACCCTTACCCCCCTGCTACCATAGCTCGTTAGTCGTTACATCGAGCACATCTGGCAGCAGGTTTGCCAGGTGCACAAACCACAAAATATACTTTTGGCATTCACACTTTACTTTTTTGGCATTTTTAAATTTTCATCATAAGAAAATGAAATTCAAATGACGAATATTTCTGGCAAATTCCAAAATTTGTTGAGTAATTTCTGGTACGAAATACAACAATTGGCAGGACCTGGCAACTCTGTCTGGCAGTGACATAGGACGTCGGACAGTGAGGTGTACTGGACTAGTCTCGTTTGTTAGTTGCCGTTCGCACACCGGAATGAGTAATCATGTCGGCATCTTTAGCAGTTATCAAATTTGCGTTCAAGGACCACATGAGTTTTTTGGTAAGAAACACGGAAACCAGAAGCACACAGCAGTTTGTATTTTCTGCAAGCAAAGCATCACGGACAAGGCTGGCACGACGTCGGCTTTTATCAAGCACTTGCGGCGATCCCATCCGAAGAACTTAGGACAATACAATTTAGTATTTACGCAGTACAGACCAAAAACATTCAGATAATAGTCATATTTAAAAAAATATTTTTATATGCCTGTTTTTGGTCTTGGTCTGTTTTGGAGGGTCTGGTCTTGGTCTTGGTCTTGGTCTCGGAGGGTCTTGGTCTTGGTCTCGGAGGGCTGGTTTTGGTCTCGGAAGGTCTGGTCTTGGTCTTGGTCTCGGTCTCGAAGGGTCTGGTCTTGGTCTTGGTCTTGGTCTCGGAGAGTCTGGTCTTGACTACAACACTGATAATAACCCAGACCCTACAGTAGTTAAAATGGCAGTCACTAATACGAGTAGTTCAGCAGCTGTTCCTACTGCAGAATTGAAGGTGTGCCACAATGGTAATTCAGTCATTGTAAAGACAATGTTTGACAGTGGTGCACAACGATCCTTCATAAGCAGGGAGATAGTTGAATTGTTACAACTACCGATAATTATATAATTAATAAAGTGAATTTAGCCATATCAGGTTTTCTTGCCAATACAGAGGCTCAAACCTTTGACATAGTTTAACCCCTAGTCCAATTAGGAAAATATAAATGTAGGGTTACTGCTGTAGTTAATAATATTGGCTTAAGTTTAACTGTTAATGGACTAAAAGACACAGCTGAAATGCTAGTGGATAATGGTGTTAAACTAGTTAGTAATACCTTCGAGGACGTTGATGGTCCCTTCTAATTAATAATAGGCGCTGATTATTTTGGGCGCTACCTAAGGAAGGTCATCAAAATACATAACGTCTCTATGTTCACCAGCGCTGGTGGTAAGGTAATAATGGGACCCATCCCACATACTCACCATGCCGAACAAGAGAAGAGTATTCCTAGTCATGCACAGCCCTATTAATTACCAAAATTGGAACCACTTTCTTGTCCACACCAATTAGTGAGGTAGTAGAGGAAAGTGGTATTCCAGTTCATAATCAATACATCGCCACTAATGGAAATCCTAATAATAATGTGTCGAGAGGAAATAATAACCAAATTAAACACAGGATTATGGTTTAAAGGCCCTACCTGGCTGAAAGAGCGTAATATTATGCCTAAACAGGTTTCCACTCAGCCAGACATATCTGTAGATATAATAAGGGAACCTGAATTGATCCCAGATCCTGTGATAGACATAGAAAGGTTTTCCTTACTGAGCAAACTAATTAAGACTACTAATTTAGTCTTCCAATCCATTAAAAGGGATAGCTCTGATCCTTTGAAGTTTTGGATCAGAACAAAACAAAAGCAGGCCGGTATTTCCTGAGGAATATCAGCTCTTGGCCTCAGCCAGCCCCCATAGGAACAAATTGACCAAATTATTAGGTCTGTACCTAGATCACGAGGGCATAATTAGGTGTCGAGGACGAAATTTGAAAGCTGATTTTCCAAATACCACATGCCATCCCAGACTAATTCCCAAACGCCATCATCTTACTAAATTGTTGGTGGAATAATATCATCAAACTCATTACATGGCGGAATGGCTACAATATTAGCCGATATCAGGTGTAAATTTTGGATACATCATGGTAGACAGGCAGTCAAATATTACCTCAAATCTCTCAATAAATATAATAGATCTGAAGGTAGACTAGTCTCCTATCTAGGTCCCCCTGAACTTCCCACTGATAGAGAGATCCTAAAACCAATTGAGGTCAATGGTGAGGACTATACTGGGGATATTATAACATCAGGAGATAACTCTCCCCCCGATCAAGTATATGTCTGCATATTCACTTGTACCTCTATCAAGGCTATAAATTTCAAAATAGTCAAAGACCACAGTGCCGAAACCTCTATTAAAATGTTACGGCGCTATGTGGCCTGGGGTGATGTCACATGAAGCGGAACTTCAGTTTTCGCCGGCCTTCAGTTGTGGAAATTATCCACCAACCACCCTCTCATAATTGGAAGAGTGGTGGTTTGTCCCCTCCCCTTGTGAAGGAGGTATTGTCCGCTCGTCATAGGGGTGCGTAGGGATGTATATATATAATTATAATGGTAATGGGTAATAATTAAGGTAATGTAAGTAAATGATAAGTACTGGGATAATATAAATTAACATTCCCAGTGGTTATTAAGAATTGCACCTTACATAATTAGCACCTTTGTTTGAAGCGCGGTCATTGGCTGCGCCCATTAGATAAAAGCCACCGGGAATTATACACGTGGCATGGTGGCGGTCTGTCACCGCCGCCCATCGGGAGAGGTTAGTACACTTCCAGCCCTCACGGGATTAACATCTCTTCTCTCATTATAATGAAGAGATTTGTACATACGTTCATTGTGTACATATAAGTGTTAAATCAAAGGACGTGTTAAATACGACACTGATTATATCCGCCGCGTCAAGATAACTGGTTATGAAGACCACCTGACGCCCATATCAAAGCACGCCGCTTCCGCCCTCCGCTTCTGTCCTTCACGGGCGGCCTCGATCACGGCTGACCGCTTTGGATCACAAGACAGGCAGTATTAATCAAAAGTCTACAGCGATTTCAACCCACTATCCACCGATATAAGTATCCTAGTTAGTTAATTAGCTGGGGTATTGTGTCGGGATGAGATAGACGATGGGTTTTGATTAGGTAAGACCTCCAATTATATATATGTATGTGACATAAATTCCCACAGAGAGGAAGGAAGACATGGAGGAGTTGCTGGGAATAGTCAACAGTTATGGACGGGAATGGAACATTAGGTTCAGTGTCAGGAAGAGTAAGGTGATGGAGTTCAACAGCAGAGAGGAAGGTCAATGGGTTCTAGGGAACAACAGTCTAGAGGTGGTTGATAGGTATACATACTTAGGACTGGAAGTAAGTAAGGAAGGAGTTGGAGGAGAAAGACAAAGGAAAACTAATGAAGGAAAGGCTAGGAGGATGACAGGCATGATCATTAACGGGGGAAGTAGGACAATTAACAAATATGAAGTAGGTAGGAGTCTTTGGAAAGGAATGGCAGTGCCATATTGCTTGTATGGGTCTGAGATAACCTATTATCGGGAGGGAGACATTACTAAGCTAGAGAGGACACAGAACATTATGGGTAGATGGGGATTAGGAGCCCCAACCAGCACAGCTGTGGAGGCCATTCGAGGAGATATGGGGTGGAGCACCTTCAGGGAAAGGATTTTAGAAGGGAAACTTAACTTGCTGAAGAAAATAGAGGGACTTAGTGAAGATAGATGGGTGAAGCAGATCCTGAAGGAGGTTGGGACAAGCTCAACATGGATAAAGGAATTAGAGAGGTGGAAAAGGAGGGAAAACCTAGTAGAAACCTGGGACAGGATAAGAACCAAGGAGGTGAAGATAAGAATAGAAGACAATTTATGGACTAGCTAGGTGGAGAGCAGGTATGGAGGGTAAATCCACGTTAAAGTGGTACTGTAGGAAAGAAAAGCCTGAGACACTTCACTGGCATGCAGGTGATTGGGGAAGCAGACTGTTGGTGAAGGCAAGGACAGGAACACTAGAGATGAAGGCTAGGAGTAGGGATGGGCAGGACCAGGCCTGTAGCTTCTATAGAGGAACAAGAGAAACTATTGAACACTTGATATAGTGTGGCAGATATGAGCAGGAGAGGAGGAAGCCGATACAGTCCATATTAGGAATGATAGGAGACGGTGAATGGGATAGGAGGATATACGAGGTGGATGGGGGAA
>JACEEZ010019442.1:37500-179647 GCA_016584305.1 Chionoecetes opilio
ACACAGACAGACAGACAGACAGAGAGAACACATTTGCTTATATTATTATAGATTACCCATCACCCCCCACCTATTCCCTCACCATCACCCATCACCCCCAACCCATCACCCCCCACCCATTCACTCACCCATCACTCCACACCCATTACCCATCACCCCACCCATTCACTCACCCATTAGTATGGGTAAAATTGACATATATATATATATATATATATATATATATATATATATATATATATATATATATATATATATATATATTTTTTTTTTTTTACATCTGTGCCTATAGCGCCTGTAGGCAGTGGTGACCCAGTGCTCGGATGGTAGGCTCTGGAGGTTCACTTGAGGGCTCTGATGGTTGGTCCTCGCCCGTGGTGGCGCAGGCAGAATTCTTATAGTGACGCCTGTGAGTAGAGGCTCATGCCGCCCCCCTGTGTCCTCCGATGCACTCGCAGTCGAAGGTAGAGTTGATGGGCAAGGCATGTGGGTGTTCTTAGGCCACTCGACAGTGCAGAAAGGTTTTGGGTTTCTTCGGGGATCGAACTCGGGTCACCGAAAACGCCAGTCGGAGACGCTAACCACTCCGCTACCTCCTCCCCATAATATATATATAATATATATATATATATATATATATATATATATAATATATATATATATATATATATATATATATATATATATATATATATATATATATATATATATATATATTTATGGGGAGGAGGTAGCGGAGTGGTTAGCGTCTCCGACTGGCGTTTTCGGTGACCCGAGTTCGATCCCCGAAGAAACCCAAAACCTTTCTGCACTGTCGAGTGGCCTAAGAACACCCACATGCCTTGCCCATCAACTCTACCTTCGACTGCGAGTGCATCGGAGGACACAGGGGGGCGGCATGAGCCTCTACTCACAGGCGTCACTATAAGAATTCTGCCTGCGCCACCACGGGCGAGGACCAACCATCAGAGCCCTCAAGTGAACCTCCAGAGCCTACCATCCGAGCCCTGGGTCACCACTGCCTACAGGCGCTATAGGCACAGATGTAAACAAAATATATATATATATATATATATATAATTTATTTATCTATTTAATTATTTATTTATTCATTCATGTATTTATTTATTTATTTCGTTATTTGTCTGTTCATTAATAGAAATTTTCCCACATTTGTCTGGACTTTTTTTCCACTTTCGTAACAATACAGTGATTATATTCTTATGAAAATTATATTTATATACACAATTACTGTTGTTTCATTTACAGTATTTATACTTGTAGCAGCCTGATGGTGTATTAGGCACACATTGTGAATTGAATTGCTGACTGCCAGTGCCAGACTGCCTCAACCACAGGCAAGACTGATATACTGCAGCCGAAACTGATGATTATGGCTTGATTTGAAGTAATAGTGATAATTTTTATTCTTTGTTGCACTATATTGGTCCTTAGCTCATACTGTAAGAGTTGAGAACCCATTCAATCCTGGCAACAGGTTATTCCATTCACAAACCTGTGTTCATTTAAAAGTGGGGCGGTGTAGCGCGCCGACTAGCTGCCCTGCCCGGATAGCTACCCTGCCACGACTACGCACACGCTGCAGATGACGTCACACAGGAAAACATTGGCCACGCCTCCAGGACCAGAACATTATCATCAGATTCGCTTATTTAACCTAAATAAGTCTACAAAACTTAACCCAAACCTATCTTAAACCTAACCAAACCTAAATCAAATCTAAACCAAGCCTTAACTTAACCTAATCAAACTTAAGTAACCTAATATACCTTTCTATTATCATATAAAAATAAATGTTTAAATTTTGGTTAAGTTAAGGTTTGGTTTAGGTTTGATTTAGGTTTGGTTAAATTTTGGACAGGTTTGGAGTTAAGTTTTGTAGACATATATATATTTAGGTTAAATACGCGAATCTGACGATAATGTTCTGGTCCAGGAGGCGTGGCCAATGTTTTCCTGTGTGACGTCATCTGCCGTACGTGCGTAGTCGTGGCAGGGTAGCTATCCGGGCGGGGTAGCTAATCGGCGTGCTACATCGGCATTAGGAACGGTAAAACGATTCAACTGCTTTGTCGGCCTGCTTGTGGCACTATTCAGCTGCTATATTGGCCCACTTGTGGCACTATTCAAATGCTAAGTCGGCCTGCTTGTGGCAGTATTCAAATGCTAAGTCGGCCTGCTTGTGGCACTATTTGGATGCTAAATCGGCCTGCTTGTGGCACGATTCAGTTGCTGTATAGGCCCTCTTATGGCACTATTTGGATGCTAAATTGGCCTGCTTGTGGCACGATTCAGTTGCTGTGTAGGCCCTCTTATGGCACTATTTGGATGCTAAATCGGCCTGCTTGTGGCACGATACAGTTGCTGTGTTGGCCCGCTTATGGCACGATTTAGATGCTATGTTGGCCCGTTTGTGGCTCAGTAGTGGCAATATTTTGGTTACGGATTGCCGACACAGATCTGACACAGAAACGTAACGTAACCGACACAGGCCCGGGGTGCAAACATGAACGCACAAGTTGTCGGCCCGCAGCCAGGCCGATAACTTCATTACGGTTTGCCGACTCAATGCCAATATGTCGTTTGTGATTTACCGACACTGATTTGATGCCGGCCCGTAATGACAATGTTTGCTGGGAAGTCTTTCAATTTTCTTGTGGAACACCAGTTTTCCTTTAATTATCCTTTCCCTGAAGGTGCTCCATCCCATGTCTCCCCTTATGGCCTCTACAGCAGTGCACCTACAAGCTCCTATAGTATAGTCCCCATCTGCCTACTATATTCTGAGCCTTTACCAAGTGCATGATGTCTCCTTCCCTGTACTTAGTCACTTCTGACCCATACAGACAATAGGGTACAGCCACCCCTTTCCATAAACTCCTGCCTACCTCATATTTATTAATGACTGTTACCACCATTTATAATCATGCCTGTCATCCTCCTTGCCTTGCCTTCATTAACTTTCCTCTGCTTTTCACCGCCTATCCCTTCCTTGTTTACTTCCATTCCTAGGTATACATATACTTATCTACTACTTCTAGGACATTATTCTGAAGCAGCCACTGACTCCTACCTTCACTGTTAAACTCCATGACTTTACATTTCCTTTCACTAAACTTCAGGTCTCATTCCCTTCCGTACGTGTTTGTTATGTGTAAAATCTCCTCCATTTCATCCTTACTTTCTGCCATCAACACTACATCATCAGCATAGGCCAGACATCCTAACTTCTCTCCTCCAATTGCTACTCCTTTACTGGACTTCCTGATTCTCACGATCAGTTCCTCTAAATACAGATTAAATAATGTTGGGGACATGACACATCATTGTCTAACTTCTATATTATTTACCATTCCACCTCTGCCTTTCCTGAACCCACTTTGCTCTTCTCCTAACATCTTGTTTTCCTCTATCCACAATTTCAATTTCTCATTTATAATTGTGGCGCCCCCCTTTATAGCTTTATAACTTTGACGTTAACTCGAAGGGCTCCACAATCCTGGTTATTACGCTGCCACCACCCACAATAAGTGGAAAAAAATGTATAAGATTAAGAAAATATGTAAGTACTAATGGGTCTGAATAACAACTCGCTATCAGAATCTTAATATATATACACTTTACTGATTCACCAGTAATTACTTCCCAACTCCTTCTTAACCTAATGTCTTAACCTAATGTCTTAACTTAATGTCTTAACCTAATGTCTTAACCTAATGTCTTAACATAAATACATACTTAATGCTAATAACAACGACACGACGCGACTCTCAGCTCGTGCTCCAAAACGTAACCCTATAACTCCTTCACCCTAAATCATTGAGTAAATGTCCCGTCACACTGATTCTCTGTGTAGCTTGCCCGTCACACTGGTTCTCTGTGTAACTTTTCCCGTCACACTGATTCTCTGAGTAAAGTATCAATACCCACGCACTCCATATGAAACTAAGCCTTAGCTGTATCCTGGTGTAGCCAGCGGTCGTTCACAGCTGTTCCCACTGCTCACCGCCGCTCACCCCGCCGGCTTCCCAGCGCCAGCTTCCCACTGCTACCTTGAAACCCACAACTGACACGTGGACCCAAAGACAACTAATATGGCCACTCGCCCTCCTTCTTGCCTGGCCCGCTGACGTGCAGCTACCGTCGGCACAAAATATGTCAAAATATATTTATATATAGTGATTCAGAACTGAGGAGTGAAGGAAAATTACGCATTTCATTACTCGACATTTATATATTACTTTACCCCCTCCCACTCATCGTAAACTCTTCGTCAATCATGAGTCAAAAGTTTTAACCCATTTTCCCGCGTTACATAATCATTCCAAAAACCTTGGCTAGTATGTTCATGACAGCTATTGGCCTATAATTGGCTATGTCCTTATCTTTTCCCCCTCCTTTGTGTATTAGGGTCACTCTGCTCTTTTTCCAGTCCTGTGGCACGCAGCCTTGCTCCAGCACTGTGTCACATATGTTATATATTGCCTGTTTTACCATTTCTCCTCCATATTTAACAAACTCCCCAATGTGTTCATCTGTCCCTGCAGCTTTGCCGTTCTTCAAAACTTTCAGTACCTTTTCTACCTCTCCAAGTTCAATTAGGTATACTGTTTCCTCGATTTCTCTCTTGTCACTGTAGATCATAATGTTTTCCATTATCTCTACTAGCTTCTATGTCCTTTCTAATTACTTTACTCCAGTACCCTTCGCAGATCTATTAATGATTTTATTTCATCCTCCTTCTCAGTATCTCTTCCCTCTATTTTCAATTTAACTTTCTGGTTAATCTCTCGTCCACCGAGGTTTCTTTTTAGTCTTTTCCATCCTTCATTTTCCCTCTTTCCTTGGGCTAAACTGTTGAGTTTCTTTGCCTGCTGTCAACAAGAGTTTCATCTAAATGTTTGTTATATGTTTTGTCATTGCTTTATAATGTGTTCTTGCAAGACTGCCTCTGCTTTGTCCTACTGTGGTACTGCATGCACTGTATCTAAGCTGTTGCTTTTGTATTTCTCCCTACATATAATGTTTCCTCAACTTTGTTGTAATGCATTCTAACTGCTACATATGCTGCTTAATTTACCCTATATACTTGTTTGTAAATAGTATATTTGAATTTTGTATTTTATTTATTTGCATTTTATATGTTTGTTTTTTGTTTACCTCATATACTTTGGCATTTGGTATCTGTCCTCTTTTTTCCTCATGCTCTGCAGGACAACAACAGGTTTGTGTTGTTTGTTACAGCATGTTATTCAATAATGGTTTCCACTTAATTTCCTTGCAGTAGCTCTAATGCTTACAAATCTGCTATATTTGTATTGGTTATATGTCGTTTACATACCTTTTGTTGCCTGTTTTGCCCATTGTAATGTATGCTAAAAGCTTTTGCTTTGTTGCTTTTTGTTCTGAACATGTATGATGTATAGCATAACGTTGCCACACCATTTGTCAAGGTTTCTAACATAAAACTCTTGATGTGTTTTCTGTCATGTGGTGCAGCAAGTTTTGCAACAAACTCATGTGTTTTCTCGTGCTATGCATCACAGTGTCTTTTACTGCTGCCATTAATGCATGATATTAGTTCGATGTTTTTGTGATCTCTTGTAGAAATGCAACTAACTTCTTGTGTTATCCCTGCAATGCATTGCAATGTTTAATATAGCCCCGTCCACACTACCACTCACCACCGTCGGCGCTTCCCGTCGGTGCTTGCCTACGGCAAGCGCCGTTGCCAGGGTTGTGTCCACACGAATGGTTTTGTTCGGCGGTCAGCGCGCTTCCTGATTTCAAAGTGAGAGTCATGTTTTCTGCATATCGTGTACTCTCACTCGAGATTATGAAATAACCACAGGAGGTTTAGAAAAACTGACCAAACTATCATCTTCATGACACATTTCTGCATATCATAAGCAAGAAAAATATACGAAAACCTTTTTGTGTATTCTAAAAATATAGCAAAAAGAAAGTGTATAAACATTTTTCTCACTTTTTTGTCTTCAACTCGCTGCAATTTCCCGACCATTTCTCCCATTTAATTTTTGATCACATACTCGTAATCAGCTGACTTTCTTGGTTCTGATGGTATACGGTACCTACATAGCAATGCAAAAATATCTAGATTGTGAAAACTGCCGATAACTTGAAGCATGTGTTTGGCGCTGACCCGTGAGTGACGGGCATGCCCGCCCAATATTAAACCTGCTGAATGTTGGCGGGCAGCGCCGACGGTTAAATTTTGCTCGTCGGCATCGTGTCCACACTGCCACTTTTGAGTGACGAACACTGTTCGACGGCAAGCGCCGACGGTGGTGAGTGGTAGTGTGGACGGGGCCTTAAGGCAGGTGTTGGTGTTGTCGTGTAGCTGCATGTAAAAGAGTAATGATCTTACTTTTCTGCTTTGTGTTACATAATCATGTATTGCATCATGTTCTGCATGATTTGTAAACCTCAAAGTACCTGCAAATGTAATAGAAATTAGAATAAAATTTGGCTACCATATATATAGGCCTCTTCCATTTGCAACATTTCAAGAACCAGTTCACAGAACCCAAGAGTTCAGGCGTTCCATTTGCGCACGAAAACCTGGGTCCGAGGCAAAGCGCGTAGTGACTCAGCAAAACCCGTGAACATTCTCTACTCACATTGAGAGGTGGGTAGCTTGGGTAGAGTTTTCAGTTCATAACAAACAATGGTCGCCTTGGGCCCTATTTCTCTTATCGTGAAGGGTTTTCCGCATGCACGAGTCGGAGAGGATGTCAGACGGCATAAAAGAGGCATACATGGCTGGTGCATGGAGGCCATGCGTTCCCGCGATCTTAAACTTGATATGATCCCTTCACATAGCAGCTAGCTGAGTTATATCTCCTTATCTCTCTCTCTCTCGTTATCTCGCTATCTCTCTCTTGTTATCTCTCGTTATCTCTCTCGTTATATCTCTCGTTATCGCTTCTCTCTCTCTCTCTCCTCTCTCCTCTCTCTCTCTCTTCTCTCTCTCGTTTCTCTCTCTCTCTCGTTCTCTCGTTATCTCTCTCTCTCTCTCTCTCTCTCTCTCTCTCTCTCTCTCTCTCTCTCTCTCTCTCTCTCTTCTCTCTCTCTCTCTCTCTCTCTCTCTCGTTATCTCTCTCTCGTTATCTCTCTCGGTATCTCTCTCTCTCTGTTATCTCTCTCGTTATCTCTCTCTCTCTACTCTCTCTCTCTCTCGTATCTCTCTCTCTCTCTCTCTCCTCTCTCTCTCTCTCTCTCTCTCTCTCTCTCTCTCTCTCTCTCTCTCTCTCTCTCTCTCTCTCTCTCTCTCTCTCTCTCTCTCTCTCTCTCTTTCTTAAATTGCCTCGCCAGCTGAGTATGTTTGTAAACAAAAAACGGGGTTTTTGCGTTCCATTTGTGACACGCGAACCCAACCCTGAACCCAGAACCCAACCCTGAACTGAAAGAGCTGGTTCATGCAACTTGGGCACAAATGGAATTAAGAGGCCTTATATTGCTTTATATAATTTATTTCCTTGTCAAAGATACTATCCAAAATATTTATATTTCTTAGAAGGTTATAGCCTATAACCTTCAAAGAAATATATATTTTTTTGATAGTATATTATATAATATATAGAGGAAGTGCAGGGATATTATGAGTATTTGAGTTACCCATCGATTCCGTCCGTCCTCTAATGCTTCTCGTGCTCTGTCTTTACCACTATCCCGCAGTTAGATGGCGTGACAATCGCTGCTTTGAAACTTTACTACAGGAATCACCTTCCTTGTCCTCTATCTTCCTTCCTCTGTGCTACAATGTAGTACAACGTAGTACAAAGCGATAATAGCAGAAAAGGTCACAAGAAGAAGAAGACGCTGCTCTCTGCCTTCCCCCCGCCACCTGAAGAAGTCTGGTCAGCTGACACGCCTGTTATAGCCTCGCAGGACCTGGCCAGGGCTCGTAACATTCATCCTGGCAGCCCTAAACACCACCAAGCCCCAAGACCCAGGCGGGGACCAGCCGTGTGAGGTAGGAAGGGTTTTGTGTGTCCATCGGGTGTATCACTGTATGGTTATCACTCTAGCTCCTCGTGCATTCTACTGCAGTTAAAAGCATTACAAGGCACGTTATTATTCTAGTGTTTGCCCATACTCCCCCTCTCCCACAAAACAAGCTTGGGGACCTGGGGGAATGCGGGGTATTTGGTAAATTTCTAGTGTTTGCCCATACTCTCCCACTTCCCCCAAACAAGTTTGGGGACCTGTGGGAATGCGGGGTTTTCGAGTGGGGAACAAATTATGGTTATAATGGACGAGAGTTTCACGTTCGCTACAGACCTTATTACTCACGTTTTCTGTATTTTTTTTTGCTCAGTATACTGTATACTACTACTCTACTTGTGCTCAAATATACAAAAATGATGTATATATTGAAATTATCCTTTTGTTGTCTATAGCGCAGACAGACACACCCTCCTCCATTAAACTCTATTTCGACACTGACCCAGGATAGGTTTAATTTAAACTTATAAGGTTAGGTTAGGTATACTTTGTGGTTAAGGTTCGGGTAATTATGGAGGAGAGTTTCACGTTCGTTTTCAGAGACACCAACTACTTTTTCTTGGCCTACAATAGGTGTTTGTTCTAATGGTGCTAGTTTTATTTTGCGCAAACCAAAAAAAAAGATGAAAAAAAAAATGAAACCTAACCTAACCTTATGTTTTAATGAAACCTAACCTAACCCAACCCAACCTAACCTAACCTAACCCAACCTTACAGGTTTTAAAGAAACCTAACCTAACCTTAAGCCCCGTCCACACTACCACTCACCACCGTCGGTGCTTGCCGTCGGTGCTTGCCGACGGGAAGCACCGTTGCCAGGGTTGTGTCCACACGAACGGTTTTAGGCGAATTTTGGTGAGAGAAGCCGTAAGAAGCCGGCTTCTTACGGCTTCTTGCGGCTTCTCTCTCGTTTTCGTGCCTCGCCAGAACGGCTGACAGTGGTGTTCGAGGCTCGCCCGCTCGGCGCTCACAGCTGATAACTGTATAAACAAAACAACCACACTGACGAAAGTGTACCGTCGAATGAAAGCCATTAATAAGTTACGATAACTGACTGACGATATTGTGAATGGATCACAACACATATCCTTCACATTAATGTCTTTTTGCTCCATAAACCAAGGACTATTAATAGGGCAAGGTAAAGAGGCGGGCACCTAAGGACATCATATGGGGCTGGGTGGGTCGAGCTCCACATTAGTGACTTATTTTTTTATTAACTGCTGCACCTGATGGCAAGGGTCAGGTATAATGAGGAATTTCATTAACTGGCCATCATCTACCCGCCAGTGCCCGGGATTTTCCGCTTTGGTGGTTGGGCTGATTTATATTTTGCTTGGAAGATAGGGGGGCTGTTTTTTATTCTTGGCTAATTTTTGGCATTAAATTAATCTCTCTCTCTCTCTCTCTCAGCTTAATGAATTACTGTATGGGTATATGGGACTCAACAAATACTTTTCTCAACTTTACTTTTTAGCGTTTTAAAACTGCAAAATATTGCAGCTAAACTAGCTATTGGAGGAGCTAGAAAGAAGGATCACGTTACTCCTATCATAAAAGAGTTAAAGTGGTTAACAATTAAAGACAGATATATTTATGAAAAATGTTTCGCTGTTTATAAGGCTGTCAATGGGTTGTATCCGGAGTGGTATCTAGTTTTCCATGTCAGGGAAAATACAGCCAGTACAACAAGGCAGCTAAAAGACCTTTATGTTGCCAAGAGCCAGAACAGACTGGTGCCAGACCCATCACTGTACAAAGGCCTTAACTATGCAACAATTTGCCTTCATGCATCATTAATTATGGAAGTCTACACTTTTAAGTCTTGACTTATAAATTTACTTTTAATTGACCCTAAGTGAACTATAATTTGTTTCCCCATATCAAATAGCAGTTGCATATGTTAGTAGTATTTTAAAGATATTTGAAGTGACTTTTAGTTCTTATTATTTAATGTTATAATTAATTTCCTTTTAATGTTTCGTTTGACTTTCTTTTTATGTATTTTTTTTTATTTGCGTGACTTTCAGAAGAAGTTTCATTTTTTAGTATATATTGCATAGAACATCTGTGATGTAAGTTTGATAGTAAAACCATGTTTCATGGAAATAAGATATTTATTTTATTTATTTATTTACTCCCCCTCTCACTCCTCCTCTCAGAGTCTTCTCCTTCATCTTCGGTCGGATAACACTTCATGCAACCGGCACATACATACCTGAAACATAGACTGTGTTACTATTGCAGATTAAACCCTTGCCATGAAAGGAAATAGAGACAGACAGCATTATGAGTGTTTGTTCATACATGACAATAGTCATGTTCATAGTTTCATCCTAAATTTTACCGATATTTGCCACCTTTATAGATAAACAGGCTAAATATACAAGGAAATGCAAATAATATAAAAAGTATGTTGTTGATGTGTACCTTTATAGAAGTTTTATAAGGACAAGTAAAAATTAATAACAGAAGCAAATAATCCAACTATACACTAAAATAAAAAATGTATTTAAACCTCAGATTTTAATGCACAAAGGGCCAGTGTAATACTGATTGGTCAGATAATTGCAACCAAAGTAGCTAGTAAATACGATTAACATTCATATTCAACAAATACAATTTCTCATAACTAGTTTCATAATTTTGTATTTCCTATATGCAGAAACACTCTTGACCCATAACCTAATCCTACTTAATGTCACCAAACCGAACGTATTAGGTATATACACTGATGCTCCTGTAGTACTTTTTCAAAGTTTAGTGTATACACACAACCCTCGCTTTTACGGACCTTTATATAACAAATATCGGCTTCAACACTTTTTCTGCCAGTCCGGTATATGCGTGCTTTTACCGAATAAGTTCAGTATATGCGTTGTACAGTTCTGATTGTTTTTAATTGCCCTGTATTCGTGTAGTATTTGTGATGGCTGCATGTATGTAAGTATACGAACTTTCGTCAGATGTAACGGACAAAGTTCACGATACACGGAATTAGTCGGAAATAGGGACCTTTCACCTAATATAACGACCACAATTTGTTATATGCGAAAAGTTCGGATCCCTCGGATAATTATAACCTCGCATCCTTCCCCCAATTTGTTCGTCAAAGCGAGAGTACATCATTTACACCATTAATTATATGTCAACATAAAAATCAGGTACACCAAAAAATAGCCATTAATCCTTCTTTCATAAACATACTAATTTAACCAAAATATACAGAAATACACCATATATATATATATAATATATATATATATATATATATATATATATATATATATATATTATATATATATATATATATATATATATATATATATGGTAAATCTTAAGAACAGGGCTCCACCCCCTATCTTCTTCTTCTTATAGCCAACAAGCTTGGGGACATGGTGGAAACCGGGGTTTTTGGGTGGGGGAGCACCACACATTAGGGAAATATGGCCCCCACAAAAAAATCATAAACTAGGGAAATTTCCCTAGTTCATAGACTTTATCGGGGCCATATTTCCCTTATATGTGTGCTCCCCCACCCAAAAACCCCGGTTTCCACCATGTCCCCAAGCTTGTTGTCTATAAGAAGAAGAAGAAGATAGGAGGTTGAGCCTTTATTCTAAAGATGACAAAACTCTACAGACCTAACCTAGCACCCCCCCTTGAGCCCATCGGGCTGTGCACTAACTTAACCTAACCTGACCTGACCTAACCTAACTAACCCTACTGGACTTAGTTTTTCTCAAGAACCTGAAATTTAATATCGGCCATGTAGGCAAAGTAAGGATCGGCACTCATTAAAATCTAACAGATGTGTTAAGGACAGTAAGTATAACACATAGAGCCAACATTTGGGTCAGCTTACCGTGGAGCCCTTGTTCTTAAGATTTTCCCTCAACGCAATGCTAGTCATTTCCACAATACCTATCAGCACCTCTACCTACACATTAATATTGTTCATGTCCGTCAACAGTAATGTAATGCATACTTAAGATATCTTGCAATGTTTTGTGGTGGAATTCGGATGATGGTGAAGGTTTATGGTACTCTCGTCGCCGTCGGCGAGAGTTCCAACATTTTCACGTTCTCAACAAGTGTGAGAGATCTCTAAGAACCAAAATTGGAGCATAATGAATCAGCGAAAACGTTTCCGGTCTGCTTTTGATGGCATAATTAGTAAAATTAGAAAAACAACGTCTTGTGTTAATGTTAAAAGACTCGAGAAAGTTATTTCACCAGACGACGTTCTCCTATCACCATGTCATTCCATTTTAGCTCTATTAGTGTGGTCCGGAAAGTTAAGCCCGTGGCTACTAAATGTACAAATCAGGCTAATTTGTGCCATATTATCAGCGAAATTCAGCAAAAACTACTACGTAGCAGCTAGGCCTATCGTCAGCCTGATAAGACATGATCATTCTTTCACCAGTTTTAAAGTGTCCTGTCGTGTCATTAACCTGTATATTCTTGTTCGTGGTCTTAAGGTGTGTCCATGCTTCTGAATGTACATCTATGTGTTTACTTGTGTCCTGTTATCTGTAATTACAGTATTTCTACGACGATACTCACTGTGTCAGAATCTCTGCCCTCCCCGCCATATTTGTTGTTATCTCTGACGTCACGGCAACAAGCGGGAAGAAGCCGTGGTAAGCGAGCCCTGGCTCTCGCTTCTTATGGCTTCTTACGGCTTGACCAGCTGGGCCAATCCGTAAGAAGCCGGCTTCTTAAAAGTGCCTCGCCATAACAGAAAACGCAAGCTGCAAGAAGCCGGCTTCTTACGGCTTCTTCACCAAAATTCGCCTTTTGTTCGGCGGTCAGCGCGCTTCCTGATTTCAAAGTGAGAGTCATGTTTTCTGCATATCGTGTACTCTCACTCGAAATTATGAAATAACCACAGGATGTTTAGAAAAACTGACCCAACTATCATCTTCATGACACATTTCTGCATATCAAAAGCAAGAAAAATATACGAAAACCTTTTTGTGTATTCTAAAAAATATAGCAAAAAGAAATCGTGTATAAACATTTTTCTCACTTTTTTGTCTTCAACTCGCTGCAATTTCCCGACAATTTTTCCCATTTAATTTTTGATCACATATTCGTAATCAGCTGACTTTCTTGGTTCTGATGGTATACGGTATATAGCAATGCAAAAATATCTAGATAGTGAAAACTGCCGATAACTTGAAGCATGTGTTTGGCGCTGACCCGTGAGTGACGGGCATGCCCGCCCAATATTAAACCTGCTGAATGTTGGCGGGCAGCGCCGACGGTTAAATTTTGCTCGTCGGCATCGTGTCCACACTGCCACTTTTGAGTGACGAACACTGTTCGACGGCAAGCGCCGACGGTGGTGAGTGGTAGTGTGGACGGGGCTTTAACCACAAAATATACATTTTTTTTTTTTTTGGGGGGGGTTTGCGCAAAATAAAACTAGCACCATTAGAACAAGCACCTATTGTAGGCCAAGAAAAAGTAGTTGGTGTCTCTGAAAACGAACGTGAAACTCTCCTCCATATTAACCAAGGTGAGGTTAGGTTTCATTAAAACCTATAAGGTTAGGTTAGGTTTCATTAAAACCTATAAGGTTAGGTTAGGTTTCATTAAAAGCTATAAGGTTAGGTTAGGTTTCATTAAAACCTATAAGGTTATGTTAGGTTTCATTTAAGCCTATAAGACCCTGACAAATTTTTCCCGGCCAAGTTTTAGTGCTTTTTCTGATGGAGAATTTTTTTTTTTTTTTTTTTTTTTTTTTTTTTTTTTTTAAACTATGGTTTTGCGCAAAATAAAACTATCTCCATTAGAAAAAGCACCTATTTTAGGCCAGGAAAAACTAGTCGGTGTCACTGAAAAAGCGTGAAACTCTCATCCATTATTACCCAAATGATGCGTCGGAAACACGTAATGGAAAATCTTAAGAACAAGGGCTCCACGCTAAGCTGATCCAAATGTTGGCTCTACGTATTATACTTACTGTCCTTAACACATCTGTTTAGATTTTAATGAGTGCCGATCCTTACTTTGCCTACATGGCCGATATTAAATTGCAATGTTCTTGAGAAAAACTTTAGTCCAGCGAGATGCGCAATGAACGATATTTTTCCTAATTTTGAGAAGTGTGCCCCCGTCCGCTAGGTTATGTTAGGTTAGTGCACAGCACGGGGGGGTCGAGAGGGGGCGGAGCCCCCCCCTCGTTAGGTTAGAGGAGGTTAGCTTAGGTTAGGGCAGGTTAGGTGGTAAAACTTTGGAAGAAGTCCTTCACCCCTATCTTTTTTTTCTTCCCCCTATAGCCAACAAGCCTGGGGAACTGGCGGGAATACGGGGTTTTTGGGTGGGGGAAGCAAATATAAGTGATTTATGGCTCCCCAAAAAATCATCGAAGTCACTATATGTAAAAATCTAGGGAATTCCCTAAATTAGGGATTTCCCTAGATACCCAATGCTAGGGAATTTTCCTTAATTGATATATGTATAGATTTGGACAATTTTGGGAGAGCAATAAATGAGTCGTGTCTGCCTTCCCTACCCAAAAACCCAAGTTTTCCATAAGGCCACCATGCTTGCTGGTCATAGGAGGTCAAAAGAAAAACCTAACCTTTCTAGCCAGAAGGGCTGCGCCCCCCACGGACCCCCTAAGGGTTGCTAATCTAACCTCACTATAACCCCCTAAAAGTTACTAACCTATCCTCACTATAACGAATACAGTTGATTCGGGCCACCAGTTGAATCAGGCCGCCTATATTAAATGTATACCAAGCATGCATTTATGTATAACCTTATAGGTTTTAATGAAACCTAACCTTAACCACAAAGTATACCTAACCGAACCTTAACCACAAAGTATACCTAACCTAGCCTTAACCACAAAGTATACCTAACCTAACCTAACCTTAACCACAAAGTATAATTAACCTAACCTAACCTAACCTAACCTTAACCACAAAGTATACCTAACCTAACCTTAACCACAAAGTATACCTAACCTAACCTAACCTAACCTTAACCTTAATCACAAAGTATACCTAACCTAACCTTAACCTTAACCACAAAGTATACCTAACCTAACCTTAACCACAAAGTATACCTAACCTAACCTTAACCGCAAAGTATACCTAACCTAACCTAACCTAACCTTAACCACAAAGTATACCTAACCTAGCCTTAACCACAAAGTATACCTAACCTAACCTAACCTTAACCACAAAGTATACCTAACCTAACCTTAACCACAAAGTATACCTAACCTAACCTAACCTTAACCACAAAGTATACCTAACCTAACCTAACCTAACCTTAACCACAAAGTACACCTAACCGAACCTAACCTAACCTTAACCACAAAGTATACCTAACCTAACCTTAACCACAAAGTATACTATCTGCTGGGTATTCATGCTACTATAGGCGGCCTGTTTCAACTGGCGGCCCGAATCAACGGATACCACTATAACCCCCTAAACGTTACTAACTTAACTTCACTATAACCCTCTAAAAGTTGCTAACTTAACCTCACTATAACCCCTTTAAAGTAACTAACTTAACCTAACTATAACCCCTTAAAAGTAACTAACCTAACCTAACTATAACCCCTTAAAAAAAAAAGTCTTGCAATCTAGGGAAAAATCGCTAGCCATCTAAGGGAAATCCCCAGAAAAATTATCACCCTACATTTAAAGCCTCAATGTACCCTAGCATCATAATCACATCATTAAACACTGTATATATGAGTAAATAGTCCTTTCAACTTACCTTTAAAGTTGAGATACACCGTGACGGCTGGCAAATGGCGGGTACCGATGTTACAAAGGCTACGGGATGGGGTGATCTGTATAACTACGTATTAAGTGGTAGTTATCGACAACAACTATTTTCTACTGATTTTCTATTAAAGTCCAATGTGGCAGGTTTATCAAGTGCAATAACCTTTCGTTTACAAAATGAGTTTGTGGCGCACACACAAAGTCCTTTGGTTTCTCGTTATTACACTCCTAATAAAATTGCAGTACGTAGCTACAAGTCACCATCACCACAACCTTCTGTGCCCGTGACCGCCAGTGAGTGAAGTGAACCGAGGTGAGCAGTTGAACCCTCCGCCATACGTGACGTCACTCGTCACTAATAAATACTCGCTGAGTATTTATTAGAAACCAATATATTCCCCTATATGATTATTATGCAATATATATGCTTAAATATATCAGAAAGGTTGATGTGGTACGAATTTAGAGCATTTCATATCCATATATGCAATAATTCATGCAAACTACATGTTCCTTACACAGGGACTACTTATCTAGCTGTAGTCAAGGGTGTACTGGGGCTCAGTCTATCTAGGAAGCGCTCGGGAGTGGATTTGACTGGACTTAGACTTTTTTGAGGCACCTCATATTTCATAGCGGCCGTGTGGGTTAACCAAGGCCGAGCACACCCTGGAACCTTTACAGATGTGAAGTACAATAAGCATACAATACAGTGCGGTAGTTCATTTCAGTCAAAGCCGGAAGGATGAGTTCCAAAGTATTTCCGGTTAGGTTAGTGCACAGCACGAGGGGCTTGAGGAGGGGTGCTAGGTTAGGTCTGTAGAGTTTTGTCATCTTTAGAATAAAGTCTCAACCTCCTATCTTCTTCTTATAGCCAACAAGCTTGGGGACATGGTGGAAACTGGGGTTTTTGGGTGGGAGAGCACACATAGAAGGGAAATATGGCCCCGATAAAGTCTATGAACTCTGGAAATTTCCCTAGTTTAGGGATATTTTTTGTGGGGGGCCATATTTCCCTTATGTATGTGCTGTTTTTGGGTGGGGGAGCACACATATAAGGGAAATATGACCTGATAAAGTCTATGAACTAGGGAAATTTCCCTAGTTTAGGGATTTTTTGTGGGTGGCCATATTTCGCTATGTGTGTGCTCCCCCCAAAAAAAAACCCGGTTTCCCACCATGTCCCCAAGCTTGTTGGCTATAAGAAGAAGAAGAAGAAGAAGATAGGGGGTGGAGCCTTTGTTCTTAAGATTTACCCCCCAGCCAAATATCTGGTATTATTCTAGTGTTTGCCCATAGGTACTCCCCCTCTCCCACAAAACAAGCTTGGGGAGCTGGGAGGAATGCGGGATATTTGGCTGGGGTACAAAATATAAGTCGCAACCACATCGTTTTTGAGTTACCTTAGGGTTAGTGTTGAAAAAATTCCTTAAATCTAGGGAAAATTCATTGGATTTCTTCTTGAGTCCAGAGACGTGTACACCTGACGAAACTCAAAGAATGATGACCGAAGTGTTGAGAACCCCCGCTAGGTTAGGTTAGGTTAGATTAGATTAGGGTAGGTTAGATTTGATTAGGTTAGGTTAAATTTGGTTAGGTTAGCTTAAGTTAGATTAGGTTAGGTTAGGTTAGGTTATGGGTGGGTCAACCCCCCAGCTAGGTTAGGTTAATTTTGGTTAGGCAAATTTCTTTAGATATAAGAAAATTACCCTAGATCTAGGGTATTTTATACCCCCCTACACAACTCTTAAATTACGTATTTCCGACACATATTTTGTTCCCCACCCGAAAACCCCGCATTCCCACAGGTCCCCAAACTTGTTTGGGGGAAGTGGGAGAGTATGGGCAAACACTAGAAATTTACCGAAACCACACTCCCAATAGGCCTATAGACGGAGAGGCCAGAGGTCCCATGTACTAATATGTTTAATTTTTTTCGTTTTCTCGTACGGGCACCATGGGTGACTTAATTTTTTCGTAAATAGTTTTTTTCGTTTACTCCCATAAGAGCCCCTCTCAGTAATGAAGTTACTTTCATAGTATCAAGAATTACTCACATACATATCACATACACTTTCAATCTCCATGTTAATCACAATCTTCGTATATATGGATGAATATCTGTATAGTACTACTTGTTTATGTCTTATACAGGATTATTGAGAACGTGATAAATATGAGATACATCAGTATTGTTGTTCAAGTGAAGTATGACTGCAAGAAAGTTACGGATCCAAGTGCCATATCATATGTATATAATAATCTTCGAAAAATGTCTCAGGAAGATACGCTGCCAGACGTACAAACGCACGGGAGGCTACCAAGGGAGGGAGGGGGTGCTTGGGATTAGCCTACGTGTGGTAGTCTATAGAAAGTGTCGTACCTCAGGCATCAACACACTGTGGTAAACATTAATGTTTCTTATATACTTTGCTGGTATTCGTCAGTTGCATTTATATACTTATATGTATAAATCAAGGAAAGTTCTCTGTGTAGGAAAAGTTGTATATCTCTGGCCCTTCATACTACACTACCCTCCCGAGTTTCACGCTATGCGAGTTTCGCGATCCTCGAGTTTCGCGCTGAGTCCTAAATTCTTATCATCCTGACTTTCGCGCACTATATCCCCGACTTTCGCTTTATTATTATTTTATTATTTTTTTTTTTTTTTTTGGTGTATGTGCCTACAGCGCCGTTAGGCAGTGACCTCCAGGGGTGGGATGGTAGGCCCTGGAGATTAACTTGAGGGCTGTGATGGTTGGCCCTCGCCCGTGGTAGCGCAGACAGAATTTCTATAGTGACGCCTGTGATTAGAGGCTCATGCCGCCCCCTGTATCCTCCAATGCACTCGCAATCGAAGGTAGAGCTAATGGGCAGCATGTGGGTGTTCTTAGGCCACTCAACAGTGCAGAGAAAGATTTAAGTGGATTTTACAGCCCTCATCAAGGATCAAACTCGGATATCCGAGAACGCCACTCGGAGACTTCTTCTTCTTCTTCTTGTGACCTTTTCTGCTTAGTATCACTTTGTAGGTCGTCTGTCAAGCTCGTGCTCGAGCTTGATATATATCTTGACGCTACCCACTCTGCTACCGCCTCCCATAAGAGACATACGGGACACATCTTCCTTCCTTTCTGCTTAGTATAGTATAATAATAGGCTTAGTATAGCTGTATGTAGTTTTGCTTTGTTTTTTTCCATTTGTTTGTGTTTTTCTCTACAGGAGCAGCCGGTGTCGAATAAGATAGGTAACACTTCGAAATAAGTAGCACCTTACCTTACTATTTACCACAAAATACTCCTTTATAAGTGATTAACCATGACGTGTGTGGTACTGTGGTTTCTGGAGGTACTGGAGGAGACAGGAGAGAAGAGAGGAAGGCATTGTGACAGTGTTATTGTCGTATAACACTGTCACACAACCATCAGCTGACAAGATATGTGTCAGGCTCACTCACTCAGACCAAAACAGCATCCGCTGGGTGACTCCCAACTCGAGCTCAATCTCAAGCTCTTCTCCTCCCTCCTCTTCTCTACGTAGTGTTGGCCGAAGCCACCACCCCGGGAAGCGGGTCACAAACCCTAGGCTAACACCCAGTACCCATTCACTGCTGGGTGGACAGGGGCTTGGGGCATTTTCAGGATATTTTTTTGGGGAAAAAGTGAGTCTTATAAGCTGTAAAATACAGTAGGTACACAGCCCTGAAGTTAACCTCCAAGGCCTACCATCCCACCCCTGGAGGTCACTGCCTAACGGCGCTGTAGGCACACACACGAAAAAAAAAGAAAAAAAAAAAAAAAACCGGACTAAATAAGCATTTTTACAGGGTTTATAATACCCGAGTTTCGCGATCCGCGAGTTTCGCGCTATGCCTCCGGAAGAAAGCAAGCGCGAAACTCGGGAAGGTAGTGTATAATAATGAGGAATAGTGGGCGTGCAATGAATCATTTGACAAATGCTTATTTTATGATTAATATGTCCCATTTTCATTAAAAACATGTGAGAAAATTATCTACATATATTAATGTAACGAAACAGCAACAAAAAAAATTCTTATAATAAAGCCTGCAGTAGTACATTTTTACCATGAAAAAATAGAAATAATTTGACAAATGCTTATTCTACGATTAATATGTCCCATTTTCATTAAAAACATTTGAGAAAATTATCTACATATACAGGGAGGTCCCGAAGATACGAGCAGTTAGGTTCCACCTGGCATACTCGTAAAGCGAAATCTCGTATAACGAAACACATAACTAATAGTAAAATATAGGTTTGGTTCCAGGACCACATCAATAAAAAAAGAAAAAAAGAAAAAAAACATGTTTTTCAAGCCAAAATAAACTATAGCAAACACAACAAACACACAGCGTCTATATTACCCACACTGTACTACCTATTCTGTAGAAAAAGCATTCTGAATGAGAAAATAGCACAAAATAACATAACTGCACATTAATTAAACATAAAACATGCATAACAAGCAAAAAAGACGTTGTACGTAATGTAGGGGACGCCGTGTGATACAAGAGAAGGTAGTGTAGCGGTCCCAAGGTTGGGGCTGCACACCTGCTAATTACCCCTAAAGGTCAGGCCGCGCCATATGCTTAATTACCCTTCAGGTCAGGCCTTGCTAGGGGTGACCTGACTGCGGACCCAGGGTTGGGGCTGCACACCTGCTAATTACCCCTAAATGTCAGGCCGCGCCATATTCTTAATTACCCTTCAGGTCACGGCTTGCTAGGGGTGACCTCACTGGGGTCAACCAAATCCCCCTTTGTCCAGCCCGGGAGTGGTAGGGCACGCATTTTGAACTTGATAGTTTTACTCACCCCAATTTGAATGTCCGTATCATTGGATTTTCGACCTCGTATATTGAAAATAGACCCTAATTTACACATCTCGTATCATCGGATTCTGTATACCGAATGCTCGTATAACGGGACCTCCCTGTATTAATGTAACGAAACAGCAGCATAAAAAGTCTTATAATAAAGCCCGCAGTAGTAAATTTTTACCATGAAAAAATAGAAATACTGGCGTTGTGTGGCAACCCTGGCTTTCACTGTCTATAGGTCTATTGTGTAGGGAATTTCGGTCCTAGTCTAATGTAAAATTATACCCAAGAGGGGTTGGGGGGTGGCGAAATCCCCCCAGCGAGGTTAGGTCACGTAATCAATGCCCAGGCTAGGTTACTTAACTAGGTTAGGTGTCGTAGCCCCCCCTATTATGTCAGGAGAGTATTGGTCAATAGAGAGTATTGTACTAAAATACAGTTTAACTGTTTGGTTAATATTCCGCATAAGTTGGTGGCGGCTAATATTTAGAACATGACTGTCTGGATTCAAGTATTTTTCACCTTTCTACTGTTTCTATAGGTCAGAACGAGTGTGAAAGTAACAATGAAGTATTGTGCAAACATTACATTTTTCATAGGCTAGGTTAGTTTGATGGTTTGATAGGTTATTAGGTAAAAATGGACGAGGACTGTGGGGTCATTTTCTGAGACACTGACTAATTTTTCCTGGCCTAGAATTTGTGCTTTTTCAGATGTAGATACAGTATTTTGATTTACTGGAAACCTGTTAAAACGTTTGTTTTGTTTTTGTTTCATCACCAAATCCTAGGATCGCCGTTTCCATTGTATCAATGTATCTCCAATGCATTGATAACAATTTATCTTCATCAGAGAAAGCACACAAATTTGACTAGGAAATAATAATCAGTGTCTCAGAAACCAGAGAAGTGTCGGAATTGTACGAACACAAGTGTGCCCCGCCCCGCATTCGCCAGCCCGCCAGCCGCCACCAAGTGGTCCGCCCGCCCCGCCCTGCCGGGAAGATTATTATCCTAACCAAACCTAACCTAACCTCCTAACGGGAGGCTCTGCTCCCTTTGATCCCCGGACGATATGTGATTAAGGGGAGGCAACGCCTGTTACTTAGGAGGTGATATTCATTGTTTTCAGATCTACATGCTTTTTGGTGTGTGTATGCATCTTAGTACCTGAAGCATCAAATCCCCAAGTTTCATTAAGATACACTCATTAGTGTAGGAGAAAGAAATATAATAGGCACTGAAAATGTCGAAAAATGGCATCGGTGTTGTTTGAAATTTCTCTATTGTTTTTCCACCAATTGTTTTGAAAATCAGTCGCCATGCTATATATGTAGTATATAGCTTTCTTTTTTACGAAGATAGATTTTTGATAAGACCATCCTTATAAAAATAAGAGACATTTGCTTTATGACAAAAATTATCAATATACCATCTGGAAAAAAAAATTCTACCAGGATATGAACCAGGAGTGTGGTTAAGTCCTGGTTCAGTCCTGAACTTGCCCTGAAGTCGGAGGGCCGCTCGGATTCATATATATATATCTATATATCTATACGCATCATATGGACTGGTTTATCAGTACAACATATGATATACTGTAATCTTCGTAAATGTTTGTTCTGTAATATTATCAAATAAAAAACATTAAAACACTCTAAAGAAATGCCATTACGAGACTGAAGAAATATGCATGAACTTAATATTCACTTCAACTCTTTGCCATATAAAACTTTGTGAGTCAACTGTTATCATGAAGGGTATCAATAGAAGTGCAATTTTATTAGCTTGCCATTGATGTATTTCGTTATCTGATAAATGAATTAACCCCATGCATAAATTAGCGTTAACTAAATAAATAAAATCATCAATCTGGTAATTTTCCTGATTGATGAGGTTATTTATTTAGTTAACGCTAATTTTTACGTGGTGCTAATTCATTTATCAGAAAACTAAATATATAAGTAAATAAATAACATCATCAATCGGGAAAATTACCCGATTGATGATTTTATTTATTTATTTATTTAACGCTAATTTATGCATGGTAGTAGTTCATTTATCAGATAACGAAATATATCAATGGAAAGCTAATAAAATTACGCTTCTATTGACACCCTTCATGATAAAAGTTGACTCGCAAAGTTTTAAATGGCGAAGAGTTAAGTGAATATTAAGTCCATGCATATTTCTTCATAGTCTCGTAATGGCATTTCTTTAGCGTGTTTTACTGTTTTTTATTTTATAATATTATAGAACAAACATTTACGAAGATTACAGTATATCATATATACTGATAAACCAGTCTATATGATAGTCCATAGACCACTATATCTCTTTGTCGGGCGGGCCACAGGCCGCTATGCAGCTTGTAATTTCAAAACATTGTCGCGTGAACAGTCCAGGTATACAGTGGTCTATGAGTCATCGCGATGTTCCCCGGTACCGATATTCCCCGCCTCCTAAGAGGTACCTTTGTTCCCTGGTACCGATATTCCCCGGTATTTATGAGGTGCCAATATTTAGTTTAGGTTAGGTTAAAGGGTTAAAAAAAACTAGGTTCAAAGGGTTAAAAAAATTAGGTTCAAAGGTTTCAAACAATTTAGGTTCAAAGGGTTTATAAGATTTAGGTTCAAAGGGTTAACAAAATCTAGCCTCAAAGGGTTTTAAAAATTTAGGCTCAGTTAAAAAAACTTAGGTTCAAAGGGCTAAAAATATTTAGGTTCAAAGGGTTGAAAATATTTAACCCTTTCAGGGTTCATAAAATTTAGGTTCAAACGGTTCAAACAAATTTAGGTTCAAAGGGTTCAAAAAGTTTAGGTTCAAAGGGTTCAAAATATTTAGGTTCAAAGGGTTCAAAAGATTAGGTTCAAAGGGTTCTACAAATTTAGGTTTAAAGTGTTAAAAAAAATAGGTTCAAGGGGTTAAAAAACTTTGGGTTCAAAAGGGTTGAAAAAATTAATCGAGATAACAGGATTTATCAGCACTGGGGAATATAGATAAGTACAGTCAAACCTCGATATAACGGACTTCGGATGTAATGGACTCCATTTGCGTGACATTTTTTTTGTTTTGTTTTGTTTTATTGCATATTAGACAGCTTATCGCCGCTCAATTTGTCAACTCAGCATAATTGTATTATTTTCTCATTTTACTTTGGAATGCTTGGGTTTTAAGGAGTTTTAATGTATCACATATTAAGATATATGTAATATTATAAGGAAGGAGCCTGTGTTGCTAATGATTTAGTGGTAGAAGGTGTGTATTGTTGAAAATAGTGACTATTAGTGTTATGGCGTGGCCGCTGCTACGTCTTCCTGTCACCTCAACACCCTAAATCACCCTTATCTAAGGTGACACGCAGTGCTACACTGACCTAAATAGTGACACGTGTATAGATCTGCACTTCACAACCATATAATATATATAATAATGAGCATTAGTCATGATAATAAACAATACCTTTGGAAGCCACGGCTGAATATGGCTTGTAGTAATTTGTTTACCTTTCACTAGAGCTTGAGCTTGACTAGCTACACGGTCAGGTTGTGTTTGTGATTATTTCTCATTTATTTCACGTGTAGGAGCGGACCAAATTCAGCATGTAGTGCCAGTCACTGTTTACCTCCCAACATAGCTACACAGTCTGGTTGTGTTTGTGATTATTTCTCATTTATTTCACAATTTTTCCGTTTTTTTCATATATTTTTCCACCCTAGGGAAAATACCCTCCCTATAACGGACAATCGGCTTTAACGGACCACTCCTCCCCACCCCTTTAGTCCGTTATATCGAGGTTTGTCTGTACCTCATAGGTGACGGGGAACATAGGTACTAGGGAACATAGGTACCGGGGAACACCGGTACGCACCCCTATATACTGTAAATGGCGGCGTATAAGTCGACCAGATGTACAAGTCGACCTTATGATTAGTAGCTCAAGATTACGGGTTAGGCCTATACTTGCCGTATAAGTCGGCCCCAAAAATACGGTAGGCTACTGGTATGCCAAAGCTTACAAAGTCATTACCCCCGTAGTGTATAATCACGATATATTTGTAGATCAGAATAACCGGTTGTTTTGTTAGAGTGTGAGGTACGATGAGTTGGGCGGACAGCGCTGGTGCTCGGCGAGAAGCCAGGCAGTTGTTGTTGTAGTTGTCTTACTGGCCGCTTCAGTTCAGTGGCGTTCCGGTCAGTTGTTTACAATCTGTGTATCAGCTGTTGGAAACAGTCTATGGTTTTGTGTTGTTATAAACTGAATTTATATTATTATTCTAATATTTATATATTAATCTGTGTGTTAAATATGTTGAGTAAGATCACCGAACACAAGTTTTAGTTGGAAATATTTGTGGTAACCTGCTGGAGCTACGGTAACAGATGTACGGCGATTGTTAGTAGTGCTGATCCACTTGTTTGCCACTTGTTGGTAAAGGTTCGTATTTTTTCCTTGCCGTATAAGTCGACCCCTAGTTTGGGAGAGATTTTTTCAGCCTCAAAGAGTCGACTTGTACGCCGCCATTTACGGTAGGTACCGTATGTATATCATTTTGTAAAAGCGGGACATTCATCAAAGAATTATAAAAAAGCGGGACATTACAGTCCGGCCGTAAGGTTCAATTGTTTACATCATATCATTTTCATCAGGTAACTGCTATAATCACATCATATTTAATGACCTTACCAATATAAAGTGATAAAATACTGGCAGAGTTGGTGACTGTGTTGTGGTCTATCTCTGATAAGCGTTCCTTGTCAACTACTGAGCAGCCAAGCCCAGTGTTGAGACTTGAGAGTGGAGACACGTACGGGTAGCTACTACAGGAATCAGACTCGTCCGCTACAGGTCGTCGTGACCGCAGTTTTTTGCAGTCTTCTTTAGTCTAAAAGTTGTTCTTCTTGTTTCTTCATTAAATTTCCACATCCTATCGTACAGGTAGATTGCATACCTGTTAAACCTCCCGCTTGTCATGGGAGGAATGCTCTGTGCCTGAGCATTTCTGTTGAGTCCAGCACAACCAAGGTCATTCATCAGGGCCTCATGTACAATTTTGCAGTTGAGGTCTGTGAACTCTCGTGCCCAGCATCATCTATCGTGCGACGTGGCGTTATTACTGATACCACGCCGCACGTGAGGCAAATGATTCCGAAGATAGCGGTATATTATTTATACTGATAAATGTATTTGGTATGGGGGAAATTACTCTGGAAGTAAACTTTTTCCCTCGCGGCAAACTCCCACATTTGTGACGTCATCAACTCTATGCTCAGGCCTGGTGTTCTAGGAGGCCTTGGTAGTGGTGACTGATGTGGTGCCACCAGTGACTCAACCTCCTGACCTCTATTCTTCTCTCTCATCTTCCTTGCTGCCTCTAGCTGTGCAAGCTTTGCCTAAGAATGGCGACCCATTGTTTTCAGATACAGTCAAATCAAACCTCGGGTTTCGAACGTCTCACTTTTTGAACAAATCGGTTCACGAACAGAATTTCAAACTCATAATTGCACCGGTTGCCGTACGATAACTCGGTTGCTGAACAAGCTACTCGGCAAGAGCAGCCCGGCATCACTGTGCGCGTCAGTCACGCCGCGGTCCTCACTCAGAGAACATCCGCTCCGAACTGTTCTTTGATTTTGACTATTTTTCTTGTGTTGTGCATTATTTCTTCTATTTTTTTTATTCCATAAGCCACCATGGGACCTAAGAAAGCTAGTGAAAGCATTAAGGTGAAAAGTTTTAAGCTATAAGTAAGCTTTAAACTATATTAAACTAATAGATAGTATTCACATGACATCACACAACGCCATATTGGAGGCTCAGACTTGTAAACACCTCCGCCAGCTGGGTGGGCAGGTCAAAGGTGGTGACGTTCAGGGTGAGTAGTTGAGAGTTTAGCACTACACGTTGTGAGTGGAAGCGCGGACACTGCAGCAGAAAGTGTACAATAGTCTCCGGAACATTCCTACACCAGGGGCAGTGAGGGTCAGGGGACAGACGGAGGCGGTGAAGGTGAACCGTGAGTGTCGTGTGCCCCAGGCGGAGGCGAGTGAAGGTGACATCCAGGACGCGGGACATTTTCCTCATCCACGGCTGGGGGGAAGAGTCACTGCGGTATTGGCCCATGGAGGTGATGCGGAGGGCATCGCCAAACATGTTGTTCCAGGTGGAGTGGCAGACCCGAGAGATGAGGCGTTTGGCCGCGGGACTGTCAGATAACAGCTGTGTTTACATGTCTTTCCTCCAACAAATACCCGGATGTTGTGACGTCAGTGAATACTATCTATAACTATTAAAGCTATAACTTTATTCTTTATTCAGGTGGTATGTTATAATATAATATTAGGTACTGTATTTTACGGCTTATAAGACGCTGCATCTTGGAAGACGCACCCTGATTTTGGAAAGAAATTTCTAAGAAAAATAAGAAAACAAAAACTGTTGTCCGATATACAGTGGTACCTTGACTTACGAGTTTAATTCGTTCCTTGATCGAGCTCGTAACTCAATTTGCTCGTATATCAAATCAGTTTTCCCCATTGAAATTAATTGAAATACCATTAATCCATTCCAGCCCCCAAAAAACCACCCCAAGTTTTTACTGTACCTATATGACTGGACTGCACTCACCCTCCGCCATTTGCATTCGCCAGTGTTTACACTGTGTATCAGCTGTTGGAAACAGCTGTGGGTGGAACTGCCGCTAAACGTACTGCACTCACCCTCCACCATTTGCATTCGCCAGTGTTTACACTCTGTGTATCAGCTGTTGGAAACAGCTGTGGGTGGAACTGCCGCTAAACGTACTGCACTCACCCTCTGCCATTTGCATTCGCCAGTATTTATACTCTGTATCAGCTGTTGGAAACAGCTGTGGGTGGAACTGCCGCTAAACGTACTGCACTCACCCTCCGCCATTTGCATTCGTTAGTGTTTATACTCTGTGTATCAATCAGCTGTTGGAAACCGCTGTGGGTGGAACTGCCGCTAAACGTACTGCACTCACCCTCTGCCATTTGCATTCGCCAGTGTTTATACTCTGTGTATCAGCTGTTGGAAACAGCTATGGGTGGAACTGCCGCTAAACGTACTGCACTCACCCTCCACCATTTGCATTCGCCTGTGTGAGCACAACACAACAGAAATGCTTCCACGACGAGGTAACCACGTGAAGTGAACGAGTGAGACGCGGGATGTTGGGTGGATGCTGTGGCGTTCGCTGCGCCAACTAGCGACGGCGTATCTGAAGCTCGCTCGTAACAAAAAACAAAACGAAACAAAAAAATTGCTCGTAACTCGGATTTTGGCTCGCAACTCAAAGCAAAAAATCGACCGAGCAACTGCTCGTAAGTTGGGGCACTCGTAAGTCAAGGTACCACTATACATTCATTTTAACACAAGAACACACTCACTATTCATTATCTTCATTCAGTACTGCTCATCAGCCATTTTTATTTTCTAGCTTGTATCAATCAATCAATCATTGGGGGCATACGCTGGGGGGCGCGTTGCCTCGCCCACCCTACGATGCCACTCCCGGGGGTCACCACGCGCGAGTTCCCATGCAGGCTCCTTTCCCATACCAAGCAGCTATCGACAAGAAACATCAACTTGCCCCAGCCACGAGCCTTGTGGGCGCCCCCTTGGCCTCCTCCACGCCGGATTGTCTCTTACAGATACAACCCGATGGGAAGGATCGGTTTCAGGGTAGCGTGCCACATGCCCATATAGCCGAAGTTGGCGCTGACGGACTATGCAGGTAATAGGCCTCGATTCAGTCTCACGGTGCAATCGCTGATTTGACACGTAATCATCCCAGCGATACCCCATGATTCTGCGAAGACACTTATTACCAAAGGCATTGATTCGTCTCTTCAAGTCACTATTTAGTGTCCATGTCTCACAACCATAGAGTAAGACAGGGATCACAAGCGATTTGAAGATCCGGATCTTTGTCCTCCTGCACAGGTACCGACAACGCCAAATACTCCCGCTGAGCGAGTCCATAACACCGTGGGCTATGCCAATCCGCCGTAAGGCTTCTTGACGTGACCCGCCGTCATTATGGACTGTGCTACCAAGGTATGTAAAACTTTCCAAGATCTCACTGTCCTCACCACACGCATGAACAGACTGTACTGCTTCATCTAGTAAGTCTCCAAACACCTGGACCTTGGTCTTGAGCCAGGAGACCTCAAGTCCCAAAGGCTTTGCCTCCTCGTGCAGCGCCTCGAGAGCCATCACCAGGACCTCCAGCGACTCAGCAAAGATTACTGCATCATCGGCAAAAACAAGATCAGTGATTTTGGTGTTGCCGACGGATGCTCCACAATCACTTTGATCTACAACTTTGTCCAATACCCAGTCCATACAAGCGTTGAAAAGTGATGGGGCAAGGACGCACCCTTGTCACACTCCTGTATTCAAAGGAAAGAAGCTGGATACACCTGCCCCACACTTCACAGCACTCTCAGTCCCAGAATACAGACCAGTTATCAAACCAATAGTCCTTGCAGGAATCCCTCGAAGTTGCAGAAGATCCCAGAGTGACTCACGATGCACTGAGTCAAACGCCTTCTTGAGATCAACATAGGCTGCAAGCATCCCCTGTCGAAACTCACATCAGCGTTCCACCAGGATACGAAGCGCTAGGATAGCTTGTATGCGATAGTATAAATAAATTGTCATGTTGGCTGGCTGAACATGTGCACGCAGGTCGGACGGCGGGAGTGAAAAACCCTACCGCGGCGGTGTGCAGCTGTGTGCCTGCCTGATGTGCCAATCAGCTGAGTTTGGCTTTATCGTCCTGCCAGCTGCTGAGTGTAAACAAACACCTCTCACGCCCTCCCGTGCCTCACTACGTTGCCTGCCTCCTGTGCCTCACCACGTAGTGTTTGAATTTTCCTGTATGCGTGTAGTATTTGTGGTAGCTGCAAGTACATATGTATAAAAAAATTCATCTAATGTAACAAACAAAGTTCCTTATACACGCAATGGCTATTGGCGTCAATCTGCCGGGGCGGAAAGGCTCCCGCCAGTATCGTGTAAACATCACAGGGTGAGAACAGATTGGTAGTTGCTTTGAACGTCTTATGGTATTCTACGGGGGAGGCGGTGGCCGAGTGGTTATCATCTTGGAGTGCTGAACTCAATGTCCCGAGTTCGAATCCTGCCGGGGACAACTTTTTCTAGAGCCTGGTAGGGGAGCAGAAGGTCTTGAGTTCAAGTCTCATCAAGGAGCAACTATCAAAGCCATTGTCAAGTGGCCGAAGCAACTAACATGCAGCATATACCTGTCTGCCGATTGCGAGTGTGACGGTGGACTCTAGGGTCTGCATGCGCCGTAACTGAAGATCTGAACATCACAGAAAATGGAATCTTCACCTGAGACCACAGGTGTCACTATAAAAATCCAGCCTGCGCCACCATCGGGCGAGATCGACCAACATCAAGGCTCCATATGCCTACAGGAGCAACAACAAAAAAAAAAAAAAAAAAAAAAAAAAAAAAAAAAAATACTCTTAACAGGTATGTACTGAGGTTACATCATATAAGAGGCTGAATTGAATAGCTACCTAAGCTAACCTCCTACAACATTCATCTTGGAAGACACATGAGTGTTTTTCAGGGTATTTTTTGGGGAAAAAAGTGCGTCTTATAAGCCGTAAAATACAGTACATTGCATTTATAGGCATTTTCATGCATGATATACAGCTAAAAAGGTAAATAAAAAAGGTCTTTTTTGGTGGGGTCAGGAACAGATTAATCCATTTTATATTGTTTCTTATGGAAAAATTTGTTTCGGTTTTAGAACAACTTTTGGGAATGAATTATGTTTGAAAACCGAGGGCGTGTCTGTATTTGGAAGGGCAGAAGCCGAGAAAATGTAACGAGATGCTGGTCAGCTGAGCATAGATACTGTCCCTTTGATGTCTCAGCAGACACTGAGATGATGACAACGTCTACAAGACATAGCAGCCTCTCTCACACCTCTGCAGCAGTGTTACCATATGGATGTCCACAATGATACTACAAAAGATACGAAAAACAAGTAAAAAACTGCTTCAAAATCATGCGTTACTAAAAGACACGAGGCATTTAAAACCTTTTAAATAAGTGTAAACAAAGGTGATTTAAACATATAAGGAATTATGGTATCAACTTCCAGTTTGCACTGAAAACTCCAGACATTTCTTGGGTAATGATGGTGTTAGTATCTCAATTTCGAGTTCTGGGTCAAAGATGTATATATTTTTGCCTTTGCCTCCCCTAAACCTAACCAAACCTTAACCTGACCTCATAAAGAGTAGGGGGGGGGGCCTCCGGACGGGGAGGGTGTGTGTATGCGCTATTAGACAACTATATAATTTCTTCAATATGTAGATAAGTTTTAAGGGTTATGCGGAAGTGAATTAATACTGCACAGTATACAGAGCTAAAAGTAATACAGAAAACGTAAGTGGTAACGGCGGTAGCAACCGCGCAGTTCTCGTCCATTAAAACCGGTTACTATTTGATGCATTTACAAATGGAGATGGTATTTTTTCCCAGTCAAAACGTTTAACAAGTGTACAGTCGGCGCAAAAAAACTTAGGACGGGAATAACGTCCTTAGCTATTTTGTCATTTTCGGTGTGAGCGATTGAATTTTTTTATGTTTTTTGTATATCTGGCTGTGCATTAGGGTGTCTGCTGTTGATTCTTCGCTGCTGCCCGCTCTGTATCTTCCAGGCGGGTGCAAGATGGTGAGTTAGAGACTGTTTTGGCGTGGAAGAAAGGGTCAGGGCGACCAAGAAAAACTTCAAAGAAGACTGATCAACTGCTCAAAAGGATTGTTGACATCAATAATCCTATTGAGCAGTTGATCAGTCTTCTGTTTTTCTTGGTTGCCCTGACCCTTTCTTCCACGCCAAAACAATCTCTAACTCACCATCTTGCGCCCGCCTGCACCCGACCATGACGGTATGTTTGGAAACACACATCTCCCTCGCTATCTGGCCAATGGTTTTCCCACTTCGATACAAGGTTACTATATTTGTCTTCTTCACAATGGATAGAGATTTGCCCGGCATAATGCCTTAGTATACCTGGAGGAGGCGGTAGAGGATGGAGGGGCGAATGGGGGTGTAGGAAGGTTGGAGAACCAAACACGACAACCTCTTCCTATGATGACTTGGAAGATGCAGAGCGGGCAGCAGCAAATAATCAACAGCAGACACCCTAATGCACTGCCAGATATACATAAAACGTAAAAAAATTCAATCGCTCCCACCGAAAAGGGCAAAATAGCTAAGGACGCTATTCCTGTCCTAAGTTTTTTGGCGTCCTAAGTTTTTTTGCGCCGACTGTATTTTTTGAAATTTGTAGTCACTTTTTCAAATTGAAAGAAACACTTGAGGTTTGCACAGAGAAGAAAACTATCTCCATTAGGAAAAACATCACACAAACAAACAAAAAATCTAACATGTCATAATGTAAATTTTTACCTTTGGCGGGCTTCACAGGCCTTATAGCTTACTTTTTCTCTATTATTTTTGGCTCAATATAATGTGCAGTAGTTATTCGCTTGCAGAAACCAAAACTAAAGCACTTATTTTGGTAAATATGCAGTTTCAACCCATGGGTGTGGAGTCTGATTAAAAAAATTCAGGTCATCTTTGGTCAAATATAAAACTTTGATCATCACTTCTAGGTGGTAGTGCTTTTAAGCGCGGTAGTTAACAAAAAAAATTAATACGGCTCCTGGCCTCCCCATTTCCCCACCCACCCCAAGACTTTAGAGGTCCTCATTTAGGTGTTTGTGGTCACTTTGGCAGTGCAATACACCTTGGTCGTCTGCTACGAGTGTCATTGTTCAGGTCACTTCTTTCTTGTGTCCTTCATATGCAGCAGAAACGGGACCGGTCCCAGGACGGAACCCTGTGGCACTCCCGAGAGGACATGTCTCGGGGAAGAGGACTGTTCCCCTCGCTGACACTTCTTGAGATCGTCCTGCCAGGAAGCCTTGCATCCACCCTTTGGTTCTGCCTCGTATGTCAATATTGTTCTTGGATTAAGTTTGTTCAAACCCATCAATCCTTTACCACCAGAGATTGTATGTGGTGTTTGGAGATTGATTATGTCTGTATGACATCAAATCTAATTTATCCTTCAACAGACCAATACCCATTTGTCAACAAGTGAAAGGATGGTAAAGGTTTCCTACTGCTGTCTTGGTGTTGGTATCAGATTAAGTCAAGAATGATCTGTGTTCTTACTGTCCAGGGGCAGTGATGCCGGCACAGACAATAATTGCCCTGGTGTAGTCCTGTGGACCAATCACAGATGCGACAGCTGTTTTATCTTCCTCGGGAGTTTACAGGTGAGGCAACCAATAAGGTATCCCCCTGAGGTCTGTACCAGTGACATGGGTTTGTTTACAATCTGGAAATCTTGTCGCACATTGCTTAGCCAGTAAGTTTTATTATATGTTGGAAAGTTGTGCATGAAAGCATTTCTCCAAATGTCTACCAAAACTGGCTACTGCTCAGGGTGTCTCGTTACAGCTTGTTGCAAAGTATCTACTTGACTGGTGACTGATTCTGCTGCTGCACATAAACCCATAGCCATTTCATACACATGGGGAATAGCACTATCTTGAACCCATCCACAGTATGGTGTGTGTTTACATCTATTACTTACCTTGGCTTGAATTGTACATTTCAGGCCTACAAACCTTCAGCCTCAACCCTAACAATGTCCTGTGGTCACATTTATCCATAGGTGGGCGCGATAAAGAAAACATTTATCACGATAACCGATAAATCGATAACGATAACCTTATCGGCGATAACCGATAATCGATAACTGGCGATAAATTTATCGCCCGATAAGGCGATAACCGATAAATTGATAAATCCAAAATTCCGATACTAGCGATAACGATATTGATATTTTAAATAAAAAATCTTAAATGCTATCAGTAAACTGTTAGAAAACCCTTTATTTACCTTTTGCACACTAATATCTTCTAAATTCAATGTTTATCCTGTCTCTTCACTAATGAAAAGTACTGTTTTTAAGTAAAATAACTACATTTGAAAGTATAAGCTACTAAAAATGTCTTTTGCACAGCCACAGTCTAGACCAGGTTCTGCAGCATGTTCCCCTTCATAAACATGAGCCTGTTGAAGTTTTCATCAGACAGGGAGCTCCTCTTGGCCAGAGGAGCTCCTGAACCAAACTGGAACCAAAATATGAAATGACCGATTATCGCTAGTTTGGAACCAAAAGTATCGGCGATACCGATGAATTGATAATGCGGGGGGAAAAAATATCGGATAACCGATAACCCGATATAGTTATCGCGATAATTTATCGCGATAACGCACACCTATGCATTTATCACCTCCTGTTCCATCATCAGTAAATGCATAGTTTCAAGTACCACACACAACCACTGATGCTCCATCCATTGTTGATTGTTTTACTACCATATGACTTGATGCACTGGTTGTTTGAGAAACCCAACGCCTCCCGGAGACACGCGAAACAAGCGTTGACTGTGGCCCAGTTGAGCCAGTGCCCCGCAGGTAGGAAGAGTGGGAGTGAACATGTTTGCTTGCTATGGTGTCAGAGGAGATATCTATGCAAAGAGTAGACAGACGACATGCTGCTATTTCCCAAAGCGTGGAGGAGGGAGAGGACTCCTTGCCAAGTGTGGTGTGAGTGAGGCAGGAAGCAGAGTGTGAGCCCCGCAAGCATGAGCAGAGTGTCAGGGCAGCGCGTGGCTCTCTGTGTCCTGACTGTCAACAATGTTGCAGGTGCTGAGGGCCGCACGAGTGGCCGGGAGCAGCAGGATCAGTCTGCCTCAGGTGTGGGGAAGCACAGGTGTGATGGCAAGAATCACCTAGAGGCAGGCATTGAGGTGAAGTGTCAACTTTGTGGTAAAACTTTTAAATGTAAGAGTCAGCTGGAGAGACATTCCTTGGCACACAGTAGTGTTAAAAATTATCAATGTCTGGAGTGTGGAAACAGGTTCACTGAAAAGGCTTCTCTCACCACACACACCCTGACACACAGTAGAGTTAAAAATTATGAATGTCTAGAGTGTGGGAAAAGATTTACTAGGAATGCTCACCTCACCACACACACCCTGACACACAGTGGTGTTAAGAATTATGAATGTTTAGAGTGTGAGAAAAGATTTAGTACAAAGAGTGACCTCACCAAACACACCCTGACACACAGTGGTGTAAGAATTATGAATGTCTAGAGTGTGGGAAAAAATTTACTAGAAATGCTAGCCTCACCACACACACCCTGACACACAGTGGTGTTAAGAATTATGAATGTTTAGAGTCTGCGAAAAGATTTACTACAAAGAGTGACCTCACCAAACACACCCTTACACACAGTGGTGTTAAGAATTATGAATGTTTAGAGTGTGGGAAAAGATTTACTGCAAAGAGTAACCTCACCAAACACACCCTAACACACAGTGGTGTTAAAAATCATGAATGTCTAGAGTGTTGGAAAAGATTTACTACAAAGAGTGAGCTCACCAGACACACCCTGACACACAGTGGTGTTAAGAATTATGAATGTTTAGAGTGTGAGAAAAGATTTATTACAAAGAGTGACCTCACCAAACACACCCTGACACACAGTGGTGTTAATAATTATGAATGTTTAGAGTGTGGGAAAAGATTTACTGCAAATAATAACCTCACCACACACACCCTGACACACAGTGGTGTTAAGAATTATAAATGTTTAGAGTGGGAAAAGATTTACTACAAAGAGTCAACTCACCTCACTCACCCTGAGACACAGTGGTGTTAAGAATTATGAATGTCTTATAGTGTGGGAAAAAGATTATTACAAAGGGTGACCTCACCAGACACACCCTGAAACACAGTGGTGTTAAGAATTATGAATGTCTAGAGTGTGGGAAAAAAGTTTTATACCAGTTTTGAACTCGATGCACACACTGTGAGACACACTGGCTATAGGAAGTTTAAGTGTGATATTTGTAGCAAGTGTTTCTATACAAAGGGTCATATTGCCAGGCACATGAAGATCCACTTTTGAGGTGGTGTTTTGTGTGGACAAGTGTGGTTGTACCCGTGCCTGTGGGAGTGTGTCCTGTGTGGCAATGGGTGGTGGTGGTGGGCAGTGTGTTACATGTGTGGTGCACATCAGCCGTGCCCTTGTGTTAAGTGAGGCAGGAGTGGCCCCAGCAGTTGTTAGGTTGGCAGTGCAGGTGTGACTATCAGTAACTGTGTGTGCTTGGTAAAACCTTAGTTTGTGTATATCTTCAGGGTTGATGTCACAGGTGTTTGGTAATTTCCTTCCTTTGCCACAGTTAGAGCTCTCTTTGCCTTCACCTGCCACACCAATAGTCTTTATAGCCTCATTTTTCTCTTAAGATAATTATTCATGTTGCAATAATTAATTATTTCCAGTTTATATTTCTCCCGGAAGTTGTTCCCTCCAAATCTTCTCCATCTCTCTAAGGAGGTGGAAATCTTCTGAAAAGTGTTTTTGGATCAAGTTTCCAGATAGCTTAGGTTACTCTGGTACACTACGCTGTAATGAATTGTCTAGTATAGTTGTAGTATGTATATCATTTTAGCAAGTATTAATAAATAGTTGTCTAAAGCAATGTACCAGTGCATCAAAATCACAAAATATTGACCTTGTGTATACCTATGTGCATACAAAAGTTTTCAGATAGAAAAGCTCATGGAAGCAAACAGTCTATATTATATTCCTCATTTTCTTTTCTAAGGGGGCAAACTACAATTTTATCTTTTTGGGGAGCAATGCCCCGCCAAAAAATCTGCCAGTATCCGAATATTTTCTCTTCACGTTCCTGCTTCTTTGCATCTTCTGTTAAATAATTGCTTCTTGTTTCTCACCTTCCTCTCAACCTTTGACCACATCTCTTAACACCCGCCATGTCAATTTGAATAATCTTCTCCCACGTCTCTTGGGCTCCTATAACCTTAAGTCACTCCAGTCTGTTTCCATAAAATAAGTTTCTGAATTTGGTTAAGTCTGATTTTCCCAAAGTTATATCTTCCATTTCTATGTGATTTCTATGTCTGCATCTCTTGATTAATTTATTTCAAACTCACTGAGAGTCACTCCTTCCTAATGGGCAGTGATACTTTAACTTGTCAATTATATCTGGTTGCTTGGTTAATATAAAATGATGGTTCTTATTTCCTCTAAGTCGTTTATTTTCCTTAATCTATTGTGTCATGACGTTTCCCATTACCATGTTCAACATTTTGTTTCCCCAAGACTCCTCCCCACCTTCTGTATGCCAACCCTCCCACAATACTTTATTTCAGTTGAAGTCACCCATCACTTTTCTGTTGATACTTTTGATAATTAATCTTTCTAGGCGCTGTCTGGCGTCATTTAATAATCCTTCATATTCTCCTTCAGACCTTGCATTTGTCTTAGGTGGAACACATGTGATGGCAATGTCTCTCTTCCCACCATCACTTTTATTAATCTCACGTGTCAGCACCTCCGCCATGCCTTCACCCATTTCCACACTGTCCACAACCACATTCTTCTTTATGTGCCACATCACACCTTTCTTTACACTGCTGTTTCTTTTCCATACATTATAATGGTCTTCACTCAACCCTATAACTTCTTCAGTCTCTTGATTCAATTTTACCAAAACCATAACGTCTGGTTTCTTTACACATAGATAGTCATTTACCTCTCAACAAGGATGATGTTAACCTGTAGACATTGGTATATGACACCTTCCACACTTTACATACTTCTACTTCGGTGACATTTCGGTACCATTTCCTCACTTTTAGATTTATGACCCTTCAGTATAACTTCTCATAACTGGAGAGAGAGAAAGAGCGAAGAGAGAGAGTTTAAAATTGTCGCGTTATATATAGAATTGGTTTTCATACCTTGCTTTCTCTTCTTCCTCTTCCTCCTCCTTCCTCGTCAGTTTTTTTTTTAATTATAGGCTGTTTGGAAGTAATTTTTTTCATTATACGCTGTTAGAAAGTCTTTTTTTTCATTATATGTACACTCAAACCTCGGGTTTCGAACATCTCCCTTTTCGAACAAATCGGTTCACGAACAGAATTTCAAACTCATAATTGCACCGGCTGCCATACGATAACTCGGTTGCCGAACAAGCTACTCGGCAACTGTGCGCGTCAGTCACGCCGCGGCCCTCACTCAGTAAACATCCGCGCCGAATTGTTCTTTGATTTGGACGAATTTTCTTGTGTTGTGCATTATTTTGGTATTATTTTACACTTGGACTAAAACTCCCTACCGTAGATAACACTAAAGTCGCCAGGACAACTTTTTTCTTCGATTTACAGACGTGTGGTGGCGTTAATACTTACATTTATTTCTACATCCATGATTTCAGGAAGTTTAGAAGGGGCTATCTGGAGAGTCTGTGTCATTTTGTGTCTTCATCTGTGTCATATTATGGCTATAAATGAACAAATTACAAAAATATCACTAGAGTGGCGACCAACACAAAGGTATGTTCTGAGTGTCTTTCCGCCATCGTCGCCTGAAAAAAAACGAGTAGCGAAATTTGAAACCATATAATATACAGTACCCTCCCGAGTTTCACGCTATGCGAGTTTCGCGCCGAGTCCTAAATTCTTACCATCCCGACTTTCGTGTATTATCTCCCCGAGTTTCGCGCTGCCTTGTACACGTTTTTTTTTTTTTTTTTTTGTGTGTGTGTGTGTGTATGTGTGCCTATAGCGCCGTTTGGCAGTAAACCTCCAGGGGTGGGATGGTAGGCCCTGTACTCGAGGGCTGTAATAGTTGGTGGATTTGTCGCCCGTGGTGGCGCAGGCAGGATTTTTATAAGAGTTAATGGGCTGCATTAGTAGAAGCGAAATTGGATTAGCTTTCCATTGATATATTTAGTTTTCTGATAAATTAATTAGCACCATGCATAAATTAGCGTTAACTAAATAAATATCATCATCAATCGGGATATAAGCAAGCGCGCCACCCTTAGTACTCACTGATTGTGTAAGCGACTGGGCAAGGCTCTCTCCGACGGTCTTCGCTCCCACACACCACAGTCACCGTTCCTCTCACGCACACAGTAGTAGCTACAGCTCATTATTATTACTAAGTTTGCAGTGCTTAACCCAACACAAACGTGGAGTCACCCTACGGGAACACAATCATTGGGTCATATGTGGCCATAACTTTGAAAAAAAAAAAAAAAAAATTGTAACATACAAATTTTATTGGTAGTATTTTTAACTAATAGAACAAGTCTTTTTGAAGATTTTATTGTGTTTTTTAAGCCTAAAACTAAAAGTTAAGGACACATGAAAAATTACTGAAAAAACTGTGAAAAAAAAAAAGGTTCTACAAACTGCTGCACAGCTCCGTCAAATTTCAACATAGGTAGCCCTGGCTCCCTATGTTGAACACCGAGTTGAGATGTAGCCCACACCGAGTTGAGATGTCCCCCTAGATGCTCCAGCTCCCCCATCAGTTAAGTACCACGGGTGTGTATGCTCCAGGCTGTAAAAGAATGGGTATGTTGCAGCCAAAAAAAAAAAAATAATAATAATATTCTTTTAGGCTGATGAAAGTGGGAAGTAAAGCTTAAATATGATAACAGGAGGAATGGGAAGAGAAATGCAGGATTTACATATTATACATACTTACATGTGGGAGGGGCGGCAGGCAGCATGAGTAGGTACGTCAGACTCCTCCTGGGCGGCACTACACTTCTACACACTACACTTGAGAGGGAAGCCTCGGGTCGGGAGGGCGTTTGGGGGCACTGGAGGGACCTGGTTGGGGTTCAGTAGGGTCTGATTGGGGTGGAGGACTGGGGGAAATAATATTCAAACTTTTCCTTGGGGTTGATGATGTATGGGGGCGAAAGGAAGATGCCAACACCGGCATCTTCTTCCACCTCCTCGATCCGCTCCTCACTTTCCACTCCACTTCCATCATCACCCACGCTGTCACTAGTTTCACTGCAGTGTAATTCGAACTGTCGTTCCTCATCTGTACCCGTGTCAGAGGAACTTAGCACACCAGGCAAATTTACATACAGTTCCCTCTCCAGAGATGTTCAAATTGTACTTCTGCCTTCTCTGAGACGCAATGTTTGATGCTCCCAACAATATTGTTTTGCCCTTTATAACGCTATTTCACTGAAAAAAAGAAAGAAAAAAAGTAGTACGTACGGATATACTGCGTCATGCACCCCTATAACACAATCCTTGACCCATATCCGGCAATTGTGGTATTAAATAAAACGTATTAATGCTAGCGACTCAAAAACAACTCTAACAGAATCTGCCAGGCATAAACTAGGATACCATGGGCGGTGGAGACAATCAGTCCACTGAGACAAAAGAGGGGGGAGGGGAAACATGCGCAAACTACATGTGGCCGCATAATTGTGTTCTAGGGTTAAGCTGCAGTGCGAATTGACTAGTCTTTAAGAATTGTAGCCATGGGTAGAGTGATTAAATATACTTTTCAAGCTCACAAGGTAGTGGTATTACTTGGTAGTAGTGCGATTATCAATGTGGCGTAATATACCAGGAAGATCGCCACCAAGCAGTCGTGATGTCCTTCCATTTGTGCTGCGGTATGTTATATAGATCTATATTCCCTATTTCCTTACATTTTTCAATGTAACGAGGAATAGATCCAGAGTCCAACATCTCTAGGACATAGTCTGACAGATGAACACCATCAATCACTTAACCAGCCCTCAAAAAAGAGATTAGTAAGTGTGAGTGTACCGCATTTATAGGGGAGGTAATGCCCTTTGTTTACATCACCGCACGGCCACTGTCAGCCAGCCATGTGCTCGGGGCGGACCACTCGGCCACCGCCTCTCCCAGCGGTGATCCAAAAGTGTCTTTCTGTTGGTCTGTTTCCATTTTCTTAGGCGTATCGTATAACTTTGAACTTGTATGCGATAGCATTAGTAAATCGTTTTGATAAATTCGCCATGGGTGATAATTTCCAGGACTGAAAAGAGCTTAAGATACGTGTGACAGCCTAGTGGTAAATGATACGTCAACACTAGCAGACGCTGACGCTGACGATGGCGCTGTTGGTGGCAATCGCGGCAATCTGCCGCCAAAAGGGGGAATGTAAACATACCAGCGTGAGGGCAGATTACGTAGATAATTTGAATGTCCTATGTATTTGAAATACTTGTAACAGATAACTACGTACTAAGGTACTGAGTACTGAGGAAGTACTACAACATTCGTCTTGGAAGACCATTAGTGTTTTTCAGGGGAGAAAACGTGAGTTATAAGCCGTAAAATATGGTACTACGCCTCGCACGTGACTAAATAAACATTTTTACAGTTTTTTCAATACCCGAGTTTCTCGATCCTCGAGTTTAGCGCAATTGTGAATGCCTTGTGAAGAAAGCAAGCGCGAAACTCGGGAGGGTACTGTACTTGCAGATACAAAGCATAAAACAACACTGAAGCAGGGTAGATTATACAGTCATGATATAAACTACTGTATATCATCTTCAGTGGCACATACACATCAGTAGTGATGCTATAATTCATAACATATGGCGGCTGGCGACATTATTGCAGCTGGCGACTAAAGTGTTATCTATGGTACACAATTGGGAGTCTGGTTTCTGTTTACCTTATAGGATTCTAGGAAATATTCTCTATGAACTTCTGTCACAAATAATTACTTTTGGAGATAATGACATGTTGTTCATAGGGAGGCGAGAGACAAGTGTTTACGAGCGCCCCACTCTTCTTCCTCTTGTGACCTGCATCGCCTCTGTTCTTCCCTTACCGCGGACACTTTTTTAATGCAGATTTGGATATTATATTGCATTTATAGGCATTTTTATGCATGAAATACAGCTAAAAAGTTTTAAAAAAAGGTCTTTATTTTGGGGGTCAGGAACGGATTAATCCATTTTATATTGTTTCTTATGGAAAATTGTGTTTCGGTTTTAGAACATTTCGGTTTTAGAACAACTTTTGTGAACGAATTATGTTAGAAAATGAGGGCATGTCTGTACGCTGTTTGGAAGTAATTTTTTCTGGTTTGTTTTTATTTTTTTGCTTTGTTTTCATATTCTTCTAATTCTTCTCCATAACTGTCGTAGCTTAATTCCCTCATGTCTGCCTTTCCTTCTTCATCCAAGTCGTTCCTAATCCCTATATTCTTGAATTCTTATTTTGCAAGTTTAAATGACCTTGCCAAAATATTCTCAGCTGCTGCCTGACAGGAATTTGATCTTCATGGGTCTCACTTTTCCTTCCTTGAATTTACCTACCTTGTAGCTACATCTCAATTTCCTAATAATTCTTGCGTCAATAACTTGGACTACCTTAATTATTTTTTTGTCATTTTGTTCCCTTCCTTTCCTCTATGATGGTGATGGTGATAACTTCCTTCCTCTTTCACCCCATGAAGCATAATACAGTGAAACACCATTAAATGATCACTGGGTTATAAATTATTATGTGTTTTGTTTAACATAACTCTTATATATATTATGCCTGTTGTTAAGATCCTTCGTTAATGTTGCCCTTTCTTGCCTAGACCCTCAGAAGGCTTACGGTCCTGACGGAGTCCCTCCTATTGTTCTCAAAAACTGTGCTTCTGTGCTTGCACCCTGCCTGGTCAAACTTTTCCATCTTTGTCTATCTACTTCCACCTTTCCTTCTTGCTGGAAGTTTGCTCACATCCAACCTGTTCCTAATGAGGGTGACCGTTCTAATCCTTCAAACTACCGTCCTATAGTTTTTACTTCCTGCCTTTCTAAAGCTTTTGAATCTATACTTAATAAAAAGATTCTTAACCCCTTCACTGCGGCTGGTACAAATACGGTCTCTCAGCAATCTAAGGGTTCACTGCGGCTGGTAGTACATATAGGGTTTCTTTATTTTAACTCCAAGCTCAATGATATTGTGGGTAAATATTTGCTGTGATAGGCTTGTATGGCATCAGTGTCAAGTGTTGCAATATAATAGAACCTCTTTCTGCTTGAGTGAGTTAGTGTGACTAATAAGGTCAAGCGGTACAGTACGACGTGTTGACGCTGCCGCGCCCTCAACTTCAATGGAGAGGCCCCCCCGTTCCCAGGCCCGCTGTCATCGTGGGGGGGCTTCGGGCCCGGGGATTGGGGCCTGACGCCCGGGGGACGACCTCCTGGTTACTCCCTTGGCTTTGGGCCCCTGTCCTCGGTCTGACTAATTTTGCCTGGCCTTTCCTGTCTCACTCCTTTTTCCCCTCCTTCCCTCTATCTCTCCTCTTGTACCTCCTCCTATCCCCCTTTCCTCCTAAGGTGTGAGTGCCGTGCTGATGGGATATGAGGCTGGTTTCGGGTCAGTCACGAACGGCCTCAGGGTGCTACGGGCACGGTATACCCTTGTAACTTTGTCCTTACACCTCTTGGGGTTATGAGGGGCTGACCGGTTATTTCCCCCTCTTTACTTCAGGCTCACCATGGCCAATGATGATAATTTAACCTTTATAGGGGCTTCAGGGCCAGCCCCTCTACCAAATGGCCCTACTGGTTTACCGACCCCTGCTCCTCTTTTGACTACGGCCCGGAATACTGATATGCCCGTACCCCAAACTCGACCCTCAGGGTCACTTAGTGCTCCTGAGCCCCCTAGCCAGATCAAGAATCCAACCTCGGCACCAGACACTCCAGTCCACAATCCTACTACCTCTTCCATACCTTTTCCATCCTTGCCTCCCTGCTCTACCCCTCCAGATCCTTCCCCTACCCTTCCTCCTCCCCGACCTTCTTTGTCCTCCTCATCATGTATAGCTACTCTTGCACCCTACAACCCTTCTCCCTCCGGGAGAACTACAGTCCGCACGGTCACCTCTTCCACACGCCCACACACATCTACTTCTCACCCTCGTCCCTCCTTCAACACTCTTTTTGGTCCTGCAAAGTGGGACCGTTTCTTTATCGTCCCTAGCACCGCCCCTTACTCTGCTAATGCCCTACGCTTCACGGCATGCCTCCAACGGCAAGTTGGCAAGGTTGCATTCTGTACCCCCCCCCGACCGGTCCCGCCTGGTGACTGTTGACACCGAGGCCCAAGCTCATGCACTGCTCAACCTTAAAGACCTCGACGGCAACCCATTCGACATCACGCACGACATAACTCTTAACACCTGCACTGGAACAGCTTCCATCCCCCCGCGTTCTTGCCCAGTCGATGACACCGAATGGTCTGAGTGCGCGGATGTCCTCCTCGACCTTTTGGCAGAGGATTACGATGCCGTTGCAGTTTACTGCTACACCATCCCACCCCGGGGCCGCCATAAGTCCCCTACCAACATTGCCAAAGTCACTTTCAAAAGGCAAGATCTCCCTGATAGCATTTATGTTGCCGGGGTCCACTACTCTGTTAAACCTTACCGCCCTACTCCACGCCAGTGCCTGTCCTGCTGACGTTTTGGCCACCCTGCCAAGCACTGCCGATCCTCTGCCCGCTGCTCATTTTGTGCTCAACCTGGCCATCATGCTCGTTCCACGTGTCCTGTAACATCTCCCACTTGTGCGAACTGTGGTGGTTCACACAACGTCTTCTACAGGGGTTGCCCTGTCTACCACTTTGAATCGGAAGTGGCATCCATCAGATTTAAGAAGGGCTTCACTTTATGGGAAGCCCACCAGGAAGCTTGCCGCCTCGGCTTTTCGCCTACCCCCGTCTCCCGGCTTATTTCCAATCCCACTCTTCTGGATCCTTCTACTACAACCTCTCCTACCCTCTCTTTCCCTGTTTCTCCTCCTCCCACTCCTCGTCCTTCTTTTGCTCCTCCTGCTGCCCCCTTTCTCTCCATAAATGACCCCTTTGCCGTCCTCAGTCCAGATACTCCGACCTCTACCCCTTCCTCGATCCCCACACCCCTTCCTCAACGCTCCCCCTGGCCTACTCATGTCAGACGAACTAAACGTCCTCCCCCTTCCTCCCCCCCGAAACCTTCCACTATCTCTCCCTTCTCAGTTCCTCACACCCTACTTTCTACGTCTCCTCCTAATAAGAAACCCTGTGCCTCCCAGGTCTCCCCTCCTGACTCTCCTGTTGAGACCATGGCTATGATCGAGGAGTACCTCGCTCAGTCTCGAGACATGACCCCTTTGCCCTCTTCACAAACCGCCTCATCATCCCCACCTTCTGTCTCAACCCTCACAGTCTCAGCTGAGATCCATCCTATTTCCTCCTACCTTCCGCCTACCCCTCTTCCTCCTTCTGACTCCCAACTTCCCCCCTGCCCTTCCTCTTCCCCACCTTCTCCATCTTTCTCCCCGCTGCACCCTTCCCCCCTTCCCTCTGATCCCCCTATGTCCTCTCCCTCTTCTTCTACTACCTCTGACCGTCCCGCTGTTAAGTCTCTTCTTAACTTACCCCTTCCTCCGGGCTGTACAAAAGACTCCCTTTTGTCTCAACCATCCCCATCCCCTCGCCCCCCTGACCCTACTGACTGTACTTCATCTACTACACTTGATCCCCCACCTGATATCGCTGATCCTGCTAACCCCTCTACTCCAGCCGCTACCATTCCGACTATCATCACCCGCTAACCTCTACACTCTGTCTGTTCTTCATTGGAACATTCACGACTTCCGATCCCACAGACAAGACCTTTGTCTCCTTATTTCTTGCTATAAGGCTCAAGTTATCTGCATCGCAGAAACTTTCCTTACTCACCCCCCTGACCCATTTCCCAATTTATGATCTCCTTCCCCCAACAAATACACATCCTTCCTCTGATCTAACCCTACTGCTATAACGTTCCATTCCTTTCCCCTTCCCTCACCGTTTCACTCTTTCTCTGTGACCCCTCCCCTTCATTATGCTTTGCCATAGTGCCATATGACCTCCGATGTCTGGCACATTTTCCCCTTTTAGCATTAAATCAATCAATCAATGGCGAGGCTAAAAAGTCAAGTGATTCAACATATTCTTGATGGATATAAAACAGAAGCATGAATGAATGAATGCATGAATGAATGAAGCATTTATGTACCAAAATAAGCTGTATTATATTGAGTAGTAAGTGGTTTCATTGTGCGTCTGGCAGCACGGTCACGGCCCTGTTGCTGCACTCTGACGCAACTCCTCACTTAGCTGGTAGCCTCCACCAAGACGAAACATAGATTTTCTGGTATGGAATGAGCATCCTATTCATTTAGGCACTTTAAATATGGTAAGTAATTATTTTTTATTTTAATTAAACCTGCCGCACAGGGGGGTAGGCCTATTAATTTGATATCAGCAGTGAAGGGGTTAAGCATCGATCTGCTTACAATCTTCTATCTGATCGTCAGTACGGTTTCCGTAAAGGGCGATCTTCTAGGTTTCCTAACTGAATCTTGGTCATCCTCCTTTAGGGGTTTCGGTGATACTTTTGCTGTTGCCCTTGACATATCAAAAGCTTTTGATGAGTCTGGCACAAATCTTTTTATTTTCAAATTAACCTCTTTCGGTTTCTATACTTCTCTCTGTATCTTCATCTTAAGTTTCCTTTCAAACTGTTCTATTGCAGCTACTGTAGACAGACATCATTGTTCTCCTAGGTCTATCAATAGTGGTGTTCCTCGGGGTTCTGTCCTATCACCCACTCTCTCTATTATTCATTAATGATATTCTAAGTCTAACTCAAAGCTCTATCCACTCCTACGCTGATGATTCTACCTTGCATTTTTCAATGTCGTTTATTAGACGTCCAACTCAACAGAAACTAAGCGATTCACGGAGAGATGCCACCGAGCGCCTAACTTCTGATCTTTCTATAATTTCTGATTGGGGCAAAGCAAACCTTGTTTTGTTCAATGCCTCAAAAACCAAATTTCTTCATCTATCTACACTACCCTCCCGAGTTTCGCGCTTGCTTTCTTCCGGAGGCATAGCGCGAAACTCGCGGATCGTGAAACTCGTGTATTGAAAACACTGTAAAAATGCTTATTTAGTCCGTTTTTTTTTTTGTGTGTGTGTGTGTGTGTGTGTGTGTGCCTACAGCGCCGTTAGGCAGTGACCTCCAGGGGTGGGATGGTAGGCCCTGGAGGTTAACTAGGGCTGTGTACCTACCGTATTTTACAGCTTATAAGACTCACTTTTTCCCCAAAAAAATATCCTGAAAATGCCCCAAGCCCCTGTCCACCCAGCAGTGAATGGGTACTAGCCTAGGGTTTGTGACCCGCCTCCCGGGGTGGTGGCTTCGGCCAACACTACGTAGAGAAGAGGAGGGAGGAGAGGAGCTTGAGTTTAAGCTTGAGTTGGGAGTCACCCAGCGGATGCTGTTTTGGTCTGAGTGAGTGAGCTTGACACATATCTTGTCAGCTGATGGTTGTGTGAGTGTTATACAGCAATAACACTGTCACAATGCCTTCCTCTCTTCTCTCCTGTCTCCTCCAGTACCTCCAGAAACCACAGTACCACACACGTCATGGTTAATCACTTATAAAGGAGTATTTTGTGGTAAATAAGTAAGGAACGGCGGGGGTGTAAGGTAAGGTGCTACTTATTCGAGGTGTTACCTATCTTATGTGACACCGGCTGCTCCTGTAGAGAAAAGCAAGCAAAAGGAAAAAAACAAAGCACAAGTACATACAAGCTATACTAAGCCTATTATAATACTATACTAAGCAGGAAGGTAGGAAGACGTGTCCCGTACGTCTCTTATGGGGGGCGGTAGCAGAGTGGTTAGCGTCAAGATATGTGTCAAGCTCGAGCACAAGCTTGACAGACGACCTACAAAGCGATACTAAGCAGTAAAGGTCACAAGAAGAAGAAGAAGTCTCTGAGTGGCGTTCTCGGTGACCCGAGTTCGATCCTTGATGAGGGCTGTAAAATCCACTTAAAATCTTTCTCTGCACCGTTGAGTGGCCTAAGAACACCCACACGCTACCCATTAGCTCTACCTTCGATTGCGAGTGCATCGGAGGACACAGGGGGCGGCATGAGCCTCTAATTACAGGCGTCACTATAGAAATTCTGTCTGCGCCACCACGGGCAAGGGCCAACCATCACAGCCCTCAAGTTGACCTCCAGGGCCTATCATCCCACCCCTGGAGGTCACTGCCTAACGGCGCTGTAGGCGCGCGCGCACACACACACACACACACACACACACACACACACACACACACACACACACACACACACACACACACACACACACACAAAAAAAAAAAAAGGGTACAAAGCAGCACGAAGCTCGAGGTTATATAATGCGCGAAAGTCGGAAAGGTAAGAATTTGGGTCTCGGCACGAAACTCGAGGATCGCGAAACTCGCATAGCGTGAAACTCGGGAGGGTAGTGTACTCGACAAAACCTACCATATAACCATCCCCTCTTCTTCAATGACACTCAACTATCTCTTTCTTCTACAATGAACATTCTTGGACTCTTTTTTACTACAAATCTGAACTGGAAATCTCACATTTCATCTCTTGCTAAAACAGCTTCTAAGATGTTAGGTGTCCTGTGGCATCTGCATCCTTTTTTGTTCTCCCTCCCAGTTGCTTGCCCTGTACAGGGGCTTATCCGCCCATGTATGGAGTAGGTTTGGGGGGAATCCACTCATACAGCTCAATTAAACAGGTTTGAGTCAAAAGCTTTTCGTCTCATCATTTCCCCTCCTCTGACTGACTCTTCAATCTTTAAATCACTGCCACAATGTTGCTACTCTTGCTATCTTCTACCGTTATTTTCATGCTCACTGCTCCTCTGAACTTGCTAACTGCATGCCTCCCTCCCTCCCGCAGCCTTGCTGCACAAACTTTCTACTCTTTCTCATCCCTATTCTGTCCATCTTCCTAATGCAATCAGTATCTTTACTTTTTCATCCCTTTCACTGGTAAACTCTGGAATTCTCTTCCTGTTTCTATTTTTCCACCTTCTTACGACTTAAATCCTTTCAAGGGAGGAGTGACATGACACCTCCCGAACTAAATTGGCCCACTCCCCTTTCTATATTTTATTCTCTTACTGTCTTCTTTATAGGGACTGGCAACTAAGTGGGCTTTGTGTTAAATTTTTTTTGTGTGTCCTTGGCCAGTCCTTTGTGATGTAGAAAAAAAAAAAAAAAAAAATTTACAGAGAAAAAAAAATTGCTCAAGAGTTTTCCACTTCGGCATCATGTACAGGGCAGTTGGTGTGTCCTCCATTGAATGTGTAACCCCTGTTCAGGTTTAGGCTGTTCAGTGTTGCCCTCAGCATCAGCTCTGATCTTTCTCTCTCCTCAAACCATTGGATTTCACTTACTTTCCTTTTAAATTGTCGGTGAGTTTTCATTGTAGATTGGGTTTCTGTTTCAGCTGTAGAGTCCCATTGGTTGGTACATTTATATCGTTTGCCCCTTGCTCCTTACATTATGTTGAAGCTGATTTTCTTATTTCTTGGTCATATTAGCTTATTAGCAGGGATCTATCCACTGTGATGTATTTCTGCATTAAGTTGACAGTTTTTTGAGAGATGTAACGTATCTTTGGACTCATGCAAGTATGCCATGCTTGGCTATGCAGTGTTGCCAAAGCCACGCTGCTGCCTCCCCTGGATGCCCCCCCACCTAGGCCAAGGGAGCCAGGAAGAGTAACAACCTGTGTGATGGGTATTTGCTGGATATAACTTGACAGCATAGCCGGCCAGAGCGGATGGTGTTCTTGTCCTGACCCGGGTCTTGCCTGGGTGTTCCTTGCAGAAGTGTGTGTGGGCTAAGGATTTATACACACAATGGTAGTGTACTCCCCTCCTTCAGGGGAGGCGGTAGCAGAGTGGTTAGCGTCTCTGAGTGGCGTGCTCGGTGACCCGGGTTCGATTACTGACCTCTTCCTTTATGGCTGGGAAAGTGATTGATGATGTTCATCAGTCAGACTATGTCCTTCAGATGTTGGACTCTGGATCTATTTCTCGTTACATTGAAAAATGCAAGAAAACAAGGAATAATTATCCTAATACAGTAAACCCTCACTATAACGAGGTAATAACTGTGTAATATACACTGTAATATAACTAATTACACAGTTACCTGTTGGGTGACACCTCCATCACGTGTTTCAGGTGACTGTTGTGTGGTGTGCTTGGTGCTCACAGGGGAACTGCCCAGTGACTGACGGGACTCCTTGGTGCTTCCCACTCTTGATCCCTTCGTCCTCAAGGACAGTGCTGAGTGTATCCTTGGGGACCCTGCTGAGTCCAGCTTCCCTGGGCCTTTACAAGACCAGTGGGCCTGTCTAAAGTCGTGTTGCAGAGATGGCTGCAAGAACAGACAGCAGCAGGAGTGGCCACAGCACACAGGAGCAGTGTACCTCTGGTGTGGGCAGGCTGGGGTGTGTGGATCTTCCTAAAGGCACTGGTGATAAGGGCCATGAATGCCAAGAGTGTGGAAAAAGATTCACTCATAAGGCTAATCTCACCAGACACAACCTGACACACACTGGTGAAAGGAATTACGAATGCCAAGAGTGTGGGAAAAGATTCACTCGAGAGTCTCACCTCACCAGACATACCCTGACACACACTGGTGAAAGGAATTACGAATGCCTAGAGTGTGGGAAAAGATTCACTCTAGAGTCTACCCTCACCAGACACACCCTGACACACACTGGTGAAAGGAATTACGAATGCTTAGAGTGTGGGAAAAGGTTCACTCGAGAGAGTACCCTCACCAGACACACCCTGACACACACTGGTGAAAAGAATTACGAATGCCAATTGTGTGGGAAAAGATTCACTCGAGAGTCTACCCTCACCACACACACCCTGACACACACTGGTGAAAGGAATCACGAATGCCAAGAGTGTGGGAAAAAATTCTCTCGAGAGTCTCACCTCACCACACACACCCTGACACACACTAGTGAAAGGAATTATGAATGCCTAGAGTGTGGGAAAAGATTCACTCGAAACTGTCACCTCACCAGACACACCCTGACACACACTGGTGAAAGGAATTATGAATGTGAAGAGTGTGGGAAAAGATTCTTTTCGAATTCTACACTCAACAAACATATCTTCAGACATTCTGGCTTGAGGGAATTCAAATGTGATTTCTGTGGGAAGCATTTCAAGACTAAGGGTGATATTTCTAAGCACATGCGGATCCACTTTTGAGGTGGTGTGATGTGGTGTGGACAAGTGTGGTTCAGTGTGTGCTGAGGCATTGTGGGTGGTGGCGTGTCCTGTGTGGGAGTGAGTGGTGATCAGGGTGGTTGATTTTTTAGAATTTTTTTTTTTAAATTAAAAAAAATCCTATTTTTTTTATTTAAATAGGATTTATTTGATTTAAATCCATTTTTTTAATATCTATTAATTTGATGTTCTACATGAAATCTAACTACTACAGGATATTGTTTAGCATATTTATAACTAAAAAGAGGTAGAATAAGTGAATTAAAAATGCATATAACATGAATCTAATATACTATAGGAGTAGCCGTGTGTCTGTGTGTGTGTGTCTATCTGTCTGTTTTGGGTAGCCGAAACTGTAAATTCAATTTTGATGCGAGTAGGTTAAAAAAATCGCAAATAAATCGTAGGTGGTTAGCAGCTTGGTCCCATGTCGATTGAATCATTTTGAATGGGGATTTCGGGCAAAAAAACACTTTAGGAGGATTAGATTACAGGAAAAACTCTGCGGTAACGTCTTGCCGCATTCCACAAACTCAGTAGACTCATGGACGTTTGTGTGAGTGTGTGTGTGCTGGAATCACACGGAACACAAAGGGTTGGAATCACACGGAACGTGGTCTACCCCAAGGCACTTTGACCAGTGACAAACGACAGCAACAACACGATTGGGGTTTGCAATCACATGTTGTTTAATATATACTACTACTACAAACATCAATACGTACATGGGTCCGAAGGGCCCACAAGCACTTGTAATATACTATTGGAGTAGCCGTGTGTCTGTGTGTGTGTGTGTCTGTTTTGTGTAGCCGAAACTGTAAATTCAATTTTGATGAGAGTAGGCTAAAAAAAATCCCAAATAAATCGTAGGTGGTAAGCGGCTTTGTCCCATGTCGATTGAATAATTTTGAAGGGGTTTTGGGCTAAAAACACTTTTCAGAGATTAGATTACAGGAATGAACTCTGCGGTAACGTCATGCCGTATTTCACTAACTCCGTAGACTCATGGACTTACCGTTTGTGTGTGTGTGTGTTGGAATCACATGAAACGTGGTCTACCCCGAGGCACTTTGACCAGTGACCAACGACAGCAACAACACGATTGGATTTTGCAATCACATCTTGTCTAATATATTCTACTACTACAAACATCAATACATGGGTCGGAAGGGCCCACAAGCACTTGTATAACCTATAATGCATATAACAGTACACTCAAAACTGAGGAACCGCCTCGGTACAGAGAAGGCAGCAAAACTTGTTTTCCTTATGAAGTCCATGAATCAACACACTCCTCCTCATGATCATCAATCAATCAATCATTGGGGGCATACGCTGGGGGGCGCGTCGCCTCGCCCACCCTACGACGCCACTCCCGGGGGTCACCACGCGCGAGTTCCCATGCAGGCTCCTTTCCCATACCAAGCAGCTCTCGACAAGAAACATCAACTTGCCCCAGCCACGAGCCTTGTGGGTGCCCCCTTGGCCTCCTCCACGCCGGATTGTCTCTTACAGATACAACCCGATGGGAAGGATCGGTTTCAGGGTAGCGTGCCACATGCCCATATAGCCGAAGTTGGCGCTGACGGACTATGCAGGTAATAGGCCTCGATTCAGTCTCACGGTGCAATCGCTGATTTGACACATAATAATCCCAGCGATACCCCATGATTCTGCGAAGACACTTATTACCAAAGGCATTGATTCGTCTCTTCAAGTCACTATTTAGTGTCCATGTCTCACAACCATAGAGTAAGACAGGGATCACAAGCGACTTGAAGATCCGGATCTTTGTCCTCCTGCACAGGTACCGACAACGCCAAATACTCCCGCTGAGCGAGTCAATAACACCGTGGGCTATGCCAATCCGTCGTAAGACTTCTTGACGTGACCCGCCGTCATTATGGACTGCGCTACCAAGGTATGTAAAACTTTCCAAGATCTCAATGTCCTCGCCACACGCATGAACAGACTGTACTGCTTCATCTAGTAAGTCTCCAAATACCTGGACCTTGGTCTTGAGCCAGGAGACCTCAAGTCCCAAAGGCTTTGCCTCCTCGTGCAGCGCCTCGAGAGCCATCACCAGGACCTCCAGCGACTCAGCAAAGATTACTGCATCATCGGCAAAAACAAGATCAGTGATCTTGGTGTTGCCGACGGATGCTCCACAATCACTTTGATCTACAACCTTGTCCAATACCCAGTCCATACAAGCGTTGAAAAGTGATGGGGCAAGGACGCACCCTTGCCTCACTCCTGTATTCACAGGAAAGAAGCTGGATACACCTGCCCCACACTTCACAGCACTTCATGATCATGATGATGCTTAAAGTCTTTGTTGGGTCTAACCAATTAAATTAAAGTGGAATTTGTTATTATATGCATTTACAAGATACTTTCTTTTATCTAACTGGATAATAAACATTATGAAAAAGGAGTTTGTACTATTATAGGTATCTTTAGATTTATCCATACTTTTTCTTAATAAAGCTAATTTCATTATACACTATAGTTCATTGATTTAAATAAAAATGTTATATAATTTTTGTTGTAGTAATAATTACTTTGCCGGTTGAAAAAGAGAATAATATTTTTTTGTTTGATAATCATAATGCATATTAAACTTTGGTTAATAACACGCTTATTATAAACAAAAGTAACATGCACATTCAACTTTTGGTTATACAGTATAATATCAGTTATACTATAGTAGTGTGGCTTTTTGTACAGTACATACAACAAAAATCTATAAAATTATATAATTGAGAAAAAAATATTTGCTGTGAAAACAGCCACATGGCAATTTGCTACCTCAAAGTGCCACAGTGGATTCCCCCGCACCACTCATTGTGTCTCATTATCATATCATTATACTACAATGATAAAATTGGTGTTCATAAAGCCCATTGGTTTAATTTTCCTTCTTTCCTCTCTCGTTTCAAATAATCATAAGGTTATGATTTAAATCAGTCATTTAATTTTTTTATTTTTTTATTTAAATTATGATTTAAATCAGTGATTAAAATCAACTTGATTTAAATCAAACAACCCTGGTGGTGGTGGACAGTATTGCCTCCTGCCCACCCTCCCTGGCCTGGTAATGCCCCAGCAGTGGTCTGGTGGGCAGTGTTGTAAATGGGTCTAGATTGTTGATTCTTTTTTATGAGATAAAATTATACATGGACGCAATGGGAGGATAGAAATATTTATTGAACCTTATATAATTATAAAGTTGTCAGTAGAATCATGTGTGAAATGTGTAAACAAAAAGAAATTATGAAAACTAAAGAAAAGGACAAATAAACAAATAGACATGAGCAGTGGTACAGGACAAGGGTGCATAGGATGTGCCACACTTTGAAATGCCAGCTTATTATGCCTACATATGCCTACACTACTTACTGCCCCATTTAACGCACGAGTTACGTTGTGGTGCCCCGAAGCTTCGAAGCAAGACAGTTCAATGAAGCACCACCACAAGGGGGCACCACCTTCTTCACGGCCACGTCACAGGAGTCACGTGGACCGTCGGGTATATAACGAGTTCGGCGGGGGTCAAGTGAATGCGAGCTCCTCCGCAGTTTTTGACGCTCCTGTGTGTCTGCTACGTGTAAGAGACCAATGCACTGGCAAGAGTTTCTTAGTGGACACAGGAGCATCCGTCAGCATTCTCCCTCCTACCCAGGTTAACGCAGGTGGCGTATACTTGCGGTCATATGACCGCAAGTATACGCCACCTGTGTTTGACCTTCTGGCGGCCAACGGAACACCAATTGCGACTTATGGCACAGAGAGGATCACGATGAATTTCGGTTTGTCCAGTAAGTTTCCATGGGTTTTTATAGTTGCAGAAGTTACTCAGCCCATACTGGGAAATGACTTTCTTACTTATTATGAGCTGCTTGTTGACCCTGGCAACCACTGCTTACGACAGCAGTCCTCACACGCCACCATTGGTAGTACCGTTGCCAGGTGTGACAGCCCACGTATCACACTCATTCATAATAATACGAACATTGTAGACCTTCAAGAATTTCTCCTACTCTCACAGAGTCTCTCCAACGACTATCAGCTACTGTCCATGACGTGTTCCATCATATCGAGACGACAGGCCCACCAGTGTACGCTCGACCACGGCGCTTGCATCACGACCGACTCCTAGTGGCGAAGGCAGAGTTCGATTCTCTGCTAAAGGATGGAACGATACAACCATCGAAGAGCTGTTGGGCGTCACCTCTCCATATGGTCCTCAAGCCTTCTGGTAAGGAGTGGCGTGTGTGTGGGGATTATAGGGCACTGAACCAGGTTACCGTGCCGGATAGGTACCCTATACCACACATTCAGGATTTCCATCTGAAGTTAAATGGACAAAGTATCTTTTCTAAGATAAACCTAGTGAGAGCTTTCGATCAGATCCCAGTTCACCCTGCAGACATACCCAAAACAGCTATAACTACGCCTTTTGGACTGTACAAATTCAGGTATATGAATTTTGGTTTACGGAGTGCGGCACAAACCTTTCAACGCTATATGGATTATGGACCATGTCTTGCGCGACCTTGATTTTGCCACTGTGTATATTGATGATATTCTAGTGGCATCCAACAGTAAGGAGGAACATCGCACCCATCTTCAGCAGCTTTTGGTATGCCTTCGAGACAATAGCATCAAAATCCATCCAGCGAAGTGCGTTTTTGGGGTGGAAGCAGTTGATTTTTTAGGACATCGGGTGAGTAAAGAAGGTGTTACTCCATTGCCACAGAAAGTAGATGCTATTCGTCAGTTCCCACAACCACCTTCTGCAAGAAAGCTCAGGGAGTTTCTGGGTATTGTAAATTACTACCACTGTTTCCTCCCAAAGCAGCAGATACATTACTCCCGTTACATGGCTTCTGAAGGGTATTCCCCACAGATCGACAGCCCCGCTGAAGTGGTCACAAGAGGCTGCAGCTGCTTCCACTACCATAAAGGAGGATATAGCATGGCTTCCTCGTCTTGCTTATCCAGACCCTGAAGCACAGGTCTTTCTTACTACTGACGCCTCTTCTACTGCGGTCGGCGCAGTGCTTCAGCAGATCAGTACAGGTGAAGTATCGCCTATTGGTTTCTACTCCCAGCGCCTCGATACTACCTATGTCAAGTACAGTACATATGATAGGGAACTATTGGCGATATACATGGCCGTGCGGCACTTCAAACACCTATTAGAGGGTAGGCAGTTTTACATTCCCTGTGATCACAAGCCTTTGACTTTCGCTATGGCACGTCCGTCCGATGCATATACTCCACGGGTTCAGCGACAGCTCTCCTATATTTCGGAGTTCACGACTGACATCCGCCATGTTGGCGGAGTTGATAACCCTGTGGCTGACGCCCTCTCGCGCTCATCTATAATATTTCTCAATACCCAGTGCCTCTTGATTACCAACAGATCGCTATCGCTCAAGAGATAGACGAAGAGATGGCCGTGTTCAAGAGAGATCCATTGTCACTTCAGTTACGTCCCTTTCAAGTGCCTGGGACAACACTTCAGTTATGGTGTGACATGTAGTGTGGAGAGGCCAGACGACCATTCATCCCAAGATCTTAACGACAAATGGTGTTCAATCACTTCCACAACATGAGCCACCCGGGAGTCAAGGCTACCCAGCGACTCTTAACTCAGACAGTGGTATGGCCACGTATTCGAGCAGATGCTCGTTCCTGGGTTCAACAGTGTCTCGTGTCAGGCATCAAAGGTTCATCGCCACGTGAAGGCTCCGTTGCAACCCTTTTCTTTACCAAGATGCAGGTTCCAGACTGTTCATGTGGATGTTGTAGGACCTTGGTCTCCATCCAGAGGGTACAGGCATAGGTGGGCGCGATAACGAAAAAATTTATCACGATAACCGATAAATCGATAACGATAACCTTATTGGCGATAACCGATAATCGATAACTGGTGATAAATTTATCGCCCAATAAGGCGATAACCGATAAATTGATAAATCTAAAATTCCGATACTAGCGATAACGATATTGATATTTTAAATAAAAATCTTAAATGCTATCAGTAAACTGTTAGAAAACCCTTCATTTACCTTTTGCACACTAATATCTTCTAAATTCAATGTTTATTCTGTCTCTTCACTAATGAAAAGTACTGTTTTTAAGTAAACTAACTACATTTGAAAGTTTAAACTACTAAAAATGTCTCTTGCACAGCCACAGTCTAGACCAGGTTCTGCAGCATGTTCCCCTTCATAAACATGAGCCTGTTGAAGTTTTCATCAGACAGGGAGCTCCTCTTGGCCCTGTTGATGTCCTTGCCAAGGGAGAACAAGCGCTCCACCGCGGCGCTGGATGGCATCGCCGTGTTGTACCTCAAGAAGAGGTCAATGAGCACCTTCTCACTGTTGAAGGCTGGGTCTGCCAGACTGTCTGTCCATTTGGCCTGCAGCCACACCTTCACAATGTGAGCAGCCTTGAACTTGGTTGACCTGTGATGACCCCCAGTGTCATCCTCGAACGAGCGAATGAGCGAACGTTTTGAGAAGACGTCAAGACGGTTAGCTGGGTTTAGACCGTTGTTCGGTTCCCGGCTCGGACCTACCTATTTCTGCCTCCAAGGCACGTGCGGCTCGCCCCTGTGCTAAACTGGAACCAAAAAATAAAATTATTGATTATCGCTAGTTTGGAACCAAAAGTATCAAAACAAAAGAGAAAAAAAAATATAGGATAAACGATAACCCGATATCGTTATCGCGATAATTTATCGCGATAACGCCCACCTATGGGTACAGGTATATCTTAATGTGTATCGATCGTTTCACTAGATGGATTACAGCAGTGCCAATGCCGGACATCTCTGCAGAATCGACAGCTTTTGCATTCCTCTCGGGATGGGTCTCTCACTTTGGTGCACCTACTACAGTCATCACAGACCGCAGGGCCCAGTTTGAATCACATCTGTGGCAAGTTACTAGCTTTTCTAGGCACTACTCACAATCACACAACTGCTTATCATCCTCAGGCTAACGGAATGGTTGAACGTTTTCATCGCCATCTCATGGACGCCCTTAAGGCTCAACCTCATCCGTACCGCTGGGTGGATTCTTTGCCATTGGTACTGCTCGCCCTTCGCACTACAACTAAGAAAGATCTCAAAGCCAGTCCCGCAGAGCTTACGTTCGGCCAGACCTTACGCCTACCGGGAGAGTTCTCCGCAGGGGTTGACTAGGAGCACGGTATGGACAAGCACATGTTGCTAGACTCTCACCGTCAGATCACTACCAGGTTGTTTCCTATTGCACCTCGCCAGCCTTCAAGACATGCTTCCTACGTCCCGCGTGATCTAGAGCGTGCCGAGTATGTATGGATACGACATGACGCCCGACGCCGTCCACTTGATCGCCCGTATGACGGTCCCTTCAAGGTGCTATCTAGACATGATAAGTACTTTACTGTAAGTCGAGGAAGCCGCCAGGACAATGTCTCTGTGGATCGTCTAAAGCCGGCTAATATACAACATGATGTACCTCATCCTATCCCTCACACTCAGCCACCAGATACTCGTACACTTCCGCTACAGCTTCCTGGCCTGGCTCATCGCCCTTCTCCGCCTGTTGCTCCCTATAAACAGACTCCTGGTCATATTTATATACCTATTACACCTCCTGATGATCACAATGACTCACAGCTGCCAAGAGATGATGAAATTCCTTCCCCTGAACATCTGCGACCAAGAACAGTTACCAGGAGTGGTAGACTGTCTCGCCCACCAGAGAGGTATGCATCTTTCATCACCACGTCTTCTCATGACCGTTTCTTTCTCAGATCGCCATTCCAACGTGTGGATTTGCCTGAAGGGGGGAGTACTGTGGTGCCCCGAAGCTTCGAAGCAAGGCGGTTCAATGTAGCACCATCACAAGGGGTCACCACCTTCTTCACGGCCACGTCACAGGAGTCACGTGGACCGTCGGGTATATAACGAGGATGGACCGGGACAGCGAGAGATTCCTGCGATCGCACTCACACTCCACACAGCACTCAGGGAGCTACAGACCTCACCTACGCCCTGGCCAGCCGCCTCGTCTACCTGCATGGGTTACGAGGTTTAGTAAACCTACGACTTGTCCTCCTCGTTCGGTGCTGCTTCACACGTCCTCCACGTTACGTTGTCTTCCTTGTAGCAACGTATTTTTTGTTTGTGATCCAGTGACCTGTGTACTTTATTGACATATGTTGGTAACGGCTATTTAATGTTAAGTAAAGGGCAAAGTTACGGTGTGTACTTAATTTGAGCCTGTGACAGCGTGAGACAATAACGTTCCCGGAAAATTATGCGTCAAGCCAAAATGCATTAAACAAATCTTATTTTCTGAGGTCCCCATATATGAATGTACCGCCTCTGTGGTGTACTGGCCAGCGCGCCTAGCTACGAATCTACGGGCCCTGGTTCGAATCCGGGCCAGGGCAAGTCGGTGACCAACCCAATCAGTTGTTCATCCTCTCTTTCGGGGTTGATACCTGGGGAAATCTGGGGAAAGTAACTGGTAACCCGGATGTCAAACTGGCCCTGTGTCCTGGGGTAACGGGTTCTCACCACCACAGGCTCAAAGGCTAATGCGACGGAGATGAAAACCGAGGCCACGCGCAGCATAGCGTATGCTCCCGTCTTTACCTTTACCATACATGAATGGTTCACTAGAGCGTTGTCTACAATTATCGACAGTCCACAGTTATTAACACTTTCAGAAAAATTACTCGCTGCAAACCCCCTTTAAACTTTAGGAGCTCTTAGGTCATTTGCTTATATGTACTCACCCGGAACGTTTCTAGACCTATCATGCAATTCTACTGCTAACTGACTGTGTAGACGATCTTGAAATGCTTTGTGCTCCTACTGCACAAATCACCGAATCGTACATATAAACATTAAGTTAATGCATATATCTATGGATATGTTTGTTTATTTCAAGTCGGAGTGAAACATCTACTGTTTTTAGATGATAATCTACAAAAATACCGTATTTGCCGGCACATAAGACGCAGTTTTTTTTTCCAAGAAAGGGAATGCAAAATTCACCCTGCGTCTAATGCGGCCATATTACTAATGAGAGGTCGGGCAGAGAAGGCAGAATGGCCAGTGGTGTATTACTAAGGGGGTCTGGAGTGATCTGTGTTGAGCAGTAGACCACTGAACACAAATTTGTAACTGTGTTACTAATAATATCAACAGTAATGCATAATACCAAGAAAAAGTTGGAGTTTAAGAGAAAACAAGAGGTGGGGCAACAAGGTGGCTGTTTCTGCTGCCAAGATGGCCGTCATATGTAAACATCACCCACCTCCCGCAGTCGCGCTGCCGCTCTCCACTGTAAATGGATGTGAGACAGGGTAGGCCTTTATACCACCTCGATTCCTCAATCCTCACCCATGTATCTCAATGGATAAGGAAATTGTAAACTGTAACTGGAAAGAGTGCTAGTAATAAGGCTGCAACGATACCAGTAGACAGGACAGAAGCCTTCCACACATCACACCAAGACCAAGACCCATCACCGCGCCACAACTTCATCCGCCTCAAGGCCGAATGACACTATACCATCATGCCTTGACCTATACCTTCCTGAGGAAGACTAATCAACCCTCGCGACTGTGATAGATTCACAGGTGTGAACCATGGCGAATATCTTCGATCCCGACATCGGTGCCCTTTAACAATAACAAAAAGGTAGAGATAGTTACCTTACAGTGTTACCTTAATATCTTGATAAAATTTTGTTATTGGGCAACTACCGATTTTGAGGCCGAAACTTAGTTTTCACGAATAGTTTTGGGGTGTTTTGAATTAATCTGGCTCTCGTTTTTGTCGGCAATCAATGTTTATTTACATGTATGTGGACGGGGGGTGCCCGCCCTGCCCCTCCAGGCCCGCCCCGCAAACATTGCTAAGGTTCACACTGCCATAGTATTGGTAATTTTAGTTTTAATTCTATATATCTTCTTACTAAACCAAACCCCACCTCTAACCTAACCTAATCTGATTTAACCTAACTTAACTTTCTGGCTGAAATAACGGTAGATTTTCGGTAGTACATGTAATGCCATTAATATTCGATTGCGCCATGGGAAATGGGGCTCAAAATACACAGAATGAAGAAAGATACACGATAATGTAGGTACGAATCCTAGGACTTTTAAAAGCCCACTACCGAAATAATACCATTATCTTTACTGCAAATTTTCCACAAAGTCTAAACACATAGCAGAAAAGCAACAAAGGCATACTTACAACATTAAATTTAAGGTATATGTCATAGGTAGGTAATATTAGAATATCAATTCGTGGAGCATCTTGCAATAAATGATGACCGATTTTGGTTACCCTGCACATTCTCTTTATATATTAACTAGTATAATTTTTCATTCACATTCACTGCACTGTGAATATTGTATTTGGGTACATGCTCAAAATCATTTGTTTTCCCTTACAAAACATTTTTTTTAATAACTTTTAATAAATTTACGAAAAGTAAATATGTCCTCAAAACTATAATAATTTTTTTTCCTCAAAATATTTATGTAAAATACGGGTGCATCTTATGCGCCGGCAAATACGGTAAGTGTCATAGGAATTAGATGGCTGCCGTTTGTCTTTCTGTGATGACCTATACACTAAAACCCTTATAACTTGGTATTGTATAACTCGGAATTTGATATAACTCGGCAAAAAATTATGTATCTCGGCATGTTGCCGAGTTATAATTTATTTATTTATTTATTTATTATTATCATATTTTTTTTTTTTTACATCTATGCCTGCAGCGTCTGTAGTCAGTGACATACAGGGCTCAGATGGTGGGCCCTGGAGGCTCACTTGAGGGCTGTGTTGGTTGGCCCTGGCAGCGCAGGCAGGATTTTTATAGTGACGCCTGTGATTAGAGGCTCATGCCACCCCCTGTGTCCTCCGATGCACTCGCAGTCGAAGATAGAGTTAATGGACAGGGCATGTGGGTGTTCTTAGGCCACTCAACGGTGCAGAAATATTTTAAGTGGATTTATGAGTCTCTCGGGATCGAACTCGGGCCTTCGAGAACGCCAACCGGTGACGCTAACCACTCTGCTACCGCCTCCCCTAAACTGCATCTCTTGGTTTTCACTCGGCATATCATGGCCTCACAACCTCACCTCTTGTGTGAACATGTATACAGAAAGTGGGCAAAAAATAATGTATCTCGGCATATTGCCGAGTTATAACTGCATCTCTTTGCTTACACTCTGCATATCCTCAGTCGCATAAAGTCGTGTTTTTGTCCTTTTGACCTTTTCCTGCAGGCTCAGGCTCTTCAATTTCATTACCTTCCTGCTGGAGACACCCTTGCATGATGGAGCTGACATTTTGAAATTCAGTACCGTATGATGTAATCCCAAAACACGTAAAATAGGTGGCAAAGTAAAGCAAAGGTCAGGTACCAGCGCGTAGGCTGAGCCGTGTCTTTGTCGTCCCGTCCAAGCACCGTCTTGGATACGAAGACCGTATTTTGTCGCAATTGAAAAAGGATTGGTTTCTGCGACAAAAACACAACAAGCTTGGTAGGAGCCGAAATAATAATCAATGCAACACATTGCAATCAATATCACAAAGTAGTATAAGACACATTTCAGCAAGTGTTATTGGATTAGGATTCGTAATTCGTAATTTTTGTTACAATTATTATTTTTAAATTTTTTTTTACCCATATCAGGAGGGCATTTGCATAACTCGGCATATCAAATAACTCGGCAAGGCCAAAGCCCCTATCGTGTCGAGTTATAAGGGTTTTAGTGTATGTGTACTCTCCGGGGTGTCGATAATTGTGTACATAAATATGAACATTCCACAGTTATCGACAGTATTAACTTTAATGGCATATTGTGAATAAAGTAAAGCATATTTTGAAATTATTTTTTCAATGTAGTTACATTAGACCTTCTGTGATACCACTTTTATATATTGACCTTGTACTTGTTCCCATTTTGTGCATATAGCTGTTCAAATAAACCCTGTCATTACACACTCTTCTGTATCAGACCACATATGTATACACACATGTGTATAATGTTTCATTATGGCTGCTGTACTTTGTCGGCTTCATTCTGTAAATGCTTGGACATACAATGACCTTGCTGTCAGGTACGTTTTTGGTTCACTTTGTAGGATTTTGCTTGTAATTTTCTTTAATATTTTGTTAGACTGTCGATAACTGTAGAACCCTGTCGATAATTGTGTAAGGATTTCTCTTTCTATTACTTGTCATACCATGCGACATACACATGACTTTGCCCCGTGATGCCTCGTTTTCTACTCTGCATACAAGCCATTTGTAAACAATGTGTGTGTTGATACTGCTGAAAACACTTAAACCTCCTTAGGGTAAACTTTTGTCTAAAACTGTCAATAATTGTAGACGACGCTCTATGTATATGAGCAAATTGAAAAATTTAGGTTTTTTTTTTTAAAGAAAATATAATTTACACGAGAAAAGTCCATCAAGGCTTTTTCATGCCCATAAAAGTGTTTGGTTGCCTGCCAGGGGAGCACACCAGTGTCTCACAGGACCACCTTAGCAGCTGTAGTTCCAGTCTTTGCCTTAGTAGGAAGCAGGGCGATATGAAATACTGAAAGATGACTGGCTGATGTCTGGATATCGTCTTGTCATAGGTTAGTGTTTGAAAGATTTCCACACTCGCCACCAGGGGTCAGTGTGAGTGGGTCCCACAGACCCACACACCGTATTCCGGCCTCCCCCTCCGGTCGCTGCTATTAAAGTATCTTGCAGCGTACCCGTAACTCTGTTATTAAGCCTTGGTCCCAAAAACGTTATAGAAGAAAAGTGATCAGGAAAAAAGCGAAGCATTGAATGGTAGGTCCAAAAATGGCGTAAGTTTTGAGAACCTTCTTCTTTTGTCTGGAAATTCTTCTGTTTGCTTCTCTCTCCCTACGATCTTGGAGACCTGGTAGGAATGCGGGGTTTTGGGTGGGGAGATAAAATTCGCAGATATACTTGATGTAATCTTATCTAAACATACTAATCCATCCCAAAGGGTTGTTAACCTAACCTCACCTTTAACCTCCTAACTGGGGTGCAGGGGGCAGAATGACCACGTCCACCTTTCATAGCAACCTTCAGCACACTGCCGGTTTCTATAGACATTAGAATACGCCAGTGTGCCCATATACAGGTGTTCTAATGAAATATAATCGCATCTTGAACCAAAACTTTCAGGTCTGGAACCTTCATACATTATAATGTAATCAAACATGGATTGCATGAACTCAGTGGACGTATTCGACTCCTAAAATTATCTTCCATATCCCCGAAAGTATTGTTTTGAGACATGAACTAAGTGAGAGAAAGTTTCTCAGAATTCAATAACGTAAACATAAACCATACTCCAAATTGTCTAGGGAATTCGTTCCTAGAATAAAATAATACTTATACACACAAACCTCATTTTCCCGGACTAATGGGGAGTTTTCAAAGCTAAACCGCCAGATGTCTCTCGCGCATCTCACATCCTCTGCTCTGTGAGGCTGAATGATCTATCATTTACCGTAAATTCTCTGTACTTCTTTGGGACATATCAGAATTACCCTTCAATACAACAACTGAAACAGTTCTTAATAAAAAATGTAGTTTATCATTTTATTTGTCTGCACTAGGTGAAAATATTGGCAAAACAATTGAATATTTGAAAACTCAATCTTTAAAAATCGTCTTTTCATAAAAAAACACAAGTTCAAGCAGAATGAGGCTTCAGGAAATATCTACTTGTATGTAAGCATTCACTGAGTACCTATTTTGGGTGTATATGTCTCTCTTACGACGAACATTTAACCAAAACAGAGTGTGGCGTTCAGCATCTCAACAGAAACCATCCCGCCGGCAGGATCTGCTATCACCCACTTTCCTGTTGACACGACACGGGGATGGACAGCTCAGCACCTTATCGCCACAGCGCCGCTCCTTACCTCACAGCTCATATCACTGATACTCCTAACTTCTCAATACCACAGGCTACATGTCATCCTAACTATCATCACCCGCTTATCTCATCACACTCTCTATCCTCTACTGGAATATTCGTGGCATCCGCTCCCACATACCGTTTCCCACATAAAGAAGACTTTCGTCTCCTTATTTCGTGCTTTGACTGTGATTTGTGTTGTGTTGGGGCAGAGCGGAGTGGCGCGTGTAGTTACGTGACAGACGTGCAGTCACTATATGTACTGTGGGTAGTAGTAGTTGGGGTAATAAGGCCGTGCACAGCAGTAAAAGTCTCCTTGCAGTCCTTTCCGTCTCCTCCATAGCCCCGAGCCGTTAGTGTGACGAAGTTTGAGAGGGGTGGGTTGCCCCCACCCTCCTTCGTTACAATAGGATAAACCAGAGGACATAGGGTATTCAGAGGGAAGGGTTGATTGATTGATTCAGAGGGAAAGATTGAGGTGGAGGGGCTTAGAGTTCGCGGCGGGGGAAATAGTAAACAAGACCATGTATTGTCTTCGATAGAGGACTGTTCGTTGAGGTGCCAAGCACTTAAATTACTTCTTGGTTAAATGTTCGTCGTAAGAGAGACATATACACCCAAAATAGGTACTCAGTGAATGCTTACATACAAGTAGATATTTCCTGAAGCCTCATTCTGCTTGAACTTGTGTTTTTTTATGAAAAGATGATTTTTAAAGATTTGAGTTTTCAAGTATTCAATTGTTTTGCCAATATTTTCACCAAGTGCAGACAAATAAAATGATAAACTACATTTTTTATTAAGAACTGTTTCAGTTGTTGTATTGAAGGGTAATTCTGATATGTCCCAAAGAAGTACAGAGAATTTACGGTAAATGATAGATCATTCAGCCTCACAGAGCAGAAGATGTGACAGCCTGAGAGACAGGCTTGAGCGTGAGCTTATTAGAAAACTCCCCATAGGGGGGAGCACTGGTCCGGGAACCGCAAAAGTCCGGGAATCGCAACAGTAAAAAAAAAAAAAAAAAAAAAAAAAAAAAAAAAAAATCCGATGCCATAACCCACCCCCGGACGTTTATCCTACTCTAGTATTTACTGTCCGGCAACCGCCAGTATCAACTACCCCGCCGCGGACTTTTACGTCCGCTGAGCATACTGCCACCTGGCGGGAGGCAGCAGAAAGTGTTCAATAGTCTCAAGAGACATTCCTGCACCAGGGGCAGTGGGGGTCAGGGGACTAACGGAGGCTGTGCAGGTGAACCGTGGGTGTCGTGTGCCCAAATGTAAACAATACGACCGCTGAGCATGCTGCCACCTTGCGGGAGGCAGCAGAAAGTATTCAATAGTCTCAAGAGACATTCCTGCACCAGGGGCAGTGGGGGTCAGGGGACTAACGGAGGCTGTGCAGGGAAAAAAAAAAAAAAAAAAAAAAAAAAAAAAAAAAAAAAATTGTCCGAGAGACTGACATATCCCCGGACCTCGGATTTTGTCCGGCAAATCCGATATCCGGGAAATCAAGGTTTGTGTGTATATATATATTTTTTTTTTCTTCCATTTTCACGGGCTCTTTGTGCAAATATTTTGGTGTGTATTGTGGCTTAAGCCCCGTCACACTGCCTCATGCGTAGATACACGAGGCAGGTGGATGTGTTGAAATACCACCCGCGCGTCCAGACTGTGCCTCACCGCCATGGCGGGGAGGCGACGCTTCGTCACAAGATTGATTGATGTTCATTAAAATTTTTGACCACCTAAATATTTTTGCATTGAGACGTATCATATACCGTCAGAATCGGAAAAGTGTGTTGCTTCCGAGACAGTAAATAAAAATGCAATGCAAGCAAAATTAAACGAATAACAAGGAGTTGAATACAAAAGGTGAGAGAGGAAAAAAAAATTATGCACTATTTCGCTTTGGTATCATTATCTTATTCTTGCTATATAGTATACTGTAATTTATTGTTTTTGTTTATTATATTTTATATTCATGACACGCAGTAATGTCTCGTGAAGATGATGGTATGTTCAGTCTTCCTAAATATCATCTTATTCATCTGGTAGTTTGATAATACCATCACTGGGGCAGCACTGGGGAACTACAACACGTCCCTCGAATCGGGAAGGGTTGGATTTGCTCCGCACGACGTGCGCGGTGTTGAAAACTCTTATTTTGAACACCGCCACTAACAGTGCGCGGGGCTATGAGGCATAGTGTGGACGGGCCTTTACTCTCATTATTGTAAACCATGATAAAGATTCAGAAGAGGCTCCAGCCTCTTTCTTGGACGAAAGATTTTTCTGGTAGATTAAATTCAATTCAAAATTCAATTCAAATTCAAATCAAAATTAATTTAATGTCATGAACAAATACACAATATACATATTGACTTAATTTAATTTCTTCATTGTTATATGGCAATGAGGACTGATACCTACTGGTATATTTTGCCTTCCTATTCTATATAATAATTGTATTAAATCATTAGAAGGCTAAATATAACTTCTTAAATGTTCTGTTGTATGCTACATCCTAACAAAAAAAAAAAAAAAAAAAAAAAAAAATATAAATAATAAAACATAATTTACATGGTCATGAAATATTTCTTAATTATGTATTTATAAGTTGATAATGAACAATGATGGTCTATAGTTGCTGATACCTCATTCCATATACGTGTTCCTTTATATCTAAATGTTTTGTGTATCATTGTTGTTCTGCCTTGTGGTACACGAAGGTTGCCTCTCTGTCTGGTGGGGTAAGAGTGTATATCCTCACTGGTAGGAAACATGCCTCTCAATGCTCTCGGCACCAACTGTTTTACATAATTAAACATCAATTTTGTAACACAGTATGAATGAACTTTAGAAAATGGTAATATTTTGAGTGACTTAAACAATGGGGCAGTGTGATCCCTAGGTCTTGATGATGTAATTATTCTGACAGTTCTCTTTTGCAATATTATAATCTGCTGAACATAACGATCATTTGCAGATCCCCAAACTTCTACACCATAAGTAATATATGGATATATAAAGCTGTTATACAAAATAATCAAGGAATTGGCATTTATAAATTTTCTAGCCATACACAAAATCCCAATATTTTTTGCTATCTTACTATTTATGTAAGTAATATGATGGAACCAAGACAAGCTTTCATCAATGACTACACTTAAAAATTTTGTTGATTCTACATTATCTATTTTAACCTGGTCAACATAAACATTGAGATTAGTTTTCACTGTTTTACCTCTAGTTCTGAAAATCATATAATGAGTTTTTGAAGTATTTAATGAAAATTTATTAGCATAAATCCAACTCATCAACTTCATTTCAGAGTTGATTTTTGTAAACAATTCATCAATATTTGGACCACTAAGAAATAAGTTAGTATCATCAGCGAAAAGTATTGGTACAAGCAACATCGAAATATTAACAATGTCATTAACATATATCAAAAATAGTAGTGGTTCCAAAACAGACCCCTGGGGAACAAAAGATTTTAATTGTAAATATTTAGATTCAACTTCATTATGCAACACATACTGATACCTATTAGTTAAATAATTTTTAATCCAATTATGAGCTGTATCTCTTATGCCATATTGCTCCAATTTTCCTAACAAAATATCATGATTAACAGTATCAAATGCTTTACTTAAATCAAGGAATACTCCTAGCACATAGTCTCCTGCATCCAATGATTCTGAGATTTTGTCTACCAAAGTGATCAAAGCAAGATCAGTCCCATGGCCTTCCCTAAAACCAAATTGATATTTATATAAAATATTGTTCGATGCTATTAATTCAGTTAATCTCTTATGCATTATTTGCTCAAATATTTTAGAGAATATACTTAGTACAGAGACTGGTCGGTAATTATCCATTAGATGATTAGAGTACTGTCACCTACTTTAAATATGGGAATAACTTAAGCAGTGTTTAATTCTTGGGGAAAAACACCTTGTAAAAGAGACTGATTTATAATATGTGTCAGAGCATTTATGAAGATTGGATATGATAGTTTAATGACATCAGCTGTTATTCCATCATGTCCTGGACCTTTTCTCTTTAGCGTCTTTATTACGTTAGTGACTTCGTTTGTATCTGACGGATGCAAGAATATAGAATTGGTGTTAGGTGCTGACAAATGTTTGGAGTAATTTTGATTACAAGGAGGCAATGAATCACAAATTTTCTTTCCAATATTAACAAAATAATAATTGAAAGCGTTAGCAATAATTTCAGAATTTTCTTCTTCTCTATCAATCACTAAAATTTTGTTTGAAATCTGAGTTGATTTCTTCTTTTTATTTATAATTTAATTTATTATATCCCAAGATTTCATGATGTTACCATTATTGTCATTAAGTAGCTCACTACAGGGAGGTCCCGTTATACGAGCATTCGGTATACGAGAATCCGATGATACGAGATGTGTAAATTAGGGTCTATTTTCAATATACGAGATCGAAAATCCAATGATACGACATTCAAACTTGGGTGAGTAAAATTATCAAGTTCAAAATGCGCGCCCTACCACTCCCGGGCTGGACAAAGGGAGATTTGGTTGACCCCAGTGAGGTCACCCCTAGCAAGCCATGACTTGAAGGGTAATTAAGCATATGGCGCGGCCTGATATTTAGGGGTAATTAGCAGGTGTTCGGCCCCAACCTTGGGACCGCATTCAGGTCACCCCTAGCAAGGCGTGACCTGAAGGGTAATTAAGCATATGGCGCGGCCTGACCTTTAGGGGTAATTAGCAGGTGTGCGGCCCCAACCTTGGGACCGCTACACTACCTTCTCTTGTATCACGCGGCGTCCCCTACATTACAACGTCTTTTTTGCTTGTTATGCATGTTTTATGTTTAATTAATGTGCAGTTATGTTATTTTGTGTGCCATTTTCTTTTCAGAATGCTTTTTCTACAGAATAGGTAGTACAGTGTGGGTAATATAGACGCTGTGTGTTTGTTGTGTTTACTATAGTTTATTTTACCTTGAAAAACATGTTTTTTTTCTGTTTTTTTTATTTGATGGGGTCTTGGAACCAAATCTATGTTTTACCATTAGTTATGTGTTTCGTTATATGAGATTTCGCTTTACGAGTATGCCAGGTGGAACCTAACTGCTCGTATCTTCAGAAACTCCCTGTATAATGATCACGTTCAGCTAGACGAAGTAACTTATGAAGATTCCTTTTCTAAGTTTTGTAATTCTTCGAAGTTTCAGGAGATGGTCTTTTTAATTGCAATAGGTATATTTTGTTTTTAGTTTTAATTGATTCCTTCATGGCTGAAGTTAACCAAGGCTTCATATGCTTATAACCCATTTTCATATTGATTATAGGAAATGCTTCATTATAGCATTTAGAAAAATAACTGACTTTTTTAAACCTTAAGACTTTTTTAACTTTTTTAAAGATTATGAAGCTTTCAATTAATATGAGTCTTTTTCTTTGAAATCGCTAATTTTTTCTACACACTCTTTTGCACCTTGCTGAAAAAGTAGATTTTCAAGGAAAATGACGGGATAATAATACCAATCACATCAAAAACTCAGAAATAATAATCTCGCCCTTGAATGAAGCACCAGCGATGTTGTTATGAGGCAAAGGGATAGCTGGCCACCACCTGCACCACCGAAATTGGCGCTAATGTCTAACTGATTTAGTCTCATGTCCAACCTGCTATCTTGGTGGTGAGGCATGCATTTCTAACTAAATCTAATGTAACCTAACCTAAACCTAACCTAATTTAGTGGACAGGAAAACTCACCCTATTAAGAATAGGCCGTTTGAACAATATAATTTCCTGGTGGATGGTTTGGAGATACATGTAGAGCATTAGACTGCTGAAGGGAGCACATCATGGCTTTTTATTTATTATACAGTCAGATCTTCCTCTTTGAGAACCGCATAACTGCACTCTTCACAAGCCATCTCGCGACTGAGTTAAAGCCACTAGCAGCCTGCCACTCTCTCTTCAAATCATAGGACGTGAAAAGTATTCTGCAAACTAAGAATAAGCTTTTCATGCCATGATCATGAATTAGACTAGGTTAGGTTAGGTTCAGACTAGGTTTGCTCCAGCCTGTAGTGGAGATACTATTACTTTCAGGAAACCTTAAGTAAAATATTATTCTTTACCAGAAACCAGTGAAAAAATGTCTTTTCATTGACCGTGAGGCGGCGAGTAGCGCGCCGCCCCGGCTGGCTGAGTGACGCCGCGCACCATTGGCTTTGCTTATTTGACCTAAGAGCCTAATCTAGACCTAACTTTAACTTAATCTAAACCAGACCTCAACCTAACCCAGCCTAAATTTATCCTATCCTAATTTTATCTGACCTATTATTTTATGAAACGAAGTGTTTTATTATTGGTTGCCAGAAGTATTTATATAGTAACCCCACTAAATGCTGAAGCAAACATTATACAGAAAACGTGGAGATTAAGGCCGGAAGAGAGAGCCCAGTTCTATTTAATACTCTCCAGACTAGGTTGTGTTAGGGTGATCATGTTAGGTTGGCGAGAGTAACGGCAGTGCACACTTCTCACCGCATAGGAAATAGGCACTTTTATGCTGGTTTGCTGAGAAAATAATTATACCATTTTTTTCTTTTTTCAGAATTGAATAGTATCCCCACTACATGCTGGCACAGAAATTACACAGAAATCGTGAGTAATAAGGCCGGCGGAGAGAGCTCAGTTCTGGCGAATAATTACTGCAGAAGGATGTTTGGCAGTAGTTGTGGTGTGGTGGCTGGGTGTGGCTGGGGCACGAGTGGGTATTTTTGTGGCATTTCACCGTAACCTCGGAATCCCTATCTAGGGAGGTAAAGATGGGGGCATACGCTATGCTGTGCGTGGCCTTCGGTGCTCATCTCCGTGGCAGGCGTGGCATTAGTCCTTAGAGCCTGTGGTGGGTGAGGACCCGTTACCCCGGGACACAGGGCTAGTGTAACATCCGGATTACCACAATTACCTTGCCCAGGTTTTCCCAGGTACCCATTTATGAACCTCGAAAGGGAGGAAGAACAGCTGGTTTGGCTGGTCGCCGACTTGCCCTGGACCAGATTCGAACCAGGGCCCGCATATTCGTAGCCAGGCACGCTAGCCACTACATGGAGGCGACAAGGGGAGGGGACAATAAATATCCCCAGGTTGGACCGACTTAACGGTAATGACTCGAGGTGTCTTGATACTTCCTCTAGCTTTCTCTCCTTAAACTTCTGCAACAGTCTTAGATCTAACTTTCAATCTGTGGAACATCATTTCTCCTCCTCTAAACCTCATCTTCTTTTCCTCACCGAAACCCAATTGTCTGTGAGCACTGACAGCAGTCCCTTTTCTGTTTCCTCTTACTGTCTCTATTCTCATTTTCAATCCAAAGCTGGCTGTTGCATATATGTGTGCAACGACATCATTTGCTCTCGTGCCCACGGTCTTGAATCTTCCAAATTTTCCACCATCTGGCTTTGACTTCAATGTCACTCTCTTACTAAATTTATCTGTGCTGTATATATATATATCTTACCTAACTCCTCGGACTATGTAAATTTCTTCGAATATTTAACATAAAAAGTGGAGCACATCTCATCTCATTTTCCTTTAGCAGAAATGTCCATTCTTGGGAATTTCAATGTTCACCACCAGCATTTGCTATCATCTTTCACGGACCAACCTGGTGAACAAGCCTACAGCTTTTCTATCCTCCAAGACCTAGATCAGCTGGTGCAGCACCCTACCCATATTCCTGACCGCCTTGGAGACACGCCCAACATGTTTGATCTTTTCCGAACTACTAACCCTTCTGATTACTCTATGAAACTATTCTCTGTTGGGTTCCTCCGATCACAATCTTATTTCTGTAACCTATCCTATCGCTCCGGTGCCGCCTCTGGACCCACCTAAGCAGAGGTGCTTCTGGCATTTCAAGCCAGCTAAGTGGGAAAACCTAAGGCAGTACTACTCTGATGTTTTCTTTGCCCTTTCTGGCCTAGATCCTCGGAAGGCTTACGGTCCTGACGGAGTCCCTCTTATTGTTCTCAAAAACTGTGCTTCTGTGCTTGCACCCTGCCTGGTCAAACTTTAACCATCTTTGTCTATCTACTTCCACCTTTCCTTCTTGCTGGAAGTTTGCTCACATCCAACCTGTTCCTAACAAGGGTGACCGTTCTAATCCTTCAAACTACCGTCCTATAGCTTTGACTTCCTGCCTTTCTAAAGCTTTTGAATCTATACTTAATAAGATTCTTAAGCATCAATCTGCTCATAATCTTCTATCTGATCGTCAGTACGGTTTCCGAAAAGGGCGATCTACTGGCGATCTTCTAGCTTTCCTAACTGAATCTTGGTCAACCTGCTTAAAGGGGTTTCGGTGAAACTTTTGCTGTTGCCCTTGACACATTAAAAGCTATTAAAGAGTCTGGCACAAATCTTTAATTTCCAAACTACCCTCACTCTGTTTCTATCCTTCTCTCTGTACCTTCATTTTAAGTTTCCATTCTAACCGTTATATTGCACTACTGTAGACGGTCATTGTTCTTCTTCTAAGTCTATCAATAGTGGTGTTCCTGAGGGTTCTGTCCTATCAACCACTCTCTTTCTTTTATTCTTTAATGATCTTCTAAGTCTACTTAAAGCCCTATCCACTCCTACGCTGATGATTCTACCCTGCATTTTTCAACGTCATTTATTAAACGTCCAACTCGACAGGAACTAAGCGATTCACGGAGAGATGCCACCAAGCGCCTAACTTCTGATCTTTCTATAATTTCTGATTGGGGCAAAGCAAATCTTGTTTTGTTCAATGCCTCAAAAAACAAATTTCTTCACCTATCTACTCGACAAAACCGACCAGATAACTATCCCCTCTTCTTCAATGACACTCAACTGTCTCTTTCTACAATGAACATTCTTGGACTGTCCTTTACTTAAAATCTGAACTGGAAATCTCACATCTCATCTCTTGCTAAAACAGCTTCTAAGAAGCTAGGTGTCCTGTGGCATATGCGTCCATTTTTTTCTTCTTTCTAGCTGCTTGCTCTGTACAGGGGCCTTATCTGCCCATGTATGGAGTATGTCTCACATGTTTGGGGGGATCCACTCATACAGCTCTCCTAAACAGAGTTAAATCAAAAGCTTTTTGACTCAATAACTCTCCTCCTCTGACTGAATGTCTTCAATCTTTAAATCACCGGTGCAATGTTGCTTCTCTTGCTATCTTCAACCGGTATTTTCATGCTCACTGCTCTTCTGAACTTGCTAACTGCATGCCTCCCCCCCTTCCGCAGCCTCGCTGCACAAGACTTTCTACTCATTCTCATCCCTATTCTGTCAATCTTCCTAATGCAAGCCTTAATCAGTATCTTTACTCTTCCATCCCTTTCACTGGTAAACTCTGGAACTCTCTTCCTGTTTCAATTTTTCCACCTTCCTACGACTTAAATCTTTTCAAGAGAGGAGTGACAAGACACCTCCCGAACTAAATTGGCCCACTCCCCTTTCTTTATTTTATTCTTTTACTGTCTACTTTATAGGGACTGGCAACTAAGCGGGCTTTGTGTTACATTTTTTTATTGTGCCCCTGGCCAGTCCTTTGTGATGTAAGAAAAAGAAAAAAAACTTCACAGAGAAGAGGGAATTGCTCAAGAGTTTTCACTTCGGCATCATGTACAGGGCAGTTGGTGTGTCCTCCATTGAATGTGTAACCCCTGTTCAGGTTTAGGCTGTTCAGTGTTGCCCTCAGCATCAGCTCTGATCTTTCTCTCTCCTCAAACCATTGGATTTCACTTACTTTCCTTTTAAATTGTCGGTGAGTTTTCATTGTAGATTGGGTTCTGTTTCAGCTGTAGAGTCCCATTGGTTGGTACATTTTTACCGTTTGCCCCTTGCTCCTTACATTATGTTGGAGCTGATTTTTTTACATTTCTTGGTCTTATTAGCAGGGATCTATCCACTGTGATGTATTTCTGCGTTAAGTTGACAGTTTTTTGAGAGATGTAACGTATCTTTGGACTCATGCAAGTCTGCCATGCCTGGCTATGCAGTGTTGCCAATGCCACCCTGCTACCTCCCCTGGATGCCCCCCCCACCTAACCCAAGGGAGCCAGGAAGAGTAACAACCTGTGTGATGGGTATTTGCTGGATATAACTTGACAGCATAGCCGGCCGGAGCGGATGGTGTTCTTGTCCTGACCCGGGTCTTGCCTGGATGTTCCTTGTAGAAGTGTATGTGGGCTAAGGATTTATACACACAATGGTAGTGTACTCTCCTCCTTCAGGGGAGGCGGTAGCAGAGTGGTTAGTGTTTCCGAGTGGCGTGCTCGGTGACCCAAGTTCAATCACTGACCTCTTCCTTTATGGCTGGGAAAGTGATTGATGATGTTCATCAGTCAGACTATGTCCTTCAGATGTTGGACTCTGGATCTATTTCTCGTTACATATAAAAGTGCAAGAAAACAAGGAATAATGATCCTAATACAGTAAACCCTCGCTATAACGAGGTAATAACTGTGTAATATACACTGTAATATAACTGTTATTACACAGTTACCTGTTGGGTGACACCTCCATCACGTGTTTCAGGTGACTTGTGTGGTGTGCTTGGTGCTCACACAGGAACTGCTCAGTGACTCTGACGGGACTCCTTGGTGCTTCCCACTCCTGATCCCTTTGTCCTCAAGGACAGTGCTGAGTGTATCCTTGGGGACCTTGCTCATCCCAGCTTCCCTGAGGGCCTCTACAAGACCAGTGGGCCTGTCTAAAGTCGTGTTGCAGAGATGGCTGCAAGAACAGACAGCAGCAGGAGTGGCCACAGCACACAGGAGCAGTGTACCTCTGGTGTGGGCAGGCTGGGGTGTGTTGATCTTCCTGAAAGCATTGGTGATAAGGGTCATGAATGCCAAGAGTGTGGGAAAAGATTTGCTAGAAATTCCACCCTCATCAGACACACCCTGATACACACTGGTGATAAGGGCCATGAATGCCAAGAGTGTGGGAAAAGATTCACTCAAAAGCCCACCCTCGTCAGACACACCCTGATACACACTGGTGAAAGGAATTATGAATGTGAAGAGTGTGGGGAAAGATTCACATATAAGGCTAACCTCACCAGACACACCCTGACACACACTGGTGAAAGGAATCACGAATGCCAAGAGTGCGGGAAAAGATTCACTCGAGAGTCTAGCCTCACCACACACACCCTGACACACACTGGTGAAAGGAATTACAAATGCCAAGCGTGTGGGAAAAAATTCACTCAAAAGTCTCACCTCACCACACACACCCTGACACACACTGGTGAAAGGAATTATGAATGCCTAGAGTGTGGGAAAAGATTCGCTCGAGAGTCTCACCTCACCACACACACCCTGACACACACTAGTGAAAGGAATTGCGAATGCCAAGAGTGTGGGAAAAGATTCACACGAAAGTGTCACCTCACCAGACACACCCTGACACACACTGGTGAAAGGAATTACAAATGCCTAGAATGTGGGAAAAGATTCAGTCAGCAGTCTCACCTCACCAGACACACCCTGACACACACTGGTGAAAGGAATTATAAATGTGAAGAGTGTGGGAAAAGATTCTTTTCGAGTTTTGAACTCAAACTACATATCTTCAGACATTCTGGCCTGAGGGAATTCAAATGTGATGTCTGTGGGAAGCATTTCAAGACTAAGGGTGATATTTCTATTCACATGCAGATCCACTTTTGAGGTTGTGTGATGTGGTGTTGACAAGTGTGGTTCAGTGTGTGCTGAGGCATTGTGGGTGGTGGCGTGTCCTGTGTGGGAGTGAGTGGTGGTGATCAGTGTTGCCTCCTGCCCACCCTCCCTGGCCTGGTAATGCCCCAGCACTGGTCTGGTGGGCAGTGCTGTAAATGGGTCTAGATTGTTAATTCTTCTTTATGAGATACAATAAACTCTTCATGCTTGCAGATTTGATTTCACTAGTTTTTTCAACCCTTGGGGTAAATATTAATAAAAAGTTAAATATAATTTTAAAATACAAAAAATAAGGAGTTTGAGTGACGCACGCAAACATGTTTGTGCACACAGCTGCGAGAGGGCCGTCCAAACACTAGCTTGTGTTTATATGCTTTCGTCGGTACAGTGCAGTACTATTGATTTTGTAATATCTCGTCAACATGGCCAACAAACTTAAATCTGGTGAGCCTCAATGAAGCGGGAAAGGACCAGAGAAGATTAAAAGGCATATGAAAGTGATTACTTTTAATCAGGAAAATAAAGGGTGGCATGTTCTACACTGCCTGGCTGCCACTATGGGATAAATGAATCGACAGTGAGGTACATTTATAAGAATGAAAAAGAAATTAGTGCTTCCCTAGCCTCCTATACCCCATGCTGCAAAACATGTGCACTACTTTAAAGATGTAATCTTGTTTAAGACTGAAAAAGCCCTAAACATTTGGATCAAAGACATGAACAGGCGCCGCTTTGCAATAAGTGGCGATTTCATAAGGGAAAAGGCCAAAGTTCTCCATGAAACTTTCAGGAAGAATAACAGTCACAGCAATGGTGCAAGTGGTGGTAATGATGGTGCAAGTGGTGATAATGATGGTGCAAGTGGTGGTAATGATGATGCAAGTGGTGATAATGATGGTGCAAGTGGTGGTAATGATGGTGCAAGTGGTGGTAATGATGGTGCAAGTGGTGATAATGATGGTGCAAGTGGTGGTAATGATGATGCAAGTGGTGATAATGATGGTGCAAGTGGTGGTAATGATGGTGCAAGTGATGGTAATGATGGTGCAAGTGGTGATAATGATGGTGCAAGTGGTGGTAATGATGATGCAAGTGGTGATAATGATGGTGCAAGTGGTGGTAATGATGGTGCAAGTGGTGATAATGAGGGTGCAAGGGGTGATAATAATGGTGCAAGTGGTAATAATGATGGTGCAAGTGGTGATAATGATGGTGCAAGTGGTGATAATGATGGTGCAAGTGGTGGTAATGATGGTGCAAGTGGTGATAATGATGGTGCAAGTGGTGGTAATGATGGTGAAAGTGGTGCTCGTCCAAAGATGCATGAATTTTCGGCCAGTAAGGGGTGGTTCGAAAATTTTAAGAAAAGATATTCCCTCAATAATGTCAGCATAACTGGAGAAAGTGCCTCTGCAGACCATGTTGCAGCCAAGGCATACCCTGCTGAATTTACCTAAATAAATGAGGAGAAAGGCTATCTACCAGATCAAGTTTTTAATGCAGACGAAACTGGGCTGTGGTGGAAGAAGATGCCAACCAGAACATACATTGCCAGAGAAGAAAAAAGTGCCCCAGGCTTCAAAGTGTCCAAAGAAAGTGTGACTCCTACTTTGTGGGAACGCTGCAGGAAACATGATCAAACCTCTCCTCCTACGCACATCCAAGAAGCCCAGAACATTTGCTCGCCAGAACATGAACCTGCTGCCAGTCTACTATCAAGCAAACAAAAGTGCATGGATGACTGGAGAATTATTCACGGACTGGTTCAAGAACTGTTTTATTCCTGAAGTCCGAAAATACCTGGAGAAGTTGGGCATCAATTTTAAAGTTCTCCTTGTGTTGGACAACTGCCCGGGCCACCCTGATGATTTGAATGAAATTGACCCAAATATTCAGGTAGTTTTTCTTCCTAAGAACGCAACATCCCTCATTCAACCTATGGACCCAGGTGTGATCACTGTCTCTTAAGTCAAAATATTTGACACGCACCTTCAGCATGATGAGGTCAGCTATGGACAGTGGGGAGGAGGAGAGCATGAGAGAAATGTGGAGGAAACATAACATTGCTGGGTGCATTTAATTTATCAAAGAGGCTCATGATGAATTGTCCAATGTGTGAATTCGTGCTGGGAAAGTGTGTGGCCTGCAGCAGTCAAAGGTTTCAAAGGCTTCCCTACTACTGAAGCTGGTGTGAAAAATATGGTGATGTTTGCTAAAGCAATCGGTGGTGAAGGCTTTAAGGATATGACTGCAGTGGAAATAGAAACAGAGCTGCTGAGTGATTCTGGTGAAGGGCTGACGAACGAAGATATATAAGAAATCAGAGTGCAGGAAGAAGACGAAACTGAAGTGACAGACGAAACACAGGACGAACCGCAGCCTTTCGATCTCCAATTTCTCTACAATCAACTGAAAAACACCCAAAATCTGGCAAATAGGTTCGTGGAGCGTGCCCTAATCGTAAAAAGACAAATGGAAGCTCCTGTCAAACCATACACAGAACTAAAGAACCAGCTTAGGCAGCAATGAGCACAGAGCAAGATAACCGTATTCTTTAATTATTGGACACTCACAGCTGATCAACCAAAACCGCCTCACCCAGCCTCATGTACGTCGTCTGACATAGATTAACTCTATGACCCTCCCCCCCCTCTCCCCTAGTGCCAACGTGGATGAGGACCACTCACAATAAACATTGCACATCTATCATAATTCATCATACTTTAACTCCATTTTCATGAATTAATCTTCCTACCGGAAAGTGAATTCATGAAAATAATTGTTCTACAGTTTAAACATTATCTCCTAATTTTCCATTAATAAAATGGTGTTCTTTATTTGTTTTTTAACTACACTCGACCCTCAATTTTCCGGACTATTAGGGGATTAGCCTGGTCAGGGAGCCGCGGTAGTCCGGGATGTGTAGCACATAACCCATGGGAAAAATTGCTATTGCTCGATCGGTCCTCCTGTCCGTACCCGTACATTTATACTCATTCACACCCATGCATACCAAAGCATATATAAATGATAAGTTATGCATAGAAATGATGAAATAGGCATATTGTTGCTTACCTTAAATCTAATAGGGATTATGTACAGGGGCAAGGGATTCCGAGGCATCTTGAGGCTATATGCAAGAATGTTCGTCAAGTCCCGGCTGGTGGATATTTCCGACAGTAGTAACCTGATGGGTGAGATAGTCAAGAATTGTTTTCAACTGCCCGGCCAGTGGAGAACTGTGCAGACATACCAACACAAGCGAGTCCAAGGTGGCGTCAGTATTTTGACTGTTTTACACATATCTAATTCCTTTTACCAACCTAATTTATCATTTCTGCTATTAACATAATAGCTTTGTTAGTGTTCGCCACTTGTCTGAGGCGTTGATGTAGAAAAAATGGGCTTGTGATGCTTGGAGTACATATGAACGTTCCCCCACTAGACTGGTGGGCTGGCTGAATGGCTGACCACCACCACCACCACCACCACCACCACCACCACCACCCTCCTCATCACTTATCACAACCATATAGGGCCTCCTGCACCTAATTTGACCGTAACTATGACACGTGTGCATTCACAATGTATGTATGTTACTCTCGGTTATGTTGAAAACTCACCTGTAATGGTCTGGGAAGAAATATGATGAAATAAGAGCAGAGCGGGGTGCATGACTGGTGCGTGTTGAACGCAACCAGTCGAGTGTGCCACAATGATTCTTGTATGTTGCCATGCGATGCAACGGATCGCAAAAATTTCTTGAATATAGCCCTTGGAGATCACTCATCGTCACATTGGTCGGGGCTGACCCGCTCACAACTGATAACTTGTTAACAAAACCACATCGACGATGTGGATGACGACGATCCACATCTTCACCGTAATTGTATAGTGAGACCCTTAATAACTTGTTATTCAGAGTCTGAGGTGTCAATAAGGACAGCTATACGTCGCTTGGGCGGCCTGGTGGCACCACTGGGGCCAGCTTGAGGTGACTCGGGTGCAGCAGCGGGTTGAGGTGACTTGGGACGCCTGGCAGCCGGCTTAAAGAAGCTGGAGAATTTAGATTGTTTGCCCCGTTCATGCTGCTCCTGAATAACTATGCCAGGCAGCAACATAAGGCACTTTTTTAAGGACTGGCCAAGGGCAAAAGAAAAAAAGTAACAAAAAACCTGATTAGTTGCCAGTCCCTATAAAGAAGACAGTAAGAGAATATAAAATGGAGGGGTGGGGTGGGCCAATTTAGTTCGGTAGGTGTCTTGTTACTTCTCGAAAACATTTAAGTCATATAAAGGAGGAAAAATAGAAACAGAAAGAGTTCCAGAGTTTACCAGTGAAGGGGATGAAAGGGTGAAGATACTGGTTAATTCTTGTGTAGTGCCCCCCTTTTGGCTAGATGTTAATTTGAAGGGCTCCACAAACCTGGCGTTTACACTGACACCACCCACAATTAGTGGGAAAAAAAAGAATCTTAACCCTTTCACGCACGAAAAGTTTAATAAGTTTTTCCGTCCACTGCAACATCCGTCTTATGCTCCCTAAGGGGCCCCGCGAAATGGCCAGACTGTGCGGCGAATTATTTGTTTATGTTATCAATTTCACCAACGTGTATTCTTTTTTCCTGGCATTATTATATATCATTGGTTTTGCAAGAGATTATTCTGCCTTATGAAAGAAAAAAATAACAAGAAATGCAAATAAATAGCGGAATTTACCGACTCCGAAAAAATATTGAGTAAAGAGAAATAAGAAATACTTACCATTTCACTTCAGAAATACTCACCGTTCACCACTTCGTAGCTCGAAACTTCCTGAGTCAACTTTAATGGTTTATATGCCAATAAAAGCGGATTTTTATGAGGATTCCAATGCTACCATTATAATTTTCATATGGCCATTATGGCCAGATCGGGACACGTTTTAAAGGGATGATAATCCGCGTGCACAGGCTGCCTGCTGAGTGGAAACTGACACACAAACCCTTATCATTTCACATCCACTCACACGAGAGAGTTGACAATTAGTTTATTTTATAGGTCTAGGTTGGATCTTTGACGCAGAAAATTTTGATGCAATTCTGATAAATACTTTATTTTTGGCGAATTTTTCACTTTTTTGACGCAATTCGCGTCAGAAGCTCAGATTGCAGACGGGCCCGTTTTGACGCGATCGCGTCACCGTGCGTGAAAGGGTTAGGATTTAGAGAATATATGAGGATAACTGGGACTTAATGAACAATTAATGTTAACAGGGTTTCTTTATAATCATCACGATCAGTAATCACATCATAGCTCCTATGGTTTCACCGAAATCACGAAATAATAATAATAATAATAATACCCGAAACGACTAACTTCTCATCCGGGCTTAACACAAGCACAAAAGTTCCAATACTCAGTTATTAGGTACTACAGGAGAACCTCATTTAACCGGCATTTAAAACAACGGCAGCCTCAAAACAACGGCACTAATCAACCCAGGCATTTTTTTTTTTTTTTTTTTTTTTTTTTTCCCCCGGGCCTCCAGCAGGGAGGACCACGGGCTAGCTTGAGCCCGTCAGAGAGATCCTGTGAAAAAAGAGAGGAGAGTGTTCGTGCTGCTGGCGTGCGACACGAGGACTGGCTTGTCCATCCTGACGAGGAGTGTGGGGTAGAAAGGGGCACTCAGCAGGATAACCCAGGCATTAATTAGGTATCATTATTTCAAAAACTGAGAAAATCGGCAGAAATTTAGTTCAAATTTGGCGGGGTACGCAGGGTTGGCAACCCTTTCATCCCTTTCACTGGTAAACTCTGGAACTCTCTTCCTGTTTATATTTATCCACCTTCCTATGACTTACATCTTTTCAAGAGAGGCGTAACAAGACACCTCCCGAACTAAATTGGCTCACCCCACTTTTTTATTTTATTCTCTTACTGTCTTCTTTATAGGGACTGGCAACTAAGCGGGCTTTGTCTTACCCACTTTTGTTGTGCCCTTGGCTAGTTCCTTTAAAAAAAAAAAAAAAAAAAAAAAAAAAAAAAAAAATTATTGGGTTTTTGGGCGATTCCATAAGAGTAACTCTCAAAACAACGGCAAAATGAGTTATCCGGCATGCGCTTCCCCCCGAGGGTGCCGGATAAACGAGGTTTTCCTGTATACCTATCTACATGAATAAACAACAGAGCTATAATAGGGATTTAGCTCTATATACTGGTGTCCAAGCTGGTCACCACCTCCGCTACACTCAGCAATACACGGGTATCGCCGCCATGAAACACGTGTGTCACAAGTCGGTGTACCACCACTCCGCTCTGCTCCCAGGATCAAGACCCTGATAACATATCACAAGTTACAAGTCTGTCATGAACTAATCAATGCACCAGATATCCTTATAAGTACACCGCCACTCACATACTTTCTAGAGGGTTGCAGGGGAACGACTCCCTCCACATGACCAGTCAGTGCAAAGGTCGGCGAGAGAGAGACAGAGTGCGTATCTGTTCCCTTCCTCGCCTTCTTGCCGTGACGTCACAAGTGACTACGAGACTACGGGACCATAAGCATATGGCCGGAACCTATATCCAAATGAATTGGGACTGAGGAGTGAAGAAAAATTATTATTTAATAAATGGCTATATATTACTTTACTCTCACCACTCAGTGTAAACTTTTCAGTCAATCGTGAGTCACAGGAATGACTCATTTTCTCGCGTTAAATGGCTTCTTCCCCCCCCCCCCAAAAAAAAATCTTGTTCCTCAGTCCTTCACACATCCTACCAGTTATCTAGCTAAGTACAGCAAGAAAATAGTAACAGATCATGACTCCTCTCCATTTAAATTCATATATCGGTTTTCTATCCACACAAAAATAAGTAGGACATTACAATTCTCAAATGAACTTTACAAAAACAATAATTAAGTGGTATTGCAATCTTAACTTCTTCACCTCCATCACCAAGAGCAGATTAGCCAGTTTGGGATACATAGACAATGTAATGATTTTACTCCATCTCCTCATTTCATCTCCTACTTTGCCCACTTGGGCCGAAGCCCTATAGAGTCTCGACTGGACTCGTCCCTCTAGTCTGTAATGGTTGTTCCTTTCCCCACTAAACCTAGGCATAGGCACGTAGGGAGAAATCACGACTGGATTTTCTCCATACCCTTCCATACTTGGGATAAGGCTCACCTCCTAATTGAGGCATACACTCCTGCGTCAATCACCCAACGAGCAAAGCTCAGAGCCAAGTACATCCTTGGGTCTGACGAAATTCTTTGTGGGTCTAGTGTTTAGTGTAATCTATGTACACCCTCTAAAGTAAGTTTTCTAACCTTAACAAGTCTGTCTAGGGGACTTTAATCAAAATATCTCTCTCACTAGAGATTATTTCTTACTATCTGTCATTAACATGCCTCTACATATCTCCTCACTGGCCTCCTCTCTCTAGGTGGTGGTTGTTCAAGTTCCTCCTCCACTATTACCACTTCTGCTGGCTCCAACAGCCAGCCATCCTGTCCTATACACTACCCTCCCGAGTTTCGCGCTTGCTTTCTTCCGGAGGCATAGCGCGAAACTCGCGGATTGCGAAACTCGGGTATTATAAACCCTGTAAAAATACTTATTTAGTCTGGTTTTTTTTTTTTTTTTTGGTGTGTGTGTGTGCCTACAGCGCCGTTATGCAGTGACCTCCCGGGGTGGGATGGTAGGCCCTGGAGGTTAACTTGAGGGCTGTGTACCTACCGTATTTTACAGCTTATAAGACTCACTTTTTCCCCAAAAAAATATCCTGAAAATGCCCCGAGCCCCTGTCCACCCAGCAGTGAATGGGTACTGGGTGTTAGCCTAGGGTTTGTGACCCGCCTCCCGGGGTGGTGGCTTCGGCCAACACTACGTAGAGAAGAGGAGGGAGGAGAGGAGCTTGAGTTTGAGCTTGAGTTGGGAGTCACCCAGCAGATGCTGTTTTGGTCTGAGTGAGTGAGCTTGACACATATCTTGTCAGCTGATGGTTGTGTGACAGTGTTATACGACAATAACATTGTCACAATGCCTTCCTCTCTTCTCTCGTCTCCTCCAGTACCTCCAGAAACCACAGTACCACACACGTCATGGTTAATCACTTATAAAGGAGTATTTTGTGGTAAATAGTAAGGTAAGGTGCTACTTATTTCGAGGTGTTACCTATCTTATGCGACCCGGCTGCTCCTGTTGGAGAAAAACACAAACAATGGATAAAAAACAAAGCAAAACTACATACAGCTATACTAAGCCTATTATAATACTATACTAAGCAGGAAGGAAGGAAGACGTGTCCCGTACGTCTCTTATGGGAGGCGGTAGCAGAGTGGGTAGCGTCAAGATATATGTCAAGCTCGAGCACGAGTTTGACAGACGACCTACAAAGTGATACTAAGCAGAAAAGGTCACAAGAAGAAGAAGTCTCCGAGTGGCGTTCTCGGTGAACCGAGTTCGATCCTTGATGAGGGCTGTAAAATCCACTTAAAATCTTTCTCTGCACTGTTGAGTGGCCTAAGGGCCGTACTATTAAACCTTCCGCCCGGGCTGGCGATCGCCTGCCGATGCTCCGCCAGGCGAACGCCAGCCTCAGGAAATCCTTACTTGTAAACACTGGCTTACGCCAACCCTGGTGAACGCCAGGGTTGGCGGACGTGAGTGTTCGCCAGCGCTAACCTTCTCATATTCTCGCTCGACTCGGCGAAATGGCGCTTGAAATCGCGGGAAATTCAAGTTTGTTTACATCTACAGTCGACACCACTGCTACGAGTGACGATGCTGGCTCTCTTAAGGCAACTCCTATATACACTGGATAAAGGGATGCTCATTGACCTCATCAAGGAGTATATTGAAGGCATAAATGACAAAACTACCAAGTTATATGCCGTGATTGCTCTTGTAGCTACTCTTTTCCAGACAGTACTGTTATTAATAATTAAAGTTCGTTCATCACTGAACTAACGAGCAATAATATGTCATATGCTTCCTAAGGCAGTTGTGATATTAACCATTTAAGCTTATTTACCACCTAACTCGTGCAAAGATAGGGTATTAGTTCGGTAGTGGGCTTCCAAAAGTCCTAGGATTCTTACCTACATTTACATACGGTACTCCGTAGTATAGTGGTTAGCACGCTCGGCTCACAACCGAGAAGTCCCGGGTTAGATCCCCGGGCGGAGCAAAGATAGATGGGTGGTCTTTCTTAAAACCCGAGCCCCTGTCCACCTAGCAGTGAATGGGTACCGGGTGTTAGCCGGGGGTTTGTGACCCCCCTCCCGGGGTGGTGGCTTCGGCCAACACTAATTGCTGCAGCGGTAGATCACTACGGCTCTGAGGAATTATCCTCTAAACAAACAAACAAACATCATCGTGTAGAATTATTCATTATGAATATTTTGAACCCCATTTCCCATGGCGCAATTGAATAATAATGGTGTTACATGTACTACCGAAAATCTACCGTTATTTCAGCCATAAACTGTTAAGTTAGGTTAAATTAGATTAGGTTAGAGGTGGAGTTTGGTTTAGTAACAGATATCAAGAAAAAAAGAAATTTTCAATACTATGGCAGTGCGAAGCGGAAGCAATTAAGGTTTGCGGGGCGGGGTGGGGCGGGCACCCCCATACCTGTAAACAAACATTTATTTTCGACAAAAAATAGTGCAAGATTAATTCAAAACACATCAAAACTATTCAGGAAAACTAAGTTTCGACCTCGAAATCAGTGAATGCCCACTTCCGAAATTTTACCAAAGATAGTTCTGATATTTATAATTTAAACTCGCTCACTACTAATCTAACGTGTAACAATATATCATATACTTCCAGTAGGGATATTATTAAAGATCAATCACCACTTAACCTAAAATGCAGCAATCGACCATATACTTCCAGTAGTTGTATTATTGAATATAATTTATCACCGCTTAACCTAACATGCAGCAATCGATCATACTTCCAGTATCGATATTAAGGATCATCACTTTTTAATGGGGATTTGGCCTTAGTTGATAGGTTAAAATGTAGGGTTAGGTTAGTGAGTCTAAAGGTAGGGAGTTAATATTTTCCTATCCTATAGGTTACAGGGTGTTTCGTACAAAAGTTGTTTCGTAGCCAGGTTTTGTTAGTTGTTTCGTACACTGACTTTTAGTTTTTTTCGTACATTCGTGATGTCGTTTTGTAACTCTAGTTCAACTCTGAGCTGAGTGTACGAAACGACTATGGTTTCATATAGACTATGAAACAACTTTTTGGTGTACTAATCTACTGGTGTACGAAACAACTTGTGTACGAACTGACTGCACCCGCTCCTATACACTCTCCTTCCTACTTAAAGCATCTTATATCTCTGAAAGTAGTGATTTGTGACGGAAACTCATTAAGATAATGTTTCTCAGAATCTATTTAGGTAAACAGAAACCATTCATAATTTAACCTAACATCCCCACTTAACATGCTACACACTATCAGATACTTCCAGTAGTTATATGAATAATTAAATATCGTTCACCACTTAACCTAACCTGCAACAATCTATCAGATACTTCCAGTAGATATGAATCATTAAATATAGTTCACCACTTAACCTAACATGCTACACACTATCAGATACTTCCAGTAGTGATATGAATATTTAAATATAGTTCACCACTTAACCTAACCTGCAACAATCTATCAGATACTTCCAGTAGTGATGTGAATAATTAAATATAGTTCACCACTTAACCTAACATGCTACAATCAATCATACTTCCAAAGGCAATTGTGATATTAATCATTTAATCTCATTCACCACTTAACAAGTACAAAGACAAAACAATATATAGGTTTGTGATATTAAACATTAGGAAATGTTTTCAGTATGTTTTATTACCAACCAACTTTTAATTCCAACTCAGTCTCGCTCAGGAACAAATCTAGGCTGTCTTTCTGTCTTTCACAGTTTGTCTTAGCAATCTGATCCATTCTGCTTTGGCTGGATCAAGCACTTCTATATCTTCAAAATCTAGCAGTGCGTCCATCTGGAAAATAATATATGAAGCATATAATAATCTAACATTCATTTAGATATACTGTAAGTGATTTTAAATCAGAGAAAATAAATCACCCAAAAATAAGTATCAGATAAATTCAAACATATTTTAAAACTATTCATGACAAAGTTTCGTCCTCAAAAACAGTAATGCGCATAAATGAAAATTTAGTTAGGTTAGTGATCTAGCAAGGGGGGTCCGGGGGGGCACAGGCCCCTAGTTATATCAGTAGGGTATTGTTCAATAGTGAGTATTGATTGAAACTGCATATTTACCCTTCTAATTGTAACAAAAGTTGTAACTCATTCAATTTCATCTGATTAACCAAATAAATAAAAGTTATAATATTTTACACTAGGACCAGAATTCCCTACACAATTGGGAGCATGGTTTGTTTACCTTATTGTATTCTAGGAAACATTCTCTCAATGAGCTTCCATCGCAAATAATTACTTGTGGAGATATAATATAACATCCTATTTTTCGGGAGGAGAGAGACAAGTGTTTATGTGCACCTCCCTCTTCTTCCTCTTGTGACCTGCATCGCCTCTATTCTTCCCTTGCTGCGGACACTTTTTAATGAGGATTTGGCTTTAGTTAGGTTAAAACATGGGGTTAAGTTAGTGAGTGTATACACTCCCCTAGGAAGGGGAGTGTATAGGAGGGGGTGCAGTCAGTTCGTTCATAAGTTGTTTCGTACACCAGTAGATTAGTACACCAAAAAGTTGTTTCGTAGTCTATATGAAACCATAGTCGTTTCGTACACTCAGCTCAGAGTTGAACTTTACTACTAGAGTTACGAAACGACATCACGTATGTACGCAAAACTCAAAATCAGTGTACGAAACAATTAACAAAACCTGGGTACGAAACTCCCTGTAACAGTAGGGTTAGGTTAGTTAATTTTCATATCCTATATGTTACAGGGAGTTTCGTACACAAGTTGTTTCGTACCCAGGTTTTGTTAGTTTTTTCTTACACTGATTTTGAGTTTTGCGTACATACGTGATGTCGTTTCGTAACTCTAGTAGTAAAGTTCAACTCTGAGCTGAGTGTACGAAACGACTATGGTTTCATATAGACTATGAAACAACTTTTTGGTGTACTAATCTACTGGTGTACGAAACAACTTGTGAACGAACTGACTGCACCCCCTCCTATACACTCTCCTTCCTACTAAAAGCATCTTATATCTCCGAAAGTAGTGATTTGCGATGGAAACTCATTGAGATAATGTTTCTCAGAATCTATTAAGGTAAACAGAAACCATACTCCCAAAGGTGTAGAGAATTCTGGTCTTATTGTAAAAATTTACCAAATAAAACTAATTTACAGTGTCGGGAGCACACTATTATAAGCACGTCTCACGTGTAATATATATGAGGGTCAGAGGCCTCTGACATAGCTCAATGTAAAGATGCCATCACCAAAACATAACCTGATATTGTACAAAATAACACATTCAATTCTATCTGATATACAACAGAAATAAAATATTTTAGTGGCGGGAGCACAATGATATTATAATCACGTCTCACTGAAATTCTTATGAGGGTGAGAGGCCTCTGATATAGCTCAGTGTAAAGATGCCATCACCAAAACATCCAATGTATACATTATATTGTGCAATATGGTCCCTAAACCAATATATATTGGACGAAAAGGCAAAATACACTCACCTCGGGGGGGGTGGAGGTGTCTGGTGCTGTCTGCTGCGCTGGAACCTCAATGGTGTTTTGAAAATAATATACACGACTTATTTTCCATGAAAGAGCTTGCCATACACATATTTACCGTCGCAATAGGTTTCCTATCTTATGAAATGCTTAGTAGTATTGTAAAAAGTATAAACTGAATGCAAAAAATGTTGATCGCCCGGTGAGAGGGACGTCTCACCAGAACTCATGTTCGCCAGGCTATTCCAATACTTCTCCGCCAGCCCTGGCGGAGCAGCGCCTGGCGGAGCGCTCGTGACTTTTAAAAGTAAGAAATCACTGAGCGCCTGGCGAACGCTTTCGCCAGCACTGGCGAAAGATTTTTAAAATACGGCCCTAAGAACACCCACACGCTGCCCATTAGCTCTACCTTCGATTGCGAGTGCATCGGAGGATACAGGGGCCGGCATGAGCCTCTAATCACAGGCGTCACTATAGAAATTCTGTCTGCGCCACCACAGGCGAGGGCCAACCATCACAGCCCTCAAGTTAATCTTCAGGGCCTACCATCCCACTCCTGGAGGTCACTGCCTAACGGCGCTGTAGGCACACACACACACACAAAAAAAAAAAAAAAAAAAAAAACGCGAAACTCTGGGATATAATGCGCAAAAGTCGGGATGGTAAAAATTTAGGACTCAGCGCAAAACTCGAGGATCGCGAAACTCGCATAGCGTGAAGCTCTGGAGGGTAGTGTATATTGTTTAATTTGCTCGGCCGCTCTCTCTACACGTACGCTGTCAAATATATTTTCTAACACATATGCACCACCTTCTCTCAATACTTCCTCTATTTTGTACGGTCCCAACCACTTAACCGAGAGTTTTCTGTTGGTGCCCGGGTCAAAGCATTCTCTTTTCACCCACGCCAATTCGTCTTTCTCCAACCTTTCGTTTTTCCTTTTCACATTAGCTTTCTCCCGCCATTTTCTACCTCTTTCCAAATTTGTTCTCATGACGATTTCATGTGCCACTTCTGTTTTCTCCTCTCGAATCAATTTGTGGTAACTTCACACTAATCAACCTTGGAGCGTATAGGGAAAAGAAAGCATAGAAAGGTTGGGTACCCATTGTCTCATGCACTGCACTATTCAGCACTCTTTGAGTTTCTAAGAGATAGCTAGGCCATCTAGTGGGATAACCCATGCACAAGTTAGAGAGAATTGTTTTCATTGTTTGGTGCATCCTTTCAGAGATACTCTTACCTTGTGGATGATAAGGCGTGGTGTATCCTAACTGTATTTCACATGAATTACACAATTCTTTAAATTGTTGAGAAGTAAATTCCTTAGCGTTATTTAACAACAAAGTATGTGGTGCTCCAAATACACTAATATATTCCCTGAAATTCTTACATACTTCCTCTGTCATCCTAGTTCTTAATTTATAAAACACAGTAAACCTGTGGAAATTATCCACCAAACACCCTCTCATAATTGATAAGAGTGGTAGTTTGTTCCCCCCCCCCCCCTAGTGAGAGGTATTTTCCGCTCATCATAGGAGGGCGCGTATAGGGATATGTATATATAATTGTAATAGTAATGGGTAATAATTAAGGTAATTTAAGTAAATGATTAGTACTGGGATAGGATAAATTAATATTCCCAGTGGTTAATAAGCATTGCACTTAAATAATTAGCACCTTAATTTGGAGTGCGGTCATTGGCTGCCGCCCATTTAGATTCTAGGCCACCTGTGACCTACACGTGGCATAGGTATTGGTGCGGCGATCACAGCCGCCCACCTTGGAGAATCAGTACACTCTAGACATCCGAGGAGTTAACATCTTATTAAATATACGTGCTTGTAGTACAGGGAGGTCCCGTTATACGAGCATTCGGTATACGAGAATCCGATAATACGAGATGTGTAAATTAGGGTCTATTTTCAATATACGAGATCGAAAATCCAATGATAAGACATTCAAACTGGGGTGAGTAAAATTATCAAGTTCAAAATGCGCACCCTACCACTCCCGGACTGGACAAAGGGGGATTTGGTTGACCCCAGTGAGGTCACCCCTAGCAAGCCGTGACCTGAAGGGTAATTAAGCATATGGCGCGGCCTGACCTTTAGGGGTAATTAGCAGGTGTGCGGCCCCAACCTTGGGACCGCTACCTTCTCTTGTATCACGCGGCGTCCCATACATTACAACGTCTTTTTTGCTTGTTATGCATGTTATATGTTTAATTAATGTGCAGTTATGTTATTTTGTGTGCTATTTTCTCTTTAAGAAATGCTTTTTCTACAGAATAGGTAGTACAGTGTGGGTAATATAGACGCTGTGTGTTTGTTGTGTTTGCTATAGTTTATTTTAGCTTGAAAAACATGTCTTTTTTTTCTTTTTTTTTAATTGATGGGGTCCTGGAACCAAACCTATATTTTACCATTAGTTATGTGTTTCGTTATACGAGATTTCGCTTTACGAGTAGGCCAGGTGGAACCTAACTGCTCGTATCTTCGGGACCTCCCTGTATATAAGTACAAGTACAGTATCATTCCAGCCCTCATGGGACTAACATCTTTTCTCTGATTAATAAGAAGAGATTTTGTACATAGTTAATTGTACATATAGTGTTAAATCATAGGACGTGTCTTAGCAACACAAGAGATAACAATTGCCGCGTCAAGTTACTGGTGTGATAATGGGATGACGTCTCGATAACAACTACCGTCTCCAGCCCACCGCCTGTCTTTCACGGGGGGCTCTGATCACGCGCTACCACTGCGGATCACACGACTTGCAGTATTGATCCAAACCTACAGCCGTAATTCAACCCACTATCCACCGATAAGTATCCTAGTTAGTTAATTAGCTGGGATGATGTGTCGCGAGATAGACATGGGTTTGATTGTTAGGTAAGAACCCTCAGATTAAATATGCTTGTAACATAAATTTCTAAATTTGGTGCCCCGAGTGAGGAATATTGATGTTCATGTGATTCAAAGTGGTCGTTAATTGTGAGGTAGTTATGAACCTACCACAATTGCTGGTTATGATCCTGGAGGCGGGGTGTTTCGCGGCGTCAAGAATGACTCAGCTGTTCAGCTATCATATGCCATCACCCTGTGGTAGTAGATAGCATCAGAGGTTACGTACTAGTTAAGTTGTAATAAATAAAGTGGGGGTTGGTCATAGGCCGGGTTATGCGCCTTGTTAGGCCAGCCAACAGCACTTCCCGCACTTAGATAATAATTAATTATCAACTAACAATGATTTTAGTAACGTAATCTTGCATTTAATATTTCATTTGAGTTAATCAATTAAAATCATGACAGAAGGGACTAAAGCATTAGCGGCTAAATTAGGTTGGCTTACACGAATATATAAAAAGTGTGATGTAGCAGCTGGGACTATCCCTATTGACTATAGTAGTTTAATGTCAGGTCTACCATTGTACAATGAGCAATGGGAAAAATATGAGACGGCTTACTGCCTATATGAAGTTCAATTAAGAAAAGGGCGGGGGATAAAGAAATGATTCAGATATGTGTTATCAATCATGAACACAATGTCAAAGGATACTCGATAAAGTAATTGAAAATGAGGGATTACTGGAGTGTGCTCATATTCCATCTACAGCTAAAGCTTCTTTAACCCAAAGTTTTGCAAAGGTATTAAACAAGAACTCCCCCACACAGGGAGATCACGATTATTACGCCTGAGGGTAATCAGCTATATCAGCCACCTCAGAGCTTAAAGATCCCTCGTTAGGGGTAGTTTATTTCCCCGCACCTGTTACGCAAATCAAACAGCCGTAAATTAAGATTCAAACTTCTCAGCCTACCCGTAAACCAACCTTAGACCTACTCAAATAATAGATACAATCCCTAATTCCAGGGCGACTACTTCTAGTGAAGTACGAATAATAAATTGTGTCTTATGTGAGGGGGGACATCCACCCTCCAATGTAATATCTATTCGATTGTTACACGAGAGTTGAAAGGTTAATGCGCCTTGGTATTGCCTAACCTGTCTCCGTGGTAAACATGCTTCAAATGCATGCCCTATAGCTTAAGGAACTTGTAGGAAAATGTAAGCAATCTGTTCATAACATCGCTCTCTGTCCTAACAGTGATAAATAACTCAGGACCCTACAATAGTTAATATGGCAGTCACTAATAAGAGAGTTCAGCAGCTGTTCCTACTGCCGAGTTGAATGTGAGCCATAAAGGTCATTCAGTCAATGTAAGACAATGTTTGACAGGGGGTGCACAAAAATCCTTCATAAGCAGGGAGATAGTTGAATTGTTACAACTACCGATAATTAATAAAGTGAATTTAGCCATATCAGGTTTTCTTGCCAATAAGAAGGCTCAAACCTTTGACATAGTTCAACCCTAGTCCAATTAGGAAGATATAAATGTAGGGTAGCTGCTGTATAGTAAATAATATTGGTATCAGTTTAAATGTTAAGGATTAAAAACCAGCTGAAATGCGGGGGTAATGGTTTAAGCTTTTAAACTTCAAAGACGTGATGGTCCTTCAATAATAATAGAGCCGATTATTTGGGCGTTACCTAAGGAAAGGGCATCAAAATACATAACGTCTCAATTCACCAGGGCTGGTGGTAGGTAATAATGGGACCAATCCCACATACCATACAGGGGCCGAACAAAGGAGAGTATTCTAGTCATGCACAACCCTATTAATTACAAAAATGGGAACCATTTATGCCCCACCAATAGTGGGTTTTAGAGGAATGGTATTCCAGTTCATAATGAAATTTGCCACTAATGAAATCCTAAAATGTGTCGCGGGAGGTAATAACCTCAAATTGAACACAGGGGTTTGGTTTAAAGCCCTACCTGGTGAAGAGTGTAATAAAACCTAAAGTTCTACTCGTCAGACTATCTGAAAATAATAGGGACCTTAATTGATCCAGATCCTGTGATAGACATAGAAAAAAAAGGTTTTCCTTACGAGCAAACTAATTAAGACTACTAATAGAGTCTTCCAATCCATGAAAAGGGATAGTTCTGATCCTTTGAAGTTTTGGATCAAAACCCAATACAGAAGCAGGTATTTCTTGAGGAATATCAGCTCTTGGCCTCAGCCAGCCCCCATAGGAACAAATTGGACCAAATTATTAGGTCTTTACCTTGATCATGAGGGCATAATTAGGTGTCGAGGTCGATATTTGAAAGCTAATTTTCCCAAAATCCCCACCTGCCATCCCAAAACAAATTTCCCCAAACCCCCAAAACCCTTTACTAAATTGTTGGTGGAAGGGAATATCATAGGAACTCATTACATGGCGGAAAAGGCTACAATATTAGCCGATATCGGTTTTAATTTTTGGTAAAATGGAGACAGCAGTCAAATATTACCTAAATCTCTCATTAAATTTAATAGGTCGAGTGTAGACTGTCCCTATCTAGGTCCCCCTAAAAATTCCCGTGATAAAGAGATCCAAAAAACCTTTTGGGGTCAATGGTGATGACTTACGGGGGGGATTAAATCTATTCCCGCGGGGTTAATACTCCCTGCAGGTTAATTTTCCCCTGCGGGGTTTTTAAACCCCCTCGGGATAATATTCCCTGCAGGTTATATTCCTGTAGGGTTAGGAATAACTCTTCCCCCGATAAAGTATATTCAGCAATTCACTGGTACCTCTACGAACTGTTAATTTTTAAAATCAAAAGAAAAAGGGCCGAAACCACTAATCAAATTTCCGGCGCTATGTGGCCGGGGGTTTATGTCACGAAGGGGGACCTTCGTTTCGCCGGCCCCCCAGTGTAAAATTTATCCACCAAACACCCTCTCAAATTGAAGGTGAGTTTTTTTCCCCCCCCCCTAGTGGAGGTATTTTCCGTCATCATAGGGGGCGCGTATAGGGTATGTTATATAATTGAAATGGAAAATGGGTAAAAATTAAAGGGGTAATTTAAAGAAATTTGTTTAGTACTGGGATAGGAAAATTAATTTTCCCCCATGGTTAATAAGCTTGCACTTAAAAAATTAGCCCCTTTAAATTTGGAGTGCGTCATTGGCTGCCGCCCTTTAGTTTCTAGGCCCCCTTTGGACCTACACGGGGCATAGGTAGGGGTGCGGGTCACAGCCCCCACCTTGGAAAATCGTACCCTCTAAGACTCCGAGGAGTTAACACTTATTTAAAAATACGGCTTTTAGTATATAAGTACAAGTTCAGTATCATTCCAGCCCTCTGGGACTAACATCTTTTCCTTTATTAATTGAAGAGTTTTGTACATAGTTAATTGTACAATAGTTTTAATCAAGGACGTGTCTTAGCAACACAAGAGTAAAAATTGCCCGTCAAGTTTGGGGTGATAAACCGATTGAGTCTCGATAACAAGTACCGTCTCCAGCCCACCGCCTCTGTCTTTCCGGGGGGCTCTGATCCGCCTACCATGCGGGGTCACCGCTTGCGTATATCCCAAACCTACGCCCTAATTCAAACCCCCATCCACCGATAAGTACCTAGTTTGTTAAAAAGCTGGGTGATGTGTCGGGGGTAGGCAGGGTTTTTTTGTTAGGTAAGAACCCTCAATTAAATAGTTTTTAACATAAATTTTTTACAAAACCCACATAAAATCATTTAGTTAATAATAGCGGTATCCGTGGCTCCCTTCCCATTTTGGTTATGCTAGTTATCTTCTCTAAGGTCTACTTATGCGGTAATTTTTGCCATTGTTTTTTGTAGTCCACGCTAGCCTACTTTGACAGGTTAAAAAGGGTTCCCCACTATTCTCTCACATCCGTTTTTAAATTGGGCCAATAAAAATATCCTTCTGCTTTACTTATTGACTTACTTTGCCCTAAATGACCTGATTCCTTATTATGAATTAATTCCAAGGCCGCTTGCTTCAGTTCACTAGGCAAAACCAATAAGTAGTGTACACCGCTATCTAACTGCTGTTTAGTTAAATGTAAAACTTCTTCTATCCCAAATTGATCTAAAGTACTTCTGGGGTATTTGGATCTGGGTATTCTGCCTCCTTCAAGATATTCAATCATTTCTCTCCATCTGAGGTCCTCTCGTTGTATTTCCTTAATTTCTTCTTTAGTTTCTCCTAGCCATCTCTCTTCTACTTGACATCGAATGATTCTAACTGGTCTACTAAGCTGGTCTGCTACGGTGTTCTTTCTCCCTGCTTTATATTCTATTTGATACCTATTGTCTCTCATTTCTAAGATACATCTGTTCATCCTAGGGGACTTGGTTCATTGTTTAAACACTGACACTAACGGTTGGTGGTCTGTTCTGATGATAACTTTGGCTCCCCAAAGGAAATGATGAAACTGTCTGCAGGCTAAAACTATCCCTAGGGCTTCCCTTTCTGTTGCTGAGTATCACGTTTCAACTGGCTTTATTTTTTTGGAAAAGTAAGAGATTACCTGGGCTTTGCCCTGTTCATTATACTGCAATAGTACTGCTCCTACATGGGTTTAACTAGCATCGGTATTCAACACAAAAGGTTTATTGATATTAGCCTTAGTTAAGATGGAAGCACTAGTCAGTTTATTTTTTAGTATCTGAAATGCCTTCTGGCTTTCCTTTGACCATTCAAATGGGTTTTCCTTCTTAGTCAAATTAGTGATCGGCACAGCTATTTTAGCGAATCCTTCTATGTACTTCCTATAGAAACCTACCATTCCCAGAAATCTTCTGGTTTCCTTGATATTAGTGGGGTGTGTGGAAATTATCCACCAACCACCCTCTCAACAATTGGTTTTGAGTGGTGGTTTTGTTACCCCCCCTTGTGAGGGAGGTATTGTCCGCTCATCATAGGGGGTGTGTAGGGATGTATATATATAATTATAATGGTAATGGGGATTATTTAAGGTAATTTAAGTAGATGATAATTACTGGGCTGTTATAAATTAACTTTCCCAGCGGTATTAACCATTTGCTCCTTAAATAATTAGCACCTTGGTTTGAAGCGCGGACATTGGCTGCCGCCCATTAGATTCTCACCACCGACGATTTGACACGTGTAGGTACGATTTGTGCAGCCGGTCGCCGATGCTGGATCAGATTTTAGTACACTTCCAGCCTCTATCGAGTTATTAATAATCTCTTATTAAATATACGTGCTTATATATATAAGTTTCGTTCCAGCCCTCACGGGATTAACATCTCTTCTCTGATTATAGCGAGAAGAATTTGTACATACACACAAACCTCGTTTTCCCGGACTAATAGGGGGAGCACTGGTCCGGGAACCGCAAAAGTCCGGGAATCACAACAGTAAAAAAAAAAAAAAAAGAAAAAAAAAGTCCGATGCCATAACCCACCCCCGGACGTTTATCCTACTCTAGTATTTACTGTCCGGCAACCGCCAATATCAACTACCCCACCGCGGACTTTTACGTCCGCTGAGCATACTGCCACCTGGCGGGAGGCAGCAGAAAGTGTTCAATAGTCTCAAGAGACGTTCCTGCACCAGGGGCAGTGGGGGTCAGGGGACTAACGGAGGCTGTGCAGGTGAACCGTGAGTGTTGTGTGCCCAAATGTAAACAATACGACCGCTGAGCATGCTGCCACCTGGCGGGAGGCAGCAGAAAGTATTCAATAGTCTCAAGAGACATTCCTGCACCAGGGGCAGTGGGGGTCAGGGGACTAACGGAGGCTGTGCAGGTGAACCGTGAGTGTCATGTACCCAAATGTAAACAATACGACCGCTGAGCATGCTGCCACCTGGCGGGAGGCAGCAGAAAGTGTTCAATAGTCTCAGAGATGTTCTTGCACCAGGGGCAGTGAGAGTCAGGGGACTGACGGAGGCACGGTGAACCGGGAATGTCGTGTGCCCAAATGTTAAACAATACGACTGCTGAGCATGCTGCCACCTGGCGGGAGGCGCGGACACTGACCAGGGGTGACAGAAAATGCTCAGACCGCCGGACAACTTTGTCAATTTACGAACAGGACCAGGCATTACAACGAAAAAAAAAAAAAAAAAAAAATTGTCCGAGAGTGACATATCCCCGGACCTCAGATTTTGTCCGGCAAATCCGATATCCGGGAAATGGAGGTCCGGGAAATTGAGGTTTGTGTGTACGTTCATTTTGTACATACACACAAACCTCGATTTCCCGGACCTCCATTTCCCGGATATCGGATTTGCCAGACAAAAATCCGAGGTCCGGGATATGTCAAGAGTCCCAATTATTATTATTATTATTATTATATATTTTTTTTTTTTTTTTTTTTTTTTTTACCTTGAAATGCCTGGTCCTGTTCGAAAATTGACAAAGTTGTCCGGCAGTCCGAGCATCTCCTGTCACCCCTGGTCAGTGTCCGCGCCTCCCGCCAGGTGGCAGCGTGCTCAGCGGTCGTATTGTTTACATTTGGGCACACGAGACACTTACGGTTCACCTGCACTGCCTCCGTCAGTCCCCTGACTCCCACTGCTCCTGGTGCAGGAACATCTCTGAGACTATTGAACACTTTCTGCTGCCTCCCGCCAGGTGGCAGCATGCTCAGCGGTCGTATTGTTTACATTTGGACACACGACACTCATGGTTCACCTGCACTGCCTCCGTTAGTCCCCTAACCCCCACTGCCCCTGGTGCAGGAACGTCTCCTGAAAGTATTGAATACTTTATGCTGCCTCCCGCCAGGTGGCAGCATGCTCAGCGGACGTAAAAGTTCCGCGGTGGAGCAGTTGATATTGGCGGTTGCCGGACAGTAAATACTAGAGTAGGATAAACGTCCGGGGGTGGGTAATGGCATCGGACTTTTTTTTTTTATGACTTGCGATTCCCGGACTTTTGCGGTTCCCGGACCAGTGCTCCCCCCTATTAGTCCGGGAAAACGAGGTTTGTGTGTATAAGTGATAAAACAATAGGACTTGTCTCATCGACATAGCGAATATCAGTGCTGCGTCTATTAAGCCTGAACAACTTCCTGGACGTATCAGTGATTATAAACACCGCGCTGTGATGGTTTGATGAACCACTTGACGCCAACCACAATAACGCCTCCACCTCCGCCCTTCACCACTCCGGCCTGATCATAGGCCTGACCACTTCGGATAACAAAACATTGCAGTATTGATTAAAAGCCTACAGCGATTTCAACCCACTATCCACCGATAAGTATCTTAGTTAGTTGACTAGTTGGGGTATTGTGTCAGGATGAGATAGAAAATGGGTTTTGTATAGGTAAGACCTCAAATTAAATATATGTATGTGACAAATTCCCACAGGGGATTTCATTTTCTCTACAGCTTCTATGTTGTCTGGGTTGGGTTGGTAACCATCTTTGACCACTACATGTCCTAGAAAACTAACTTATCTTTGCCCTATTTTACATTTGGACAAATTTAATTTGATTCCAAATTTAGTCAGATGTCCAAATAACCTATCGATCCTCTCCAACAAGACTTTGTAACTGGGTGCCATCAGGATGATCAGGATGATGTCATTCAGATAATTTTTTAAGCCAGTTCTCTTTCAATAAAGGGGTTAAAACCTGGGCTAACTTGCGAGAAAAACTGCCGCATTGCAATTCAATCCAAAGGGAAGTCGTTTGAACCTATATAAGGATATTCCTTCACTAAAAGTTGTTAGATCTCTACTACTCTCATCCAACAGTATTTGATATATGCATCTTTCATATCTAGGGTGGCATAATATTCATAGCCCGCTACAGACTACTAGTTCTTCCAATTTGGGTAGGGGGTGTATATCAGTGGCTAAATGCTGATTCACTTTCCTATAATCCAGACACATCCTCTTTTCCCCATTCGGCTTGTTAACCAGTACTATAGGACTTAACCACGCAGCTGTGGAGTGTTCTATTATGTCCTTCTCTTCCATTTCTCTCAACATTTTAGCTATTAATTCCTTGCTTTCTCCGGATACCTATATGTGACTCCTCTACATGGTGTTGGATCTAATCAGTCAGTCTTTGTCGTTTGGAGAGACAAGACGTGTGAGGAGGCAGCTCCGTGTGTGTTGAGTCAGGTCCATTAAGTGGGCAGGTGCAGAGATTAGCGTCGACATGGCTAGTGGAGGCGATGGTGTTGTTAGTGTTGTGGAGGAGGGTGTTGTGGAGGTGTGGAGTGGGAGAAGTTGAGGAGAGGGTGAAGTGAAGGAAGCCGAGGTGGAACCGAGTGTGGTAGATGGAGGGAGAAGTGTCGAGGGGGAGTATAGTGAAGGGTGTGCAGTGGCGCTTAAGTCTGTTCTGGAGGCGATCGATGACCTGAAAAGGTACTTCGTAAGTGAAGTGAGTGATTTGAAAAGCGTGGTGAGGAAGCAGGAGATAGAGATACGATCTCTTAAGTGTGGAGGTGAAGTGAGTGATTTGAGTGGAGGGGTACATGTGAGGGATGTACCTGGAGGGGTACCTGAGGGAGATGTGCCTTGGGCTACTACTAAAGGAGTGGTCTCTAGCAAGTCACCAAGGAGAGATGAATGGCAGGTGGTTGAGCATGGTGGTACACACCCAAAGGAGAAAAGGGTAAACAATGACCATGTTGTGTGCACGAATGCATTTCAGGTACTCTCGGGGCTGCAAGAGGAAGATACGGAGGTAAGGACGGTGGACGATACATCATCACCCGAAGGTAAAATCTTGGTTGTTGGTGACAGTCAGGTTAGACATCTCAACAGCAGGTTCTGTGACAGGGAAGGGATGCGCATGAAGTCGATGAGTTACCCAGGGAAGGGGATAGGTTATGTTAGTGATTAGATAGTTGAGTGCATGGCGGACCAAGGGAAAAAGCCCATCGTCTGCCTGAGTGCTGGGGGAAATGATGTTGAGTGTGTAAGAAGTGAGGAATTGATACAGCGGTTCAAGGAAGCTGTAGGTAAAGTTAGGGACAGGGGTGGGTTCCCTGTGGTGTGTGGTGTCCTTCCAAGACGCTTTGTTGACGACTTGTGATACTCCAGCGCTATTGCCTTGAATTGCCGGCTGGCACTTCATTGCAAAGACTATGGTTGGGCCTTTGTAGACAGCTGGGACCTCTTTTTCGGGCATAATCACCTCTACCGCAGGGACGGGGTGCACTTTTCGAGGAAAGGAGTTCAGATCTTGTCTGAATCCCTTGGAATCCCTAGGTGCACTGCAGGCTTTTTTAAGATAGAGAACCGGGGAGTAGACACTGGGGTCGGGGTAAGGGAAACTTGCGACACTAGGAGGAGTTTCAGAAGGCAGGGAACTAAAGTGATTCGTAAGAAGAGAGAGAGGAAGGGAAGGGCTTAGTTAAAGAAAAAGGGAAAATGGACAAAAATAAGAGGAGTTGCTTGAAGGTCTACTATACAAACTGTAGGAGTATTTTAAACAAGATAGATTTCCTGAGAGGAATAAATAGTGTAGAGGATTTTGATATAATAGCATTAACAGAAACATGGTTGGATATGTCAGGAAAGGTATTCGATCCGGAAGTCGAGATAGCTGGGTATAAGTTATTTCACAAGGACAGAGTTGGCAGGCGAGGTGGAGGAGTTGCGCTTTATGCAAGAGATGCATTGCAGTGTTGTGTTAATAATGTTATAAAAACAGATGACAGCATAGAGTCTATATGGGTAGAGGTTACGGAGGGAACTGAGAAAATGGTTTTGGGTGTAGTGTATGGGCCCTCCAAACTTAGGGGAAGAAAATTCAGCTCCTATATGGGAAGAAATAAACAAGGCCTGCAGATATAATCGACTATGCGTGGTGGGAGATTTTAATCTTAGGAATATAGACTGGGATTTAATCATAGGTGACAGCGACGCAGATGAATTGTTAAATATAATCCAGGATAACTTTCTAAGTCAAGCAATCAAGGACCCTACTAGAGGAGATAATATTCTAGATCTATTGCTGACAAATAGAGACGATTTAGTTACAGATGTGGAGGTCGGTGGGAAGTTAGATAATAGCGACCATTATGAGATCAGATTTAGCTTAAAATGGGAAGTTGGAAAATTAAGGGGCAATAAACAGAATACCTTATTTCAGAAAGGCCAATTATGCAGGATTAAGAAGACACCTGGAGGTTATTAATAAGAGGTGTGGGATGGAGGGGAAGAACTTTTCCCAGGGTAAGGACAGGGCGATGACAGCTGGAAAGGCCAATTATGAAGGATTAGGAAGGCACCTGGAGGTAATTAGAGCGGTTAGACAGGGAAGTGAGGTCGGGGAGGAGGAGGTAATTAGAGAGGTAAGAAATGGAAGTGAGGTAGGGGCTGAGGAGGATTATACCTCATTTGTAAGGAATATCATTGACGGACAGAAAAGAAATATTCCTTATAGGGAAATAAGGTCCAGAAAGAGTGATCTAAAATGGATGACCACCAATTTAAAACACAACATTGGAGTAAAAAGAAACATTTATTGAAGGTTCAAGGCAGGATTGGTAAACAAAGAACAGTATAACGGGGATGGCGAGGGCAGTGAAGAAATTACTCGAGTTGCTAAGATCAATTATGAGATTAAAGTAGCAGGACAGGCGAAAAGGACCCAAAGGGGTTCTATCAGGTATATAAAACAAAGACAAAGGAATTAGTTGGGCTGTTAAGGTCAGGACAGGGTGAGGTCTTAAATACGGATAAGGATATGTGTAAGAGTCTAAATGATTATTTCTTAAATGTTTTTACGGAGGGGAAATACACAGACGATACCTGATTGTGAACAGATGTTCAAAGGAAGCGATGAGGAGAAACTCAAAGATATTGTGATAACTAGGGAAATGGTGGAAGAGGGTATAGATAAAATGAAATTTTTTAAATCGCCAGGACCAGATGAAGTGTATCCCAGGGTATTAAAGGAATGCAAGGAGGTTGTTAGTGAGTCGTTAGTGCACATTTTTAGGAAATCGGTTGAGATAGGCGATGTGCCATTATTGTGGAGGAAAGGAAATGTTGTTCCCATATTTAAGAAGGGTGACAGAGGACTAAAGTCAAATTATCGACCCGTAAGTCTAACATCAGTGGTGGGTAAATTATTGGAATCTATTATTGCAAAAAGCATTAGAGAGCACTTAGGTAAACATAGTTTGATCAATGATTCACAACATGGATTCACCAAGGGTAGGTCATGTCTCACCAATGTATTGAGTTTTTATAGGAAAGTTTATGAGACGGCAGATAATAATAAGGATTATAATATAATATATCTGGACTTTAGTAAGGCAATTGACAAAGTACCACACGAGCGACTCTTAAATAAGGTTAGGGCTCATGGAATAGATGGGAAGGTTCTTCATTGGATCAGAGCTTGGCTAAGTAATAGGCAACAAAGGGTTACAATTAATGGTTCTAAATCTGAATGGGGACTGGTGACAAGTGGAGTTCCACAAGGGTCTGTTTTGGGTCCATTACTATTTTTGATTAACATCAACGACTTGGATAGTGGGATTAGCAGTGATATCAGCAAGTTTGCTGATGATACTAAGGTAGGTAGGATTATTGGATTACAGTCTGATGTAAACATATTGCAGGGAGACTTAGATAAACTTAATGAGTGGGCAGTCAGATGGCAGATGGAATTTAATATTGATAAATGCAGCGTTATGAATGTTGGTAGAAAAAACCCTGGTAATAGATACACCATAAGCAATGTATCGCTGAAAAGATCAGAAGGTGTAAAAGATCTTGGAGTGAGGTTGAGCCCAGACCTCCGACCTAGAAAACAATGTATTGAGGCCAGAAATAGAGCTAATAGAGTATTAGGATTCATTACCACAAGTGTTAAAAGTAGAAATGCGGAAGTTATTCTAAAGCTTTATCTGGCTCTAGTCAGGCCTCACCTAGAGTATGCGGTTCAGTTTTGGTCTCCATATTACAGGATGGATATAGCCTTGTTAGAAACAGTGCAGAGAAGGATGACCAAAATGATACAAGGGATGCGTAACTTTAGTTATGAGAAGAGATTGAAGTTATTAAAATTACACTCACTCGAGAGACGCAGAGTAAGGGACGATCTGATAGAAGTTTTTAAGTGGATAAAGGGATTTAATAAAGGAGAGGTAGGAAAAGTTCTTACGGCTTTTAACCAGGGTAGAACAAGAAGTAACGGATTCAAGCTGGAAAAGCGTAGATTTAGAAAGGAAATAGGGAAAAACTGGTTCACAAATAGGGTGGTGAATGAATGGAATGGTCTCAGTAGACAGGTAGTTAGTGCGGAGTCATTAGGGGGCTTTAAAGAGGGGCTGGATAGGTTCATGGATGGGGATGAAAGGTGGATGTAGGTAGTGTTAGGTGACAGGAACTACCACGTGTAGGCCTCGCGGCCTCTTGTAGCTTCCTTATTTTCTTATGTTCTTATGTTCTAATACCTGAATATGAGCTGGTTCAGTTTTTATGGTTGACTAGTTCTCCTTCATCTAAGATAAATAATTTATGGTGTTGTTTTATCAAGGAGAAAAAAAGGTGTCTCTCCTGTCCACTTAGGTGCTTCCAATCTCTCCTTTCCAGAATAGCCTGTATTCGTTCCTGTCGAGTACCACTACCTTTGCTAGCATCACTGTCGGGTAACAGCGTTACTCATTCTAGTGGTGAGACAGCGTGGTCCTTCCGTAACCTGCTGCTCTTGAATTTCTTCTGAGTTTACTACTCCATACATGGCTAAAAGTGTACCAGAAAGTAACTTCAACTGTCCATTACTGTTATTAACTATTGGTAGAAAGATGGTCCTTTCTTTAGTAACCTGGACACACATAGGTGCTATATTTTGTACCTGTCTTTTTCTAGGGTCCACCACGAGAATGGTTCCCTCTACCTCGTCCACTGGTAATTCTAACCATTGAGTTCTTTCTTGTCTTATGGTCATGCTTTGCTGTATTCTTATATGACAGCTTGATTTAGACACTATATCTTTGCACTCCCATGTTCTTAACTGCTCTTATGGTGCCGTATCGGTGTTCAACAAAATTCAAGGGGTAAGTTAGGTTAGCCCACATTACTTTTTTTGTTGTTGTAATTTATAGTCATTTCTTCGAGTCCTATTGTATTCATCCCTACCAGGGCTTGGGTGGATAAATACTGGTCTGGCACTACTAACATTAACACTTCTATTGTTCTATCTGCTCCTATGGTTATTTTTACTTTCACTTGACCTAAGATTCTCAACTCCTTGCCAGTTATGCCTGTCAAACTAGGGATGTTACTGTGGGTTCTTATTTTAAGTTGTAAGTTTAAAGCTGCGCTCTTCTTTATAAATGAATATTCGCTTCCTGTGTCTAATAAAACTTCCGTGACGTGGTCATTAATGGATAAGGGGATTATTGGGGATCGATGTTTAACTAGTCACCTGGAGAACACTTTCCTCCCAGGACAACTCGGACTGCCTCTCCTACATCCTACTCTCCAGCAATCAAAGCAAGCGTTGCTACTTGGCTTCTTTCGGCAGTCTGCGGCTGAGTTGATGTTCATTTTACAGTATGGACAAAACGTCTGGGAGTTCCTTCTCCAATCTAAACTGGGTAGCTTCTGGTCTCTACCTACTCTCAAATCTTGTAATTTCCTCTCCATGCCTTCCATCTGTGCTCACAGTTCTTTTACTTCTGACTGACTGACTGACAGTTCCTCTGACTGTTCCTGCTTATTGGGAGGAGTACTCTGGGGAGCTGGTGTTATCTCTGATAGCTGCAGGTTCTTGTTTACTGCGTATATTTTATCTGTCTCTTCCGATGGCTATTGTCCTCTCGGTCTCCACTCTCTCTATGAATTTTCTCAAGTGGGATTTGTTCATCCATGAAAATCTATAATTTCTCCCTACTTTGATATGGTAATCCTCTCAACAGTTTTGTTTTTATGATCTTATCCCTACGGGGAATTTCTCCTGAATGTTTTGACTTTGCTTCCAATATGGCGAATTTACATTTAAGTTTAGTTGCGAAATCTTGAGGATCTTCCAGCCAATCATACTTGAACTCCGAAAAGCTGTTAAGGATCCTGTCAACATTATTGTCTGTTAGTTCTTCATATATACAATAAGTTAGGAAGTCCCATGATTTAAAATTTATCTTACTTAGGGTATTCTGTATGTATAACGCTAACAGTGGGTCCACTCTTGCCATAAGGATCCTCTTTCTTTCCTCGAAATACTCTGAACAACTTTCTACTTGGGAAAAGAGAACTTTCAACCTTCCCTCGGCTTAGATTCCCTGCAAATCACTGAGGTTCAGCATTCGTATATCTCTAGGCTTTACCAATGACCTCACTGGTCTCCTGACATCCTTCTCCCCTCCCATATCTCTCAGCAATAACTCAAGAGCTATTTTCGTTCTTTTCACATCTTGTTCTAATTGAATCATCCTATCTAACCACTCGTATTGTTCTGGACTGGTATCGTCTTCCTTGGGTGTCACTACTTCCTCCTTCCTAATCTCTCTGTCCAAACCCTCTGCTCCATTCTCCGAAAAATTAAACAACTCCTCCATCTTGATAATACAAAAAAAAATCTTAATGAGGACTACTACTGTGTCTAGTGTCTGGGTCTTTTTAAGGTGGCTAATATAGCCACGACAACCCGCAGAAGTTGACTACTTGCCGGGGCGTCTATAAAGCCTCAACACTGACATACACTGTTCTTACAATTTCTATGGTGGGTAACCCGGGCCTCCTAAAGCCTGCACTGCAGCCCACGCCTGGTAGTTGTGCATGATTACATATACGAGTTTCTCGTATATAAAGCTCCTGCCCATCCTGTTAAAGTGCACTCCATAAGGCGCTAGGTCTTGTTCATATGGTTTGGCGTTAAAGCTTAATTTCCTATACATACTGAGTTAGTTTATTGTTCAATTTGTTATTTATCGCTTTAGCTATTTTATCGTATGTTTCTTGCTCAACCCTCCTAGCGTAATGGTCTGTTATGATCCTGTGTTCTATCATGCAAATCCTTATCTCACAGTGGCACGTTGCCTGTAAGGCTGCTACTACCTTTCTAATATCTCCCACTATGTCTCCCACCTTACTGGCTTCTTTGATGGCATTACTGCCTAACCTAGGAGACTAACTTAATTCTTTCGCAAAACCCCATTCAATCTATCACTTCTCTTTTTCACTTCAACTTAATTTTAAAATCGGGTTTTGGGGTCCCTTTTTTCCTTTGCATCACCCTTTTATTTCCCGCCGTGGAAAAATACCGGGCCTCACTCTGTTTTTTATGTCTGTGTTAGCACGTGGGTAAGGGGAACCATGAAATGGATCCCACTGCTGCCACCAACTTGTAGTGCCCCCCTTTTGGCTAGATGTTAATTTGAAGGGCTCCATAAACCTGGCGTTTACACTGCCACCACCCACAATAAGGGGAAAAAAAAAAAATCAAGTTTTAGAGAATATATAAAGAAACTGGGACTTAATGACGCTCGTTAACGGGTTTCTTTATAATCTCACGTCAGTAACCCAATCAACTTTTATGGTTTCCCGAAATCACAAAAAATAATAAATCCCGAAACGTAACTTTTCATCCGCTTAACACGGGAAAAAAGTTCCAAACTCATTATTAGGTACTATAATTCTACATGAAAAAACAAGGGAGCTAAATAGGCCTTAGCTCTATAGGGGGTGTCCAAGCTGGTCACCACCTCCGCTACCTCAGCAATACACGGGTATCGCCGCCATGAAAACCCCTGTGTCACAAGCGGTGTCCACCACTCCGCTCTGCTCCCAGGTAAAGACCCTTAAAACATTCAAAAGTTCAAGCTGTCATGAACTAATCAATGCCCAGATATCCTTTTAAGTACACCCCCCACCACATACTTTTGGGGGTTGGGGGGGGAACCCACTCCCTCCCCCACGACCAGTCAGGCAAAAGGGCGGGGGAGAGAGACAGGCGCTTATCTGTTCCCCTTTCCCCCCTTCTTGCCGTGATCACAAGTGACTACGAAATACGGGGGCCCTAAACAAGGCCGGAACCCATATCCAAAAGAATTGGGTTGAGGAGTGAAGAAAAAAAAATTATTAATAAATGGCCCTATATTTTTACCTCACCCCTGTGTAAAATTTTCGTCAAACGTGAGTCACAGGAATGACTCTTTTCTCCGTTCACTTTCATGGGAGATGGACAGAATAGGATGAGATAGTAGAAAATCTTGTGCGTGAGGCAGCGAGAGGGGGGAAACATGCGTTGCAAATTTAGAAGAGCATGGCATGAAAATAACGGGAGAAAATACAAGAGAAACCCCATTCGGTAGTGATTTAAGTTGAAGACAGTCAGTCAGAGGGGGGGGAGTTGTGAGACAAAAACTTTTTTACTCAACCCTTTTTTGGAGAGCTGTATAGTGGGTCCTCCCAAAAAATGTGAACATACCCATACATGGGAGATAAAGGCCCCCGTACAGGCAAAACAACTGGGGGGAAAAAAAATGGACGCAGATGCCCTAGGGCCCTAACTCATAGAAGCTGTTTTGCAAGAATGAGATGTGAGTTTCCAGTTCAGATTTTTTTTAAAAGAAACTCCTAGTATGTATGTTATTGTAGAAAGGGGGAAAAGTTGGTGTCGTTGGGAAAAGGGAAAAATTTGTCGGAAGGTTATGTCATTGATAAGTGAAAAAATTGGGGGTTTTTTAGGCATTTAACAAAACAAAAGTTTTGCTTTTTCCCAATCAGAAAATTATAGAAAGATCAGAAATCGGACGGTTTTTTGACGTTTTCATGAATCACTTAGTTCCTTTGATTGGAGTCTAAAATGACTTTAAAAAAAGCAGGGTACATATCCGTGGAGGGTGGGGTTTGAGTTACACTCAGAAGGTCATTAATGAATAATAGAAAGAGAGTGGGTGATAGGACAGAACCCTGAGGAACACCACTATTAATAGATTTAGGAGAAGAACAATGTCCGTCTACAGAAGCTGCAATAGAACGGTTTGAAAGGAAACTTAAGGGGACCGCCCACCCTAAATCTTGTTTACTGATGGATCTTGCTGTAAATTTTATGAGTTATTTAGGGCTAAGTAAGGACTTCAAAACATAAGTTTCATTTAGATCTGGCCAATAGTTTTTTGCATAATATAAAAAATGGAAAAAAAGAGGAAAATTAGGCTGATTTGAATTGCTTTCAACTCGTAGGATTATTGGTGGACTTCTTTTATTTTATAACCATTAACTCTTCTACTTAGGACGAAAGATTATGGTGTTGTTTTTCTTTATCTCTCTTTATCACCGAGAAATAAAATTTTGAAAAATGTAGAAAAATTTCCCCAAAAAATCAGTTTGGAACACTAGTGCCATGTTCCTAATTGACATAAACAAAAAAACTCCACTATACTTTTTTTCGTTTGTTATCCAGCTATCCATTGATACCTCAAATGTAAGGATCGGATAAAAACTGATGAAGGAGTAGGAAATTGTATAAGAATAACTTGCATTTTTCAGAAACTAGCCCAATTTTTTTTTTTTTTTTGACTAAGTGTTACGTCAGTAAATCCTATAAGGGTTTTGTATATTGGTTCCATTTTACTTTCAAGGCTAAAAAAGCATTATAATTGATATTTTATCGTCAAAACAGAACGAGGCGTGGCGCTCGCGTGGTGTGGGGGGGGTGTTTAAATCCCTTTAAATATACTTTTATGGGACAAACTATATATCAATATGTTGCCCAAGGCCACAGCTACCATTATATGAATTAAAAGGCTTTTATAATTTCTATGAATTTTCGATATACAGGGAGGTCCCAAAGATACAAGCAGTTAGGTTCCACCTGGCATACTCGTAAAGCTAAATCTCATATAGCGAAACACATAACTAATGGTAAAATATAGGTTTGGTTCCAAGACCCCATCAATTATAAAAAAAAAAAAAAAAAAAAAAAAAAAAAAAAGACGTTTTTCAAGCTAAAATAAACTATAGCGAACACAACAAACACACAGCGTCTATATTACCCACACTGTACCACCTACTCTGTAGAAAAAGCATTCTGAAAGAGAAAATAGCACACAAAATAACATAACTGCACATTAATTAAACATAAAACATGCATAACAAGCAAAAAAGACGTTGTAATGTAGGGGATGCAGCGTGATACAAGAGAAGGTAGTGTAGCGGTCCCAAGGTTGGGGCCGCACACCTGCTAATTACCCCTAAAGGTCAGGCCACGCCATATGCTTAATTACTCTTCAGGTCACGCCTTGCTAGGGGTGACCTGACTTCGTTCCCAAGGTTGGGGCCGCACACCTGCTAATTACCCCTAAATGTCAGGCCGCGCCATATGCTTAATTACCCTTCAGGTCACAGCTTGCTAGGGGTGACCTCACTGGGGTCAAACAAATCCCCCTTTGTCCAGCCCGGGAGTGGTAGGGCGCGCATTTTGAACTTGATAATTTTACTCACCTCAGTTTGAATGTCGTATCATTGGATTTTCGATCTCGTATATTGAAAATAGACCCTAATTTACACATCTCGTATCATCGGATTCTCGTATACCGAATGCTCGTATAACGGGACCTCCCTGTATTCAGGGTGGGCGGTCCCCTTAAGATAAACGTGCAGAGAGAAGGATAGAAACCGAATGAGGGTACTGTAGTTTAGAAATCAAAGATTTGTGCCAGACTCTATCAAAAGCTTTTGATATGTCAAGGGGCAACAGCAAAAGTTTCACCGAAACCCCTAAAGAAGGATGACCAAGATTCAGTTAGGAAAGCTAGAAGATCGCCAGTAGATCGCCCTTTACGGAAACCGTACTGACAATCAGATTGTGAGCAGATAGATGCTTAATAATCTTATTAAGTATGGATTCAAAAGCTTTAAAATGGCAGGAAATCAAAGCTATAGGACGGTAGTTTGAAGGATTAGAATGGTCACCCTTCTTAGGAACAGGTTGAATGTGAGCAAACTTCCAGCAAGAAGGAAAGGTGACGTAGATAGACAAAGACGGAAAAGTTTGACCAGGCAGGGTGCAAGCACAGAGGCACAGTTGTTTAGAACAATAGGAGGGACTCCGTCAGGACCGTAAGCCTTCTGAGGATCTGGGCCAGAAAGGGCAAATAAGACTTCATTATGAAGGATCTTAATAATAGGCCTAATATAGTCAGAGGGTGGAGGAGAAGGAGGAACAAGCCCTTCATCAACCAGAGTGGAATTTTTAGCAATTGTATGAGCAAAGAGTTCTGCTTTAGATATAGATGAGACAGCTGTGGAGTCATCTGGGTGGAGCATAGGAGGGAAAGATGAAGAAGTAATTTTGTTAGCGATGTTATTAGCTACATAGATGCCAGAAGTCAAGAGAGGAGTTAGATTCAGAAAGATTTTGACATTTTCTATGAATGAAGGAGTTTTTGGTAAGTTGAAGTAAAGATTTGGCATGATTACGGGCAGAAATATAAAGGGCAGGAGTTTCAGGAGATGGATTGTTACGGTACTATCTGTGAGCCGCCTTTCTATCTTGGACAGCATGAGAACAAGCAGAGTTAAACCAAGGTAGACGAGCTTTAGGATTAGAGAAAATATGTGGAATGTATGCTTCCATGCCAGAGACTATGACCTCAGTTATGCACTCTGCACAAAGAGATGGGTCTCTGACATGGAAGCAGTAATCATTCCATGGAAAATCAGAGTAGTACTGCATTAGGTCTTCCCACTTAGCTGAGTTGAAATGCCAGAAGCACCTCCGCTTAGGTGGGTCCCGAGGTGGCACCGGAGCGATAGGACAGGTTACGGAAATAAGATTGTGATTGGAGGAACCCAACGCAGAGAATAGTTTCACAGAGTAAGCAGAAGGGTTAGTAGTTAGGAAAAGATCAAGAATGTTGGGCGTGTCTCCAAGGCGGTCAGGAATACTTGCACTGCTGGGTTGTCCGAGGTGGTAATATATTGTTGCATCTTGTCTATGGCATCTCTGACCACAGACAATTTAAGCTTCGAGGGCATTGTCTCACCTTCGTCCTCGTCACTGCTCGAACTCTGGTTGCCAGCCACGGAAGCCACAATCTCCTCGTCTGTTAACACCTGGGGCCCTGGTGTAGCATCGTTTGCGTCTATCCAGTCGTGGTCGTCGTTGATGGTGAAGCTTTGCTCCCCAGCTCTCAGTAGCTTCTTATGGAAATCGGCAGCCTCGAATCCCTCTTAATTATTGTTGTCAGGCTCAATGTCCAAGAGGTACATTTTCCAGGCATTGGCGAAGGTTGTGATTTTCATGCCCTGCCAAGCGTCTGCCATATTGTAGATGGCAGACCGGATGTTGTAGGCTTTAATATTTTGAAGAGTCCTTAGGCCACGGGTGTCTTCCTGAACCACCAAAAAATCATCCAAATATTTTTTCTGGTAAAGTCTCTTTAACCCTTAAGCAGGTTGCTCAACAAAATTGTTGAGGCATATTCAGCCATTTTTAAAACATGTTAAATGCAGGTTCTGAATGAAGTATCCTTGTTCAGGCTGTTCAACAGCATTATAGATGTTAGCCTAGTGTATAAGTTTCCCAATATATGGCTTTGCGTTGAGGATATGACTCATTGTAAAAAAGGGAACTCGGCCAGGTGGACTCTGTAGATTTTCTTTGTGTTTCTCCCCTCATCTTCGTGTGATATAGGTAAGTAATCATTCTTTTCTTGTTCATATTTTGACATTTAAATGTCGGTGACAATAATGAGTAGTAATTGTGTTTGATTTGTGATGACTATGATATAATACCAGCACTCTAAATGTTAGTCAACAATTTTGTTGAGCGGCCCAGTTATGGTAAAAATTTGTTGATCTTTTTTTGTGTTACCAAATCTGTTGCAGGTCATGTTCTTCTGGAATCATTCATGATTTGCTCTAATACCAAGGCAAAACTACATTATGTACTGGTATGTACTGATTTGAACGAAAAAAAAAAAATAATAATAATTTATTGGCGAAAATGTTGGATCTTTCAATATCAACACAGGGTCTTTCAATATCAACTATAAGGAGTTGCCACAAAATTCTTTGACTTCTCATTTATTTACATATAGTGATAGTTTTTTAATGCTCAATTATGTATTTTGGGATCAACAAATATTTATCTAGATTTTTTGTGAAAAGAGAAGGAATTTTTTTTTTCTTTCAAAAACGAATCTGCATTTCCATATGTCGTTGTTTCATTACTTAAACAAAGAAAAATACAACATCAGCTTATGGAGATATCAAATACCTAAACAAAACTTAGTTTTCTTATGTTTTCCTAGTTACAAATATAAATAAAAAATATTGAGTAAGTAACCATAACTGGGCAGCTCAACAAAAGTGTAGAGGTTCATAACATAAGAACTATGATGTATTAAAAAAACCATTCCTAGTGAAAGTTGTTTTTTACTTAGCAAAATAAAGGAAAATGTCATTAAATAATTTTTTTCTAAACAAACTCTATAAGTGCCCATTAAAGGGTTAAGGCACTTATGACTTATGAATGTCCATTGGCTGGATCAGTGATGTCGTGTTAGGCGGTAAAAATATGGCACGGATGCGGCCATCCTGGCTGGCCAGATCAGCAGGATGTGCGGGAGCTTTGTCCATGAGAATGAGTGCCATAACATCACTGAGTTGAATCTTCAGCACCTTCTCTTGGAAATTTCTAATTTCAGGAACATGATTGTGGAAGTAGTCGTTGGTAATGGAGGAGGTAAACCAGGCTTTCTTCGAGTTGTAGTAGAATACTGGCAGGTCCTTGAGGTCAATGCTCTCTAGGGCACGGGGCTTGGCAGATTTTCCGACGATGTGAAGTTTCAAACGGTGAGATCCTTTTGCATTACCCCCGCATATGATAGAAAGCCTTTCTTTGTTTATTTTCTTGCCCGGCACGCTGTCTTCATCCTTACGAGCTTGTGTGTTATTTGGTAGAGATCGCCACATAATATCACTTTCATCAATGTTGTAAATTTGAGACCGAGTTAGGCCTTCCTCAGCAATTAGGGCATTAAGTTTCAAGCGGAAAGGTTCAACATTAGCACTATCTGCGCTTTCCATCTCACCCCGCAGTTTGGCATCATGAATGCCATGACGGTTTTGGAACCTCCACAGCCAACCACCACTGGCCTTGAAATCCACAAAGCCCATGTGTGCAGCTAATTTAGCGGGACTCGCTGCCAGTTCACATCCAGGCACAGCCACCCCACATGAACGCTGCTGAACGGACCACTTATAAACAGCCGCGTCTAAGTCCAAATTTTTACACACTTTCATATGTTTTCTAGCTTTCTTGTCACTGTCATTGGTTGTGCTTTCAACAGAAAACTTCACTGCATATTTCCGTAGCTTTTCTTTGGCACGACGAATATCCGACTGTTTCTTCACACCGTATTCTTCACAAACACATGCAACACTTTTACCCACTTCTAGTTTCTTTATTAATTCAAGTTCTGTGGCACAGTAAGGTGTATTGGTTTTCTAGTACATTTTGAGTCCTTGGGTGGCAGTACTGGAGGCATTGTGGCGATATTAATAACAGAGCGGAGGATGTGTAGACAATGGCGTCGATACAGTGACTAAGACAATGACTCTTGCCCTCTCAACCCGACTGCCCTGACCCCTAGTGGCGGCCAGACGCATATTTACAATCTGCTCTCGCCTTTCGGCCAGGCCCCCCCACCACCTCCCGCATAGGCAGCCTCCTCCACTCGCCCGGCTCCGCCCACTCACTCGTTGAATGCCGTACTTTCTTAATGTCCCGGACTGTTCCGGACATATCAGGCGCTGATAATAGAAACGGCATAAGCGCCACCCCAGCCAGAAATGAGTTTTTATCACCTCTCGCTACAATAGAGGTAGCTCTATCTTACAGCAAGTGGATTTAAGTCTTTCGTGTACTGCAAGAGGGTTAAAATTCCCATACAAAACCATAATTTGTTGTCTGTACGCATCCTCCGCCTGAGATCTGCGGCCACTTACTTTAGAAATGACACAAGTCTCACCGTCTCTTTAACTCCGGCATCCTGGCCAATAGTATCACCGCTTTGCCACGGCCCAATGAGAACGCTCATACTTCATCGAGTAGACGCCGAGCCAATCAGGGCAACTGGCAGTCCTCTGAGCCAATGAGCGTGATGTTTTCATCCCGCCTCGGACCTAGTACACAAGGTTACTCTGTGCAGCGCGAATTTCCTTGACATGTTCTGTGGAGAGCTCCGTGATTTCTTGCTTTTTTCTTATAGAACTAATGAGTGTTGTGCACCATGGCTGATGATAGTAGTGAATCAGTGTCTGGTGAAAGTGTAGAGGTGGAGGAAAACTAGCAAGGCCCTTCCCGTTCCCGAAAAATTGCGCGTGATTCAGGAAAGGAATATAAAAGTGTTTCCACCGGGAAAGTGGTAGCCGATAATAAGATTGGTCCACCATGCCGTGATGGATGTTTTGAGAAAGCTACAATGCCAGTGATCAGTGTAATGTTTAAAAGCTTTTGGGATCCTGCTTCCTATGACAAACAGACAGCCTACCTTCAGAAGTTTGTTCGCTACCAATTAAGAGGCGCAGGAAGCCGCTAGGTGACGAAGCCCCAACACGCACCCAGACAGTGATATATACAGTGATGTATAATAAAGTGGAGTACCCAGTATACAAGGCAGGGTTCTTATCTATATTTGGAATATTATTATTATTAGTAGTAGTAGTAGTAGTAGTAGTATTACTATTATTATTAGTTCTTCTAGGCGGCTTTACATGCCTTAAGCATCCCTTTGTAAATGGAGAAGACACGGACAAGGTGGAGGCTGGGATTTAAGACTGGATGCCCTTCCTGACGTTACGTGTTGGCACTGTGGTTGAAATCGCCTCATTCTGGCTCATTATTATTATTAGATGTTGCATTAAATTAGTGTTTGAGAGTTCAAAACATTTAAAATTATTGCATATTGAATGTAAAAAAAAAAAAAAAAAAAAAAAGGATGGTGAGTGAGCTTTGGACCCCCAGCTTTGACATCATGCCATCAGCCTGCGCACCAGCCAATTTTTGTTCAGAACATTAAGAAAAATTCTCGAAGGCAACACCTTTCTAATAAAATAAACCCCATTACAATATCTTCATTAGTAACTGATTTAGTACTTATAAAACACTAGGTGAATTTTTCTCAGTTGTTAAAAAGTGGCGCTTGTGCCGTTTCATATCTTAGTTTTCTTAGATTAAACTTTAGGTGCATTTTTCTCAGTTTTTTTAAATTGGCGCTTGTGCCATTTCTATTCTAGGCTCCTGATATGTCCGGCAATGGACGAAAATGCCAAATATGTCCGGGGGCGGACAATGACCAGGAAATCAGAAATCTGGCAATAGGAGGTCTGTAAAATCGAGGGTCAAGTGTACATTACTAACCTTAATTTCTTTGTTTGTGCTTTACTATTGATTATAATTAATCATCCATAATCATTAAGCTGTTATCCACAAGGGGGGAGGATTATGGCCTAGGAGTAGAGGACGAAAGACAGACGAACAACGACAACAAAACACTAGTAAGTATCGATCGGTACCAATTATTTACATTTATACAGTACACTAAAACCCTTATAACTCGGTATGATAGGGGCTCTGGCCTTGCCGAGTTATGCAAATGCCCTCCTGATATGGGTTAAAAAAAAAAAAAATATTTAAATAGATCTAAAAAATGTAACTCGGCAATATGCCGAGATACATTATTTTTTGCTGACTTTCTGTATACATGTTCACACAAGAGGTTGTGACGGCATGATATGCCGAGTGAAAACCAAGAGATGCAGCTTAGGAGAGGCAGTAGCAGAGTGGTTAGCGTCACCGGGTGGCGTTCTCGAAGTCCCGAGTTCGATCCCGAGTGAGACCCATAAATCCACTTAAAATATTTCTGCAGCGTCGAGTGGCCTAAGAACACCCATATGCCCTGTCCATTAACTCTACCTTCGATTGCGAGTGCATCGGAGGACACAGGGGGGCGGCATGAGCCTCTAAACACAGGCATCACTATAACAATCCTGCCTGCGCCACCACGGACGAGGGCCAACCATCACAGCCCTCAAGTGAGCCTCCAAGGCCTACCATGTGAGCCCTGGAGGTCACTGCCTACAGGCGCTATAGGCATAGATGTAAAATAAAAAAATTGAAAATTTGTAAATGATGTGAAAAATGTAACTCGGCAACGTGCTGAGATACATAATTTGCTGACTGACTTTGCTTTGCCGAGTTATATCAAATTCCGAGTTATACAATGCTGAGTTATAAGGGTTTTAGTGTAGTGTACTCTATTACTAATCATTAATACACCTGTAATATACCATTAATGCTATTTTGAATTATTTGCATCCATAATTATCGTTATGAATATCATTCAAGCAAAAAAATCCATTTTCTTTATACCGTAAGACTATTTTCGGGGCGTGAGGGGTAACTGATGTCATGCTCGCGGATTTACGATACTCGCGAGTCTCTGTTCCCTAACCCACGCGAGCATGAAGGGTTTACTGTACACTTATACATGGCCGCAATGGGAGGATAAATATACAGTATTTATTGAGCCCTTATGTTATTATAAAGTTGTCAGCAAAATCATGTGTGAAATGTGTAAACAAAAAGAAATGATGAAAAATAAAGGAAAAGACAAATTAACATAATAGTTAGGCAGTTATGTGATATGATTGTGGCTTTTGTGGTAAAAGCACCAAAATTGGCACATTTGATGATCATGACATAATAAATTATCTCAGATATAGGGCCAAGCACATTTTTCCCTTTGACACCCATAAAGTGGGGAAATCCAAGATGGCCGCCATCTGAATCGTGAAAATCTATTTTACGTCATATCTTTCTGAATACAGGGAGGTCCCGTTATACGAGCATTCGATATACGAGAATCCGATGATACGAGATGTGTAAATTAGGGTCTATTTTCAATATACGAGATCGAAAATCCAATGCTACGACATTCAAACTGGGGTGAGTAAAATTACCAAGTTATTTACTAAAGTAAATTACAAGTTATTTACTAAAATTATAAAGTCATTTACTGACTATATGATTTTACCTAAGGTTGTACGATAATCAATCTGAAAATATGATCATTCTGGTGGCTCGGTACGACAATGTGGCCTACAAAAATTCACATCCCTGTTGGCAACACTGCAGGTGGACAACAACAACACACGCTTGCCAACCTATCGAGCCTTGTTTTAGCATGAAAATACGTCAAAATGTACGACGAAGTCATAGACGAGGTGAGTGAGAGGTGCAGGAAGATGTGCCGCCTGTGTGTGGGTGTGTGGGGAGGGCGGGGAGGGTGTGAGAGGTGGAAATAGCCAGCTCTCGTGTGTCTCAGTTGGGGAAAACGTGAGGAAAAGTGAACGATGGACTGAACGATGTACAATGATTCAGATGCGCAGAGACGAGTTTGTGGGCAGTGGAAGAGGTCTGCACACCCCTCACTTGTCCCTTACCTACCGTACCCTCTCGAGTCTAGTGTATCACGCGGCGTCCCTAAGAGTACATACAACGTCTTTGTTGCTTGTATGTATTGTGCCTTGCGAGTCAATTTTAGTGATTTGCTGGTTTACTTAATGTGCTTATTGTGACTTATTTGTGCTCTGTCCTACTGTGCTGTCACACTCTTAATTCACTGAGTTTTGTGTGGTGGTGTGGTGATGTGGTATATAGAGCCCTATAGGTGGAACCGAACTACGTTAGGTGGAACCTAACTACTCGTATCTTCAGGACCTCCCTTGTATACATATATTCCATAGACATGAATAACATATCGTTTTATATGTTTTCACACATAAGGAAGCCAATGGCACCACTCGTTTGCCGCTAGAAGGCATTAAAATCCCGATTAAGCTGATATTCATGATAAATAAATATAATATAATATATATCAATATAATACTTCTCTTCTTGCAGGTGACTACTGATCAGAAGTAGAATCCACCATGTTGGCGGAGAAGCGATGTAAGATCGTAGAAGATTACAGGCTGCAACCATCTACATCGACAGTTGGCTATCCTCCCATCGATTGGAGTCGTTGTGCCCTTTGCCAAGAACATTCTTCAGAGCCTCTCCAGTGCCCAGCAAAATCAAAGAGGACAGATGTTGGGGCTGGGTATCACCGTGTGGGTGACAATTTAACAAAGTTTCGAGAATTACGTGAACAGCCAGTTGGCTTGCACATAGCACAATTAGATGATGGCGATGGTATCCCTCAGACACTTGCCAAACATAGCGCACAGTGGCACTCATCTTGCCGTTTGAAGTGTTCTTCAAGTCATCTAGCACGACTTCAGACAGTTGCAATACCTCCATGTGAAAGTGACATCCGAGATCGCCCTTACACGCGGCGACAGTTTTCACGAAAAGACCGACCTTCTGAAGGTGATGTATGTTTCTTCTGTGATGAAGTTGCAACAGAACATGCCTCTGCATTTTTTTTTTTTTTTTTTTTTTTTTTTTTTAAATTTACATTTGTGCCTATAGCGCCTGTAGGCAGTGGTGACCCAGGGCTCGGATGTTAGGCTCTGGAGGTTCACTTGAGGGTTCTGATGGTTGGTCCTCGCCCGTTGGTGGTGCAGGCAGGTTTCTTATAGGGATGCCCGTGAGGCTCATGCCGCCCCCCTGTGTCCTCCGATGCACTCACAGTCGAAGGTAGAGTTGATAGGCAGGGCATGTGGGTGTTCGAATGGCATGATGCCATGATGCCCAAACTGTCCGATCGAGTTAAGCAATGCGCCCTGAAGCTTCAAGATCAAGAACTCATTGCAAAACTTAGCCCCGGCGACCTGGTGGCACAGGATGCCAAATATCATGCACCATGCCTTGTGAAATTGTACAACGCAGCCAGTAGGAAAACAGCAGTAGATCGACAAAGGAACACAGATGGAGTATCTCACGGCATAGCATTGGCGGAACTCTTAGGCTACATAGAAGACACAAAGATGATCGAGCAATCGGTTGCCCCAATATTCCAGTTGTCTGATCTTCTCAAATTATACACTGATCGACTGAGACACCTGGGGGTTAAGGTAACTGGCCGTATCAACTCTTCAGACTTAAAAGATCGAATACACACAAACCTCGTTTTCCCGGACTAATAGGGGGGAACACTGGTCCGGGAACCGCAAAAGTTCGGGAATTGCAACAGTCCGATGCCATTACCCACCCCCGGACGTTTATCCTACTCTAGTATTTACTGTCCGGCAACCGCCAATAGCAACTACCCCGCCGTGGACTTTTACGTCCGCTGAGCATGCTGCCACCTGGCGGGAGGCAGCAGAAAGTGTTCAATGGTCTCAAGAGACGTTCCTGCATCAGGGGCAGTGGGGGTCAGGGGACTAACGGAGGCGGTGCAGGTGAACCGTGAGTTTCGTGTGCCCAAATGTAAACAATACGACCGCTGAGCATGCTGCCACCTGGCGGGAGGCACCAGAAAGTGTTCAATAGTCTCAAGAGACGTTCCTGCACCAGGGGCAGTGGGGGTCAGGGGACTGACGGAGGCGGTGCAGGTGAACTGTGAGTGTTGTGTGCCCAAATGTAAACAATACGACCGCTGAGCATGCTGCCACCTGGCGGGAGGCAGCAGAAAGTGTTCAATAGTCTCAAGAGACGTTCCTGCACCAGGGGCAGTGGGGGTCAGGGGACTAACGGAGGCGGTGCAGGTGAACCGTGAGTGTCGTGTGTCCAAATGTAAACAATACGACCACTGAGCATGCTCCCACCTGGCGGGAGGCAGCAGAAAGTGTTCAATAGTCTCAGAGATGTTCCTGCACCAGGGGCAGTGGGAGTCAGGGGACTGACGGAGGCGGTGCAGGTGAACCGGGAGTCGTGTGCCCAAATGTAAACAATACGACCGCTGAGCATGCTGCCACCTGGAGGGAGGCGTGGACACTGACCAGGGGTGACAGGAGACGCTCGGACCGCCGGACAACTTTGTCAATTTACGAACAGGACCAGGCATTTCAACGTAAAAAAAAAAAAAAAAAAAAAAAAATATATATAATAAAATAAATAAATTGTCCGGGACTCTGACATATCCCCGGACCTCAGATTTTGTCCGGCAAATCCGATATCCGGGAAATGGAGGTCCGGGAAATCGAGGTTTGTGTGTACTTGCTAATGTCCCTGGAATCCGGGCCTACAAGCAAGGCCGAAATGTTTTACTCAGTTTTGAAGATGATGTCGGATTTGCACTGATGAATTAGAGTGTGGATAACTGCGACGATGAAGCTATTTGTTTAGCTAAGGCAGCACAACTCATTCGTTGAGATATGTTGGGAATGCAAGCAACATTTGATGGGTCCTTTAGCAAAGGCTGCCAAGAACAGGCTGTTCCCAAGTCACTGGTGGCACTAGTTGCCATGATAATGGACGGCCCAAACATTATGAATAAAGTAACTGAGCAGGTGAGACAATCAACGCTCAGTATGGCACAATTGCTTCAGTACAACAGCTACGTGAAAAGACGCCCAGGTTCCACTGGTACTCATCACACTAAGAGCAGAGAGATGCCACTGCCAGAAGCAGCAGTGTCCTGTTCAGAGTTGCTACGGTGCGGCTGTAAGAAGGGATGCAGGGGACTCTGCAAATGTGTCAAAGCTGATCTGAAGTGCACGTCACTGCAACTGCGCTGGTAATTGTGATCACAATGATAGCCATTAACTTGTGTTGTTTAGTTGTTCAGTTGCTAACTATTCTTGATTTGTGTGCCATTCAGTGCTAGATTTTTTCTTTGATATATATGGTCTACTCAACATTTTGTTTTGCTTATTTTGTTGATGCTGTTTTGTTCTGCACCTTGTCACCTTAAAAAAATATTGTTTCATTTGTATGTTAGTGTTTTGAATAACGATATACATGTATGTGATAAGGTATACACACATGGTCATATATAATGGATTAATGGTGTCATATTCTTTAACAATAAACTATGTGATTTTTGTACATGTGTTAAATTATTTCCTAAACCTTGAAAAATTGCTGCATTTTCCATTTTTTCATGAGCTAATTTACATTTTTTGTCTGACATATTGATTTGTGTATATGTTATCATCAAAATGATGATTTCATTGGATTCCTCATAGCTGAAAACATATAAATAGATGCTTTATTCGTCTGGTTATGTCATTTATTGGCGAAGATACAGGGAGGTCCCGAAGATACGAGCAGTTAGGTTCCACCTGGCATACTCATAAAGCGAAATCTCGTAAAACGAAACACATAACTACAGTAAAACCCTTATAACTCGGCACTGTATAACTCGGAATTTGATATAACTCGGCAAGGCAAAGACAAAGTTTTTTTTTATTATTTTTTTATTATTAGTTTTTATATATATATATATATATATATATATATATATATAGTATATATATATATATATATATATATATATATATATATTATATATATATATACTGTCGGACCCCGCCGAACACGACAGTTACGGTCCTGACCCCGTCGTGCACGGCAAAATTCGTGTTCGGCGAATAACAGGTTCAATAGGAAAATAGGGGTTATGTTCCCAGACCATCACTTTTTGGGGGGTCAAAAAAAAATTTCACTTTTTTTTGATAAGTAAAAAATAGGTTACATTCCCAGACCCTCATTTTTGGAGGGTAAAAAATGTTTACTACTATTTTTGGGTGAATAAGATGAAGGAAACAACTGTTATTACAATTAATATTTTTTATTAATACTAAAAAATACCTTAACACTAGAAAATGGTTTTCATTAACTATAAAAAAAATAGAGGTAACAGGCTGCTTGGCTGGTGTAGCAGGAGGCATGGCTGGTGTGCTGGGTGGAGATCACTCACTGTCTGTATCATCTGGATCATCAAAGCCACATAATGGGATGGGAGAGACAGATGACATTGATGAGGTAGTATTATCTGGTGTAGCAGGAGCAACAGGCTGCCTGGCTGGTGTAGTAACAGGAGGTGTAGCAGGTGTAGAATGCTTCTTGGCTGGTGTGCTGGCTGGAGATGGTTTGAAGAAAGCTGTGATGGGCTTTTGGCAAGCAGAGGCCTCCATGCTCCTTAAAGTTTCCTTGTAGGGTATAAGGCCTTCATCCACAACTCTCTTGAACTTGATGCTCCTCTCCTGTATGGGGTCTTGGTCAGTGAAGAGCTCTGTCAAGTTATCTGCTTCCCTCAGCAAGTTTCTCAATTTCATGATGGTAAACACAGGCCTTGTCTCTGTGTCGTCATCTTCATCAGCATCATCACCTGCTTGGTCATCCTCATTCATCTGGATAATCTCTTCCACTGAAGGCTCTGCTCCATGGGAGTCAATGAGTTCTGCCACATCCTCCTCAGTCATGTCAGAGAAGCCTTCACCCCCAACAGTGTGTGCCAGGTCTACAATGTCCTTCATTTGCTGAGTGACTGCAGGGAACCCATTGAAGTCGTTGACACACTCAGGCCAGAGTGCATACCAACAGGCATTAAGGGTGCTTGGCTTCACTTCATCCCATGCCTGCTTGATGGTCAAAAGAGCATGTCGGATGTTGTACTGCTTCCAGAAGTCCATGAGAGTCATCGTGCTGTCGTCTTCCATCCTCTTGAGTGCTTCTCTGTACACAGCCCTCTGGTAGTTGCACTTGAATGTCTTGATCACACCCATGTCCATCGGTTGCAACAGGGAAGTTGTCCTTGGGGGAAGGTAGGAAACGCACACATTCGGATGGTCCAGGTTAAGTGCCTGTGAAGTGTGTCCACCAGCATTATCCACTAGCAGAACTGCCTTAAATGCCAGATTTTTTTGGGACATGTAGAGCTGCACTTCTGGCACAAAATGTTCGTGGAACCACTCCTCAAACACCTTCGCTGTCACCCATACCTTCTTGTTTGATTTCCATACCACTGACAGAAAACGCTTGTTGAGTCCCTTCAGAGCACGTGGGTTGGCAGCACGATACACAAGGAGCGGTTTAATCTTGCAGTCCCCTGCAGCATTCCCCACAAACAGCAGTGTCAGACGGTCCTTAAATGCCTTGAATCCTGGTAACTTCTTGACTTCCTTGTGGATGTAAGTCCTATTGCCCATTTTCTTGTAATATAGGCCAGTTTCGTCCGCGTTGAACACCTGCTCAGGTAGGTAGTCACTGTCTTCAATCAGGGACTTGAAGGTGCTGAGGTATGCCTGCGCCCCTTCCTTATCAGCTGACCCACTCTCACCTGTGAAAAAAAACGAAGAAAAAACCTTTTCATTATGGAAATATGGCAAGTCAATAGATAGATAGATAGAAGTGTGAAAAAATATTTAATGCTCTTCATTACGGGAATATAGCACGAGTCAATATTAGATAGATAGAAGTGTGAAAATATATTGAATGTTTTTACCTGTGCGAGCAATGTTGTGCAGGCTAAAACGCTGCTTGAATCTATGGAACCACCCATGGCTGGCAATAAACCCGGGGGCAGGGGAGGATCCAGAAGGCTCCTTCTCTGCTAGGTGGTCGTAGATGTTCCTCGCCTTTTCCCTGATGGCTACGCCGTCCACGTTGCTCTTCCGCTGGTCCACTTGCTCTGATATCCACCTGTTATGCGTAAATGACAAGAAAAAAACAATGCGTAAATACAATGGTACTGTACAACGGTATGCCTCAACACACACACACACATGCATGCATGCTAACACACCTGCACGTAGCACCACACACACACACACACACGCCTCAACACAGCCCACACCACTGCAGCACCTGTTAACACACCTGCACGTAGCACGACACACACACACACACACATATGCCTCAACACAGCCCACACCACCGCAGCACCTGTTAACACACCTGCACGTAGCACGACACACACACACACACACATATGCCTCAACACAGCCCACACCACCGCAGCACCTGTTAACACACCTGCACGTAGCACAACACACACACACACATGCCTCAACACAGCCCACACCACCGCAGCACCTGTTAACACACCTGCACGTAGCACAACACACACACACACACACACACACACACACACGTAGTAATATACGTAGTAACATAGGGTAAATAAACATACTTTATTCATATGAATAATAATTAACTCACCTGTAACACCCTTACACACCACCCGAGCACCTGTTAGCACACCACATGTAGCAACACACACAATAACATAAACTTTATTTATATGAAAAATCATTAACTCACCTGTTCAGTATTTTCTCCATCTTCTCTAGCAGCGGGTCACGTCGGCTCACAGAAGCCACCTTGCTAGAGACATCAGCACTCTCTCGCACGCTTTGTCTTATTTTTTCACGGGTCTTCCAGATGGTACGAACAGTGGCCTCATGCAGGCCAAACTTCTTGCCCGTAGCAGATCAGCCTAGGCCACTATCAATCACAGCAAGCACATCCATCTTCTCCGCTAGGGACAACACTTTCCTCTTCTTCTCGCTTGACCCTGGAGTAGGTGGAGCCGAACGCTTGGAAGACATGGCCAGCAGGAGCAGCACGACGTGAGGCAACAGCAGCACGAGCAAGAGAGAGAAAGACTACGTGTAGCAGCTCTGGCGGCCCAGGCTGAGCGTGCCCAGGCTGTCCCCAGCAAAATGGCCGCCGACAGCATCGACAACATCCGCCGGGAAATTCAAATTCGTGTTATCGCGAGTAAAACTCGTGTTCGGCAAGTCATGGGATATTTTACCTATTCGTGTAAGTGCGAGTTTCGTGCAGGGCGAACTTGTGTTCGGCGGGGTCCGACAGTATACCTCGATCTACCAGGAAAAATAGCATATAAATTTGATATTCTTATAATATAAAAACCAAGAATATTGTTATGCCAAAACCCTTAGAATGTATTGCAAAACCTGTTCCATGATAAATAAATATATATCAAAGTATATACTTCGATCTACCAAGATCTGATTGGTTTTTGTATTATAAGAATAACAAGTTTATATGCTATATTTCCTGGTAGATCGAGGTATATACCTTGATATATATTTATTTAGCATGGAACAGGTTTTGTAATAAATTCTGAGGGTTGCATTGTCCTCGCCAGAGGCGCTCAGAAAGGTTTTTGATTGGGCCAAAGGTTTTTGATTACTTTATGCCAAAACCTAGGGTTTTGGTATAAGGTATGCCAAAACCTGGGGTTTTGGCATAAAGTATGCCAAAACCTGGGGTTTTGGCATATTTCGGTGGACCGCCGTGGAGCCCTTGTTCTTAAGATTTTCCCTCAATGCAATGCTAGTCATTTCCACAATACCTATCAGCACCTCTACCTACACATCAATATTGTTTATGTCCGTCAACAGTAATGTAATGCATACTTAAGATATCTTGCAATGTTTTGTGGTGGAATTCGGATGATGGTGAAGGTTTATGGTACTCTCGTCTCCGTCGGCGAGAGTTCCAACATTTTCACGTTCTCAATAAGTGTGAGATCTCTAAGAACCAAAATTGGAGCATAATGAATCAGCGAAAACGTTTCCGGTCTGGTTTTGATTGCATAATTAGTAAAATTAGAAAAATAACGTCTGGTGTTATGGTTAAAAAGATTAGAGAAAGTTATATTTCACCAGACGATCGACGTTCTCCTATCACCATGTCATTCCATTTTAGCTCTATTAGTGTGGTCCGAAAGTTAAGCCCGTGCTACTAAATGTACAAATCAGGCTAATTTGTGCCATATTATCAGCGAAATTCAGCAAAAACTACTACGTCGCAGCTAGGCCCTATCGTCAGCCTGATAAGACATGATCATTCTTTCACCAGTTTTAAAGTCCTGTCGTGTCATTAACCTTGTATATTCTTGTTCGTGGTCTTAAGGTATATCCATGCTTCTGAATGTACATCTATGTGTTTACTTGTGTCCTGTTATCTGTAATTACAGTATTTCTACGACGATACTCACTGTGTCAGAATCTCTGCCCTCCCCGCCATATTTGTTGTTATCTCTGACGTCACGGCAACAAGCGGGAAGAAGCCGTGGTAAGCGAGCCCTGGCTCTCGCTTCTTATGGCTTCTTACGGCTTGACCAGCTGGGCCAATCCGTAAGAAGTCGGCTTCTTAAAAGTGCCCCGCCATAACAGAAAATGCAAGCTGCAAAAAGCCGGCTTCTTACGGCTTCTTCACCAAAATTCGCCTTATTATGTCCTTGGTGTAGTAATCGTGCCTCTGAAATTATATCCTTTGGTAAATTCAAGTATGTAGTATCTTTCCCTTTCCTGATTCACTGTGAAGTGGTGTGTTGATAAGTAGTGCTCACCCCTTAACCAGGAAACTAACAACTTATTCCACGTTCCTTAGCTTCCGAGAGAATCCGGCCTAAAAGTAACATAACGCTACCATTTCATGTTTTAATTGAAAGTTTTGTAATAAAAGGGATTTAAGGCAGAAGCAGCGGGATTCATTCATTTAATTATTGACATATTCTTTCGTGGCATCACAATAAGATTTACAAGTCTGATTAAACTATTTTCTTGCAATATTTTCAAAGAGGATCCAAAGTTCAAATATTTGGGATTTATGTATATGTAAGTCTGAAGGAAATTAACCATTTATGTTTTCTTTTTTCTGCTGGAAGTCTAAGATACAACCTAAAGCAACCACATGTACAAGTCTCAAGTCTAACCCATCATAGCCACCCATGTCCAGTGCTTACTGAAGGTGCCTGTTCTGAAGTACATTTCACTGGGATTCCCAATGTTAGTTCTCTGCACTTCTATGTTTCTTGAATTGTACAGATGTTTCAGATATAGATTCAGCTATATTTTATACTTTATTAAAATGTTAAATGTTATTCTAAAAAGGAAATCTATTTGTTGGAAAAACCTTGTTACAAGAAACTGCATTAAAAGTGTAGTTGTGGTTTTTAAGTGTTTTATTTTTTTATGCAGGGTTTATGATCTAAGCAAATCAATGTTTGTTTGGAACTGTAGATGAGACATGACAACAGACATGAGTAACTAAAAAAAAAACTATTAACTCACTCGCTACTATTTTTTTATAGCTGTGGGTGAGGGAATTCAAGAGGCTGGAATATGCCACTTGTAGAGAAGCAAGAGAGAGAGAGAGAGAGAGACTGAAAACTGAAAAGGCAAGACTACAAAGAGATCAGAGGTACATTTTGTGGATATGTGATTATAATCAGACAGTCACACCTACATAATATTCATGCCTCTTAGTAAATACTACACATACAGGTTAGGTAGCAACACTGTACGCGAAACATGACAACAGCGTGCGCCCTGCGAGGCCGCTACCATGTAACTCAGTCGCTACTCAGCAGGCGGACCATCAAGACCAGCTCTCCGCTGGGGTCCCGCTTATCTCTTCTCTAGTAAATAAACACCTACGGAAGTAATGCTCGCTTCTCCCTTGGGTAACCTCCCCACAACCACTCCGGTCATCACTGCAACACGAGCAATATGGCGCAGATCGCAGGTATAAGAGACAGAGATCGCTGGTAGCAACTCCTGCCATTCCCCAAAACACCACGCCGTCCTGTGCAGTATCAGATCTTTAACCTCAGACTCCTCATTCAGAGTCCTCTGGTGATAATTCTTGAGCAGGTCCATGTTCCCCTTCATGAAGATCAATCTCTCAAAATTTTCGGAGGTCAGACTCGCTCGCTTGGCCTTCATGATGTCCGCCCCCTGGGAGAACATTCTCTCCATGGCTGTTGAGCTGGGTATGGTCGTGTTGTACTTAACAAACCCATCTACCCAGGTGGTACGGGAAAGGGCGGGAAACATGGCCTACTCCAGCACCTTGCTCCTCTGCTTCTCTGAGCACCAACTCTCAAGCTCTTTCCCCATCTTGTTTTGAGAGACGGGTAGAGTTGGTGTCCTCTGTAGCTGTGGGTCCGCTCCTCAAAGGAGCCCAGGAGCGATCGTCAAAGGACGGTCGCCCCGACCGTCACAACCTTTAACCTGCCCACCCTGCTGGCGGCGACGAGCGTCCACCCCTCACAGCAAAACATTGTCATCCGCCTGTGCCTTCCTGAAGAAGACAGGTCAACCACCACGCCTGTGATAGCATCATAGGACATCACCAGGGCTCATAGTGTTCTCCAAGGGATCCTCGCAACCCTAAGCAACACCAAGAAAAGACAAGTATGGCTCACTTTACCTGTCACTTTGCGGCTGTGTTTACAAAGCTTGCCATTCAACATGGCCGCGCTCCCGAAATACCCGGATGTGTGACGTCATGAGAATACTATCTATTGGGAGTTTGCGGACATGTTTGCGTTTTTGGAAGTGCTTCCGCAAACGCAAATCTGCAAACATTTACACTTCCGCAAATCCGCAAACGAATTCGGACTTCCGCAATTTGCGGAAGTTGGGGTTTGCGGAAGTGCCCACCTCTAGTGTGTGTTAGTGTGTGTGTGTGTGTGTGTGTGTGTGTGTGTGTGTGTGTGTATTAACCTTTCACGCACGAAAAGTTTAATAAGTTTTTCTGTCCACTGCGACATCAGTCTGGGGCTCTCTAAGGGGCCGCGCGTAATGGCCTGACTCTGCGGCGAATGTTTTGGTTATGCTATCAATTATTGTTTTTTCCTGGCATTATTATATATCGTTGGTTTCGCAAGAGATTATTCTGCCTTTTGAAAGACAAAAATAACAAGAAATGCAAGTAAATAGCGGAGTTTAACGACTTAGAAAAAACATTGAGTAAAGAGAAATAAGAAATACTTACGTTCACCACTTCGTAGCTCGATACTTCCTGAGTCAACTTTTTATGGTTTATATGCCAATAAACGCGAATTTTTATGAGGATTCCAACGCTACCATTAGCATTTTCATATGGCCAGTAGTTCTTGAGAAAATGGAGGAAAACTGAAACACATGTTGGAAGACAAATTAGACTACAAGTATGGCTTACCCGGCTCGGGACACGTTTTAAAGGGAAGGGCAGTCCGCGCTGACAGGCTGCCTGCTGAGAGTTAGCTGGAACACAAGCCCTTATCACTTCAAATCCATCCTCACGAGCGAGTTGACAATTAGTTTATTTTATAGGCCTAGCTTGGATCTTTGACGCAGTAAATTTTGATGCGATTCTGATAAATACTTTATTTTTGGCGAATTTTTAAATGTTTTTTGACGCAGTTCGCGTCAAAAGCTCGGATGTAGACGGGCCCATTTTGACGCGATCGCGTCACCGTGCGTGAAAGGGTTAAACACAAATAATTTAGCATTATGTCTGTATTTTTACCAATAAAAACACATATTACTAGAACGTCCTAGACGTAAAGCGCCACCCGCGCGAACATATAATTTCTGAACCTTTGCGTAACGCGAGAAAATGTGTTAATCCTGTGACTCACGATTGATGAAAAGTTTACATTGAGTGGTGAGAGTAAAGTAATACTGTACATATATAGCTAGTAATTATATGCTCACAATTTTTCTTCACTCCTCAGTCCCTAATCATTTAGATATAGGTTTCCGGCAATATTTTATACCCGTGATCGCTAGTGACGTCACGGCAAGAAGGCGAGGTAGGGAAAAAGTACACGAGCACTCTCTCTCTTGCCAACTCTTGTCGAGACAACAACACGCTCGGAGAGAGTCGTGTCTTACAACCCTTTTCGAAGGTAGGTGTGTGGCGGTGTACTTATAAGGATGTATAGGGCATTGATTAGTTCTTGATCTTAAATTACATGACTTGTAATTGGGGGTTATGTATATATTCAGGGTCTGAAGCAGAGAACAGTGAGCTGAGCTGAGTTGAGCTGAGCTGAGTGGGTGGTTGATCCCCTGAGGGACCCACGTGTGTGCTGATGGCGATGGTTGTGTGTTGCTGAGCTGTGCTGAGTGGGTGACCCGCTGAGACACCAGTATATAGAGCTAAGGCCCTATACCCGCTCCCCAGAGTGTTTTAGATAGATAGATATAGTACCTAGTAACTCAAGAGTAGGAACCTTTAGTGTGCTAAGCCAGGAGGAGTAATTAGGCGTTTCGTTCGAATACATGATGTGAAGTATAGTTTTCTGTGGGAAACCATTAGCCATTTAGAACTGGGATGTGATTACTGTTCGAGTATAAAGAAACCCTGTTAACGAGTCGTTTATTAAGTCCCAGTTATCCTCATATATTCTCTAAATCTTTATTTTTTTTCCCACTTATTGTGGGTGGTGGCAGCGTAATCGCAGGGGCCGGATTCAACAAACTTACCAGCGATACCCTGTTACGAGGTCGAAGTTACTAGACCGCTACGAGAGATGGCAAAACTGTATTCGGCAACGATATTGTAAGCATCTAGTAAGCTACGAGGTCCATTGCCGCTGGTAGCCACCAGAGGGGTCTCGTGTCGCGCAACAGCCAATCATCTCCACGCTTACATGATGCGTGTTGGGCTTACACGTGCTTTTGTTTACAAACAAATTTCATTTATAGTTCATGTATGATACCTCCATAATTGTAGTAAATGATGTCTCAAGAGCTTATTTATCATTATTGTGCATCATAAAGGTTCGTTTTGCACGCCTGTCACCTGATACGAGGTAATCTATTAAAAAAAATCATGACTTTTGCTGAAAAACAACAAAATAGCCTGATATGATGTGTCCGTGTGTGATTCTACACATATGCAATGATTCTTCGTCTTATCTGTCAAGGATCTGGCACATTCACCTTTTTAGGCATTAAATCAATCAATCAATTATCTGTCAAGGAGAAAAAGTGGAGAATTTGGCTAATATTTGTGTATGTATAACATGACCAGTGGGTTTTGTTTGTTTGTTTAGAGGATAATGCCTCAGATCATAGTGATCTACCGCTGCAGCATTAGTGTTGGCCGATCGAAGCCACCACCCCGGGAGGGGGGTCACAAACCCCCGGCTAACACCCGGTACCCATTAACTGCTGGGTGGACAGGGGCTCGGGTTTTAAAAAAGACCCCCCTGGATTAAAGTATTTTTAACCTTTCTACTGTTATTTATAGGTCTGCAAAACGAGTGTGAAGGGTTAGGCTATTTGGTACCTGAAACTGTCGCCGATAGGAATTCTCGCCGACGTCGGCGGATGTTCCAATTTTTCATGTCGGCGTGTGTTCCTATTTCTGGCGACAATTCTAGTTCTTGATCTTGAGTTAGGTTATGTTGGCTAGTTGACCAATATCAAGGTTAGGTTAGTGAATGGTCCTTACCAGTGGAACTGTCGCCGAAAATTTCCACGTCGGCGAGTGTTCCCCTGTCGGCGAGAGTTTTTGGTTGGCGTTTCGGCGACAGTTCCATAAACCGGCTATATGTGCAGTTTAAACCAATACACGATCGGTGGTGGTTTTACTGAACGTTTCGTTCTTATCAGAAGTGTAATGCCCATTATTCGGGAAATAGTAGGAACAATTATTATTATGAAATTCCCGAGCTATGTCTTGTCAGTAGTTAATTTTTTCTCTTTGTTTCACGGGTGAGTCATCACCTCTTCCGAAACCACCATTTTGTTTCATTCTTCTTTCCTTTTTTCGCCATTTTCTCCTTCATTCTTTCACTCCCTCTCTCCCTCACATGCCGTATGCGAGTCAAAATTCGTGGGATAATTATTCTGCGATCAGTGATAACTAATGATGCCAGATCTTTTTATCTTTCCCCAGTTATCTGGGCAGACCAAGAAACTCTCCCAGAGTCTTAACGTCTTTCAAAACAATCCCTATCGTTATCGGTTATGGTCATATATGGGCGGTGTAATAATGATACACGCTAAAATAAAAGCCTACTAAAGTTCTAAACACGATTTCCATACCACTCCACTCTGAAATAGGTGTTCGGATTGTCGATATTACATATAAAACCAACCTTCGTGAACATTAGACCAGACATTAAATTCTCTTATATCAAAGTAGCCAGTTTGTATTAGGGACGGCCTCTTCGGGGGATACGCGAGTTTTCATTACTTAAATAGTTGGTTCGGGATTATAAGTTGTTCATTTAAGGTCACGGTGAGACTTTCCAAACAAGTTCCTTTTTTTTTCTTGGTGCGGAAAGCCCGCAGGGCACGAGTTAGTGTTCTCTCCGCGCTCCTCAAGGTAAGACATCTGCCCCGGGCTCCGGTGGTTTTTCTCCCCTAGTATATTCCATCTATATATTTCTATATAAATATATAGGTACAGTTCAGTGTCACTAAGGCATAGATATTCCGCCCATCCTTATAAGTGATATTAACGTAGTGTTCTCTCCGCGCTCCTCAAGGTTGGCGCGAAACCCCCTCAAACGGCCACATGGTCTCACAGTAACACATACATCACTGTCTCGCCATTTTCTTTCTACTAGATACCTATCTTCCATGTGTGATTTATAAATATTAAGTAATATGTTCCCTAGTGTAGGGCAATGCACTGAGTAGAAATTCAAGTGGAGGAGATTTATGCTCATAAGAGCTTTATCTCATAACTTGGGAAAATTCCTACGTCAGGGTGTGAAGTCAAGCTTCGTATTTCCGAGTAGAGTTTTTCGGTATAGTGTTAACCCTTATATGCTGAAGATGATCTCAAGTGAGAGACTTACCATGTTTCCAAAATAAATAGGATATCATTTACAAATATAGTTCTTGTGTTATTATGAAAACCCAGGTGATTATTCTGAGTTAGGACAATAATTCCCCACACTTCCAAGAGAGTCCAAGCCTTGTTTCGGTATAAGCCCTCGTACCAACCACGACTACCAAGATCAATCTAATATTAATATTAAACTAACGTGCCCCGGGAGTAATCATAGTGAAATACTCATCAGGGCTGGTGGCAGCAAATCCCCATAACCTAAACCTTATTATCTTTTCCCTTAAGTATACCCCCTTGTTCAGTACTCTCCGTAGTGAGAAGTGGTCAAACTATAATCATATAGTGAAGTCAGAAGACTAAGTTAAATCCTCCATTCAAGTTGTAATCTTTTATCAAATCATCCCCAAATAATATCCTTCAAGTAACGTTGACCAGTTATAAAACCCCCATACCAGTGACCCTCAATTTCTGTCAACACAGAAGAAGTAATTATAACACCTACAACAGCCGTCGGAAATTAAGGTATTATTCTAGTGTTTGCCCATACTCCCCCTCTTCACAAATCAGGCTTGGGGACCTGGGGGAATGCGGGATATTTGGCTGTGGTAAAAAAATATGCATTGCAACCACATAGTTTTTGAGTTAGGAGTGTTAAAAAAAATCCCTAGATCTAGGGAAAATGTATTGGATTTCTTCTGAGTCCAGAAACCTGACGATCCTCACAGAATGATGACCGAAGTGTCGAGAACCCCCTCCCAAACCCTCGCTAGGAGGTTAGGTTAGATTTGGTTAGGCTAAGATAAGTTAATTTGGTTAGATTAGATTTGGTTAGGTTAGCTTAGGTTAGGTTATCGGTGGGCCAAGCCCCCAGCTAGGTTAGGTTGAATTTGGCTACGTTAGGTTAATTTTGGTTATGCAAATTTCTCTAGATATAAGGAAATTACCCTAGATCTAGGGAATTTTAGCCCCCCTACACAACTCTTAAATTACATGTTTCCGACGCATAATTTGTTCCCCTCCCGAAAACCCCGCATTCCCACAGGTCCCCAAACTTGTTTCGGGGAAGTGGGAGAGTATGGGCAAACACTAGAAATTTACCGAAATTAAAAAGAACTCAAGGGGGATCTGGGAAGGGGCGAAAACCTCCCACTGAGGTTAGGTTACGTGATTAATGCCCAGCAGCTGGATTCAGCAAACCATTTACGAGGTAAGACTCTGGTAAATTTCCTCGTACTTCCCTGCACATGGCACGACCCTATTCAGCAAACACTTACGATATTGCAAGTATCCTCGTAACCTACGAGTGGTCCCTGTGTCTAGTAGCGGCTTACCAGAAGGTTTACCAGACATATTAGCGGGAAGGAACACCATCTCCTGTAGCTGATTTCATCATCTAGCTACTTATATAGGTAAGTTCTGATAGTGAATACTAATTTGTGATCATTTATATTGTTGCAAGAGTAGGGACATGTATACTAATAACCGAAATAAGTGCAACAGGCCGTGCAATGGACACTATAAGTTACCCTGTGATTGTGTCCTTGGCGGCGATATTGTGTCGTCATTTTAAGCACTGTCTTGATGTTCCACACTGCCACAGTTCATATGATCGTGTGTGGTGGGGCTGGCAACATGTGGTGAGGCTGGCAACATGTGGCAGGCAGGTGTGGTGTGTGGTGTGTTGGGGCTGACAACATGGGTCAGGCCTGAGGTGTGGTGGCTGGTGGGGCTGGCAACATGTGTCAGGCAGTAAGCATCGTCATTACACATCCTGTCCAGTGTCTAGAATATATAAAATATGATAAAACAACAGCCCACAGCACCGAAAGTGCAGCGCGTTACCGCCGTAAGTCTCCAAAAATCGCCTGTGTTAATCTCGCATCACAATTCACCTCCTGTGATTTAGTGTTTACCCTATTTCAGGTCAGGAGTCATGGGTCAGGGTCACTAATCCCACGGTCCCACCACATCTATCCACTCCTGCCCATCGCTACGTACATCTCTCCAGTATTCCCGTAAGTGTTTTTTGTTTGTTGGTTAATCTGTTAATTACCTCACCAAGTAGTAACTAAAGGTACCACTAAAAGAGATCCATAGGTTGCATGATTAACTACGTCCTTCAAGACTCTTTTAAGATAGGCAGCCGGGTACCTGGAACTGTCGCCGATCGGAACACTCGCCGCCGTCGTTGAGTGTTCCAATTCTTGATATTACAGGACCCAATATATACATTTAGTCAGGTTTTACCCGTGTTTCTGCATCCAGGGATGAAATACCAGCAATAGCTTGATCATTTAGGTTAAGATAGGTGCCAATGTCCAGGTTAGGTTAGATTAACCACGTCGGCGAGAGTATAAAACGGCAGCCGAGGAAACTGATCAGAGAAAGGGAAGCCTGTGACACTATAAATAGTTTTAAAAGGCAGGGAACTGAAGGGATTTGTAAGAAGTGTGAGGGGAAGGATTAGTTACAGCTATTAGAAAAAGGTAATAGGTAAGTTCTGATGGTGAATACTAATTTGTGATCATTTATGTTTTTGCAAGAGTAGGGTTATAATGGACGAGAACTTCGCGGTCGTTTTCAGAGACACCAACTAATTTTTTCTGGCCTACAATAGGTGATTTTTCTAATGGAGATACGTAGTTTTATTTTCCGGAAACCCATTATAAAAAAAAAATCATCACCGAATTTTATGCAAGGTTAAGGTTAGGTTAGGTTTCACCTATAATGTTAGGTTAGGTATACTTAGAGGTTAAGGTTAGGTTAAGTTTCATTAAAACCTATAAGGTTAGGTTAGGTTAGGTATACGTAGTGGTTAAGGTTAGGTTAGGTTTCATTAAAACCTATAAGGTTAGGTTTTTATGTTCTATTCAAGTACTTCCCTGTTATCTGAGACCCTGACTGACGGCCAAGTTTTAGTGCTTTATCTGATGGAGATAGTGTTTTTAATGGAAACGGCGACCATAAAATTCTGTGATGAATTAAAAAAAAAAATTAAATATGGGTTTCCGGAAAACAAAACTATCTCCTTTAGAAAAAGCACCTATTGTAGGCCAGTAAAAATTAGTCGGTGTCTCTGAAAACGAACGCGAAGTCCTCGTCCATTATTACCGGGGTCTGGGAATGGGGGTCTGGCATTTATGTCAGGAGAGTACAATAGGGAGTCTTGGTTGAAACTGCATATTTACCAATATTTATTACAAGTGGAAATACTGATGGTTATGGATAGATAACTTTAAATTTCTTCAGTAAAAACACCAACATTACTGAGGGTGTGTGTAACTCTTGTTTATGGATTATTATTGTGTAACACCAGCTGTTTTTTTTTTTGGGGGGGGAGGGGGTTACCTTTCTCAAGTTCATTTCAATGTATATTAGAGTTAGGTAAGTTCCTCCGGTATTATTCCAGATGAACACCGAATTCACTTTGGTGTACGAAACTATTTTTTTCTGGTGAGTTTTTATGTGTTTTGGATTATTTTGCTAACCGTTTCTGTCGCAAAATACTTTTTTTCTTTTAGTTAGGTAAAGGTTAAGTTAGGTATAGGTATGGTTAGGTTAGATATGGTAAGGTTACGGGTTACGTGGTTGGCTCGGGTAAATCCGAGCCAACCACGCTAATTTTGGAGCTTCAGCCCCCGCAAAATGGGCTGCAGTCGGCACCGGCTGGATTGACTGGAGCAAGTCCTGTCGTGGAGATGTGAACGGGCTTTTAGGGGACCATAAACTAACCCTTTTTTTTCACTTAATAATAGAAAATAACGGTAGATAATGGGTTCTCATCATCTAAAATAATAATTAATAAAGTACGTAAGTGGAGAAAGAAAAGCTAATCAACCCGGATAAATATTTTGTTTCATCAAACCAAAACATAAGATAAGATCAAGTAGGCCAGTCCATATGCTTATATTGCTTGTTGATTATTATAGGTGGTGAGCAAGAGTGAGTGAGAATTTATCGGTTTTAAGAATGAATGTCTCGCCCACCAATAACAATTAACTATAGCCGTATTAGCATTCATACGCAACCTACCTAACTTTATATAGTAGTATAATATGCAAAACCCACACTAAAATAAAATATATAGGTAGTGAATATTCTTACCCTATAAATTACTTTTAACTATTTAGGTTAAATAAGCAATGTGGGAGACATCTTAGATAGGGAAGTGATAGGATAGGTGAGTGATAATTGGTAATGTAGGATATTTAATATTCAGGTTTAATAATTCTCATTCAAGCTTTTTAAATATCCATAACCTTGGGCTTTTTTCTTATGAACTGTTCGTGCATCTAACTAAAACCTGCCCTATCAAACCATACCTATTAAAAATAATAACTTTTTTCAGCCATCATGGAATTCTTGTGGGCAATGGAACACGACAGGCTGCACTTGGAAAGGGTCTTCAGAGATCGGCTTGATCCTCTAGAGTCTAGATGTCAGTGACAACCACCACCTACGGTATTACCACCTACCCTGCCATGAGATCCTGCAGCTCTGTGAGGAGATTGGGCCACAGCTTTCCAGACCCACCAATAGGACTGTAGCAATTCCAATCCACACTCAAGTCTTGGTTGCCCTGCACTTCTTTGCTAGTGAATCATTCCAGTGTGTTAAGTGACACTGTTGCTCTCAGTTAGATTACTTAAATTCCCCATACTCCATAATAGCTGACAACAAAAACAGGTTTGAAATCAAACTTAAGTAATGCATACCTGAATCTAGTACTTATGTACTATACTCAGTGGTATTTCAAAAATATAATTTTTCTTATTTCATCCACTGCTATTCTAATAACTGCTCATCAGCTTCAACTATTTCAACTTAATTATCAGCAAGAAAATTATGTTGGATATGTCTTGTCTTTTCCTGTTTGTAATAAAAGTGAGACTACTACAGTGTTTAAATCATCATTTTGAATTTTAATATTATTAGTATATTATAGTTGTAAAGTTGTTTAATCAAAATGTAAGCGTTTGAATTTTAGTTGTACGTACAAGGTTATTGGAAGTACTGAATCATAACTCAGCGACTCGGAGTACATAAAATTGAATTTAGAATATGCTAAATTTTTGTCATATACCGATTCTGTATGGCCTCACAACGATCATGACCCCCCCTTAGCTGTACGGGCTATCTGCGCTTGCCAAAATCATGGGCTACACAGAAAATATTTACCTTGCACCCCACCCCACCCTCTCCTTTGCAACTTTGTGGTTACGTCACTGACAATGCTATTATGATTTCATTATATGTTAGACATTTTGAGTAATTCCCTTCCAAATATCACTTCATACACGGTGGAAGAACTTTCCCTAAGGCCACCTGCGCATTTTTTTATTTACCCTAAATACCTCAAACCTAACAACTGTTAAAAGCTATGGGAAAGATTCGTTACAGTGACCCTCGCCATTTTCAGACGAAACTATATTTTTCTGATAGAATATGCTGTTTTAAGAGAATCTGACCTTTGTTTTTCATGACAATCACTAGATTTTTTTTTACCCTCTAGACACCCCCTGTAAAAAACTAGTGATCACTAGTTTTTTTTCGATTTCAAAGTAGGATAAAAATGAACGAGGACTGCGCGGTCATTTTCTTAGACACTGACTAGTTTTTCTTTGCCTAAAATTAGTGCTTTTTCAGATATTCTTATTTCCGGAAACCCATTATTTTTTCTTTTTTTTGTCACCAAAACCTTACGTTTCCATTGATAACAATGTATCTCATTCAGAAAAAGCACTAAAACTTGGCCAGGAAATAATAAGCAGTGTCTCAGAAAACAGAGAAGTAATGGAATTGTACGGAAACAAGTGATTCCCGCCCCGCATTCGCCAGCCGCCGAGTGATCCGCTCTGCCTAGAATATTATTATACAGAGACCCTAGCTCTGCACCGCCCTGCCTGGACCATTATTACCTTAACCGAACTGAACCTAACCTCCCCCTCGGCCCCCTGGCGGGATTATTAAACTCACCCGAACCTTAACCTAACCTAAAGGGTTAGGGGGCTATATAATTTCTACAATATGTATATAAGTTTTGAAGGTTATCCGGAAGTTGATTAAAACTGCGCAGCATACTGAACAAAAAATAATACAGAAAACATAAGTAGTAACGGCGGTAGCAACCGCGCAGTTCTCGTCCATTATAACCCAATACTCTCCTGACAACTGTGGGGTGCGGGGGGGGGGGGGTGCGCAGAACCTCCTGCTAGTTAACTAACCTAACCTGGGCATTGATCACGTAACCTAACCTCAGTGGGAGGTTTTCGCCCCTTCCCAGATCCCCCTTGAGTTATTTTTAATTTCGGTAAATTTCTAAGTGTTTGCCCATACTCTCCCACTTCCCCCAAACAAGTTTGGGGACCTGTGGGAATACGGGGTTTTCGGGAGGGGAACAAATTATGCGTCGGAAACACGTAATTTAAGAGTTGTGTAGGGGGGCTAAAATTCCCTAGATCTAGGGTAATTTCCTTATATCTAGAGAAATTTGCATAACCAAAATTAACCTAACGTAGCCAAATTTAACCTAACCTAGCTGGGGGTTTGACCCACCGATAACCTAACTAAAGCTAACCTAACCAAATCTAATCTAATCTAACCAAATTAACTTATCCTAGCCTAACCAAATATAACCTAACCTCCTAGCGAGGGTTTGGGAGGGGGTTCTCGACACTTCGGTCATCATTCTGTGAGGATCGTCAGGTTCACACGTCTCTGGACTCAGAAGAAATCCAATACATTTTCCCTAGATCTAGGGAATTTTTTGAACACTCCTAACTCAAAAACTATGTGGTTGCAATGCATATTTTTTTTATCACAGCCAAATATCCCGCATTCCCCCAGGTCCCCAAGCCTGATTTGTGGGTGAGGGGGAGTATGGGCAAACACTAGAATAATACCTTAATTTCCGACGGCTGTTGTAGGTGTTATAATTACTTCTTCTGATAAGAACGAAACGTTCAGTAAAACCACCACCGATTGTGTATTGGTTTAAACTGCACATATAGCCGGTTTATGGAACTGTCGCCGATAGAAACTCGCCGAAACGCCAACCGAAAACTCTCGCCGACAGGGGAACACTCACCGACGTGGAAATTTTCGGCGACAGTTCCACTGGTAAGGACCGTTCACTAACCTAACCTTGATATTGGTCAACTAGCCAACATAACCTAACCACATAACCTAACTAGAACTAGAATTGTCGCCAGAAATAGGAACACACGCCGACATGAAAAATTGGAACATCGGCCGACGTCGGCGAGAATTCCTATCGGCGACAGTTCCAGGTACCAAATAGCCTACCCTTTCACACTCGTTTTGCAGACCTATAAATAACAGTAGAAAGGTGAAAAATACTTTAATCCAGGGGGGTCTTTCTTAAAACCCGAGCCCCTGTCCACCCAGCAGTTAATGGGTACCGGGTGTTAGCCGGGGGTTTGTGACCCCCCTCCCGGGGTGGTGGCTTCCCCCAACACTAATGCTGCAGCGGTAGATCACTATGGATCTGAGGCATTATCCTCTAAACAAACAAACAAACAAAACCCACTGGTCATGTTATACATACACAAATATTAGCCAAATTCTCCACTTTTTCTCCTTGACAGATAATTGATTGATTGATTTATTGCCTAAAAAGGTGAATGTGCCAGATCCTTGACAGATAAAAAGACGAAGAATCATTGCATATGTGTAGAATCACACACGGACACATCATATCAGGCTATTTTGTTGTGTTTTTTCAGCAAAAGTCATGATTTTTTTTAATAGATTACCTCGTATCAGGTGACAGGCGTGCAAAACGAACCTTTATGATGCACAATAATGATAAATAAGCTCTTGAGACATCATTTACTACAATTATGGAGGTATCATACATGAACTTTAAATGAAATTTGTTTGTAAACAAAAGCACGTGTAAGCCCAACACGCATCATGTAAGCGTGGAGATGATTGGCTGTTGCGCGACACGAGACCCCTCTGGTGGCTACCAGCGGCAATGGACCTCGTAGCTTACTAGGTGCTTACAATATCGTTGCCGAATACAGTTTTGCCATCTCTCGTAGCGGTCTAGTAACTTCGACCTCGTAACAGGGTATCGCTGGTAAGTTTGCTGAATCCGGCCCCAGGTTAGGTTAGTTAACTAGCAGGAGGTTCTGCGCCCCCCCGCCGCCCCCCACAGTTGTCAGGAGAGTATTGGGTTATAATGGACGAGAACTGCGCGTTTGCTACCGCCGTTACTACTTATGTTTTCTGTATTATTTTTTGTTCAGTATGCTGCGCAGTTTTAATCAACTTCCGGATAACCTTCAAAACTTATATACATATTGTAGAAATTATATAGCCCCCTAACCCTTTAGGTTAGGTTAAGGTTCGGGTGAGTTTAATAATCCCGCCAGGGGGCCGAGGGGGAGGTTAGGTTCAGTTTGGTTAAGGTAATAATGGTCCCGGCAGGGCGGTGCAGAGCTAGGGTCTCTGTATAATAATATTCTAGGCAGAGCGGATCACTCGGCGGCTGGCGAATGCGGGGCGGGAATCACTTGTTTCCGTACAATTCCGTTACTTCTCTGTTTTCTGAGACACTGCTTATTATTTCCTGGCCAAGTTTTAGGTTTTGAATGAGATACATTGTTATCAATGGAACCGTAGTTT
>JACEEZ010019442.1:185298-205298 GCA_016584305.1 Chionoecetes opilio
CAGTTCTTCTTCCAGGCATATCTTACATACTTCGTCTCTTATCTTTCGTTTGTAGTCGCTGCTGTTTCAATATTCTGTCCATGCATTGGTATTCATCCTCCGCTTCTTCACTTTCTTGCCTCCTTTTCTTTAATCCTCTACATTTCTTGTTTAACCTTTTTCGTTCCTTCCTTGCCTCTCTAATATCCTCATTCCACCATGGTTTATTCACTCTCTTTCTTCCATTTGTTCTAATAAACCCTATTTTTTTAAGTGCAGCGCTCCTCACATTTTCCGTTAGTCTCTCATTTAGCTCATTCACCTCCTGTACTCTTTCTCTGTCCCACATCTCACTCAGACACACTTGAAAATCTTCCCATTTTGCATCTCTCAACCTCCATTTGTTCTTCACCGTCCTTACTTTTGGCTCACTTTTATTCCACATCATACAGTCCACTACAAGCATATTATGATCAGACACAATATTAATTTTTCCCTCTTCATCTATCCACATTCGAGCAACACTCTCTCGCATTTTGCCATTCACCAACACATAATCAATTGCACTCTCTTGGTTTCTTGCATTCCACGTCACTCGACCCTCTGCCACAGTCTCATTCAGGTTTTCTAACTCCAACTCATCTATAAATTTAGCAAGCATGGAAATAATATAGATAAGGGAGAGAGAGAAAAAAAAGAAGAAGAAGAGAGAGAGAGAGAGAGAGAGAGAGAGAGAGAGAGAGAGAGAGAGAGAGAGAGAGAGAGAGAGAGAGAGAGAGAGAGAGAGAGAGAGAGAGAGAGAGAGAGAGAGAGAGAGAGAGAGAGAGAGAGAGAGAGAGAGAGAGAGAATTCCCTAGGATTGGGTTCAGGGTAGCGTGCACATGCCCATATAGCCGAAGTTGGCGCTGACGGACTATGCAGGTAATAGGCATCGATTCAGTCTCACGGTGCAATCGCTGATTTGACACGTAATCATCGCAGCGATACCCCATGATTCTGCGAAGACACTTATTACCAAAGGCATCGATTCGCCTCTTCAAGTCGTTATTTAGTGTCTATGTCTCACAACTATAGAGTAAGACAGGGATCACAAGCGACTTGAAGAACCGGATCTTTGTCCTCCTGCACAGGTACCGACAACGCTAAATACTCGTGCTGAGCGAGTCCATAACACCGTGGGCTATGCCAATCCGCCGTAAGACTTCTTGGCGCGACTCGCCATCATTATGGACTGCGCTACCAAGGTATGTAAAACTGTCCAAGATCTCAAGATCTCAATGTCTTCGCCCCACGCATGAACAGACTGTACTAGCTGTTTCATCTAGTAAGCCTCCAAACACCTGGACCTTGGTCTTGAGCCAGGATACTTCAAGTCCCAAAGGGGCTTTGCTTCCTCGTGCAGCGCCTCGAGAGCCATCACTAGGACCTCCAGCGACTCACCAAAAATTACTGCATCATCGGCAAAAACAAGATCAGTGATCTTGGTGTTGCCGTGGGATGCTCCACAATCACTTTGATCTACAATGTTGCCCAATACCCAGTCCATACACGTGTTGAAAAGTGATGGGGCAAGGACGCACCCTTGCCTCACTCCTGTTTTCATGGGAAAGAAGCTGATACCCTTCCCCCGCACTTCACAGCTAGCACTCTCAGTCCCAGAGTACAGATCAGTCATCAAATCAATAGTCCTTGCAGGAATCCCGCGAAGTCGCAGAAGATCCCAGAGTGACTCACGATGCATTGAGTCAAACGCCTTCTTGAGATCAACATAGGCCGCAAACATCCCCTGTCGATACTCACGTCGGCGTTCCACCAGGACACGAAGCACTCGGATAGCGTTGTTGACTTACCAGACGTGAACCCAGACTGCTGAGGTCTCTGATGCTTCAGCAGATGACTGCGGATCCGTGTCAGCAATAGATGGCCATTGGCCAAGCACCTTGCCTGGCACGCTGAACAATGTAATATAAGGTTTAAAACTTTATAATATCTACAGCACTTCTACTTTTAACACTCCTGGTAATGAATCCTAAAACCCTATTAGCTCGATTTCTAGCCTCAATACATTGTTTCCTAGGACGGAGGTATGAGCTTACCCGCACACCAAATCTTTCTCAGCTTCTTATCTTTTTAGCGATACATTGCGGATAGTGTACCTATTAGTACCTAATACCAGGATTTTTCTACCAACATTTATTACGCTATACTTAAAACACAACTAGGTAAATACTTGTCAAAATTAAATTCCATCTGCCACCTGACTACCCACTCGTTTAACTTATTTTAGTTTCCCTGCAAACTGTTTACATCAGACTGTGATCTAATAATCCTACTATCTTAGTATCATCAGCAAACTTGCTGATATCACTGCTAATGCCACTATCTAAGTCGTTGATGTAAATAAAAAATAGTAATGGTCCTAAAACAGACCCCTGTGGAGCCCCACTTGTTACCTGTCCCCATACAGATTTAGAACCATTAATTGTAACCCTTTGTTGCCTATCACTTAGCCAAGATGTAATCCAACGAAGAACCTTACCATATATTCCATGTGCTTTAACCTTATTTAAGAGTCTCTCATGCGGTGCCATGTCGAATGCCTTACTAGTCCAGGTATACAATATCATAGTCCTCATCATTATCTGCTGTCTCATAAACCTTCCTATAAAAACTCAATGAATTAGTGAGACGTGACCTACCCTTGGTGAACCCATGTTGCGAATCATCTACAAAACTATGCTTTTCTGAAATTTAATGCTCTTTGATGTCATTTGGTATAACAGATTCTAATAATTTACCTACCACTAAAGTCAGACTAACGATTCGATAATTTGACATTAATCCTCTTTCACCCTTCTTAAATATAGGACAGAAAAAGAACTTATTTACAGTCAAGCAGTATTTCTCAGAAGAGAAGGCAATTAAAGGAGCTATTATTGATCCCTTAAAAGCTGTTGCCAGAATAGCAAAAAAAAAAAAAAAAAAAAAAAAAAAAAAGAGAGAGAGAGAGAGAGAGAGAGAGGAGAGAGAGAGAGAGAGAGGAGAGAGAGAAGAGGAGAGAGAGAGAGGAGAGAGAGAGAGAGAGAGAGAGAGAGAGAGAGAGAGAGAGAGGGGAGTGAGAGAGAGAGAGAGAGAGAGAGAGGGTGTTGATGTACTGGGAGCTAAAGTTGACCATTGCACTTAGGCTCTAATCCGATAATATCCCCAGTACAAAGTTTTGGCAGAGCCACAGGCCGGGGAGTCCCCGTAAAAACGGGGACTGAATTCCCGTTGGGGATCGTTTGGACAACGCCCAATCGATCTCGATATTTTAGAAGGCCATTGCCACGTCCTCAATTCTCGCCCAGATGATCGGCTCTTTATGGCATCAGCATTCCGTCAGCTACCTATCCTTTCTTCCTATGTCTTTCACCAGTGTATGTGTGTGTGTGTGTGTGTGTGTGTGTGTGTGTGTGTGTGTGTGTGTGTGTGTGTTTGTTTGTTTGTGTGTGTGTGTGTGTGTGTGTGTGTGTGTGTGTGTGTGTGTGTGTGTGTGTGGAGAGAGCTATATTCATTGCAGTGTGTGCTCTTGACCAATCTATGTGTATTTCCTAGTTGTATTATACAAGGCCTGAGCTACATTTGTATGGCACCGTTTCTAGATCTACACTTTATTTTGTCTCAGACTTGTTTAATTCCTTAGTGGTTGTTGGCCGAAGCCGGGTTTGGGCATCATGGGTTTGCACCCTTAAATTTTAGCTCCCCGCTGCGGCGGGTGCCAGGCCACCACCCCGGGAGGCGGGACACAAACCCGGCTAACAGCCGTCACCCATTCACTGCTGGCAGAGCTGGGCACTAAATACATTGAATGTATTTAAATACTAAATACTAAAGACATGGGAGAAATGTATCTAAATACTAAATACTAAATACATTTTACGAATGTATCTAAATACTAAATACTAAATACATTTTACGAATGTATCTAAATACTAAATACTAAATACATTTTACGAATGTATCTAAATACTAAATACTAAATACATTTTACGAATGTATCTAAATACTAAATACTAAATACATTTTACGAATGTATCTAAATACTAAATACATCAATTGTATTTAAATACATTTGTAAATACATTTTAAATACACAAATTTTGACATGTATTCAGTAATTCATGATTAACAATATAAAATGCTTGATAAATTATAAAGGATACTTTCCTATTGTATATTTAATTAATTGATTAATCAACTTGAGTAATTGAGATTATTAATTGAGATTATTGAGTAATTAACTGATAAAAAAGTATTTACATTTTTATATTTTGAGTATTTAATTAATTACAATGTATTTAAATACTCATTAAAATATTTAAATACTGTATTTAAATACGTGAAAACCAATGTATTTATAAATACAGTTCTAAATACAGAAATGTATTTAATACGTATTTAAATACAAATGTATTTAAATATTGCCCAGCTGTGACTGCTGGGTGAACAGGGGCTCGGGTTTTGAAGACCGCCCATCATTCTCCGCTCCACCCGGGGATCGAACCCGGTATTTCTCGGTTAAGAACCGAGCGTGCTAACCACGATATCTATCCTTTAACACAAGCTGAAGGGTCACCATTTTAACATCATGGAGGAGATTCAGCACTAATCACAGATGGTGCCTCACACGTGTTAACGAACGGGATTTAAATTTCTAGGGAGCATTCCAATCATGGTGTAGAAATTTATGCTACAAACATATTTAATATGAGGGTTCTTACCTAATCAAAACCCATGTTCTATCTCATCCCGACTCCATTATCCTAGCTAATCAACTAATTAGGATACTTATCGGTGGATAGTAGGGTTGAATTACGTAGGCTTGATCAATACTGCAAGTCCTTGTGATCCGATGTGGTCGCGCGTGATCAGGGCCGCCCGTGAATGACAGAAGCGGAGGTGGAAGCGTTATTGTGGGCGTCAAGTGGGTTTTCACACCCTGTTATCCATGACACACGGCTATCATCAGTGTGTTGATTTACTGTAATGCCATTATTCGGGAGAGATAGTATGAGAATTATTATCATATAATTCCCGAGTTATGTCTTGTAAGTAATTCTTTTTTCAGTTTCACGGGTGACTCATCGCCCTGCTTTCTTTTCCGCCATATTTTCTCATCATTTGTCCTTCCTACGCGCCATTTTGTTTATCTTCTTTCGTTCTTTCACCCGCCATTTCTTTCCTCGGTCTTCCATTCCCCCACCCCTGACATGCCGTATGCGAGGCAAAATCCGTGGGATAATTATTCCGCGATCAGTGATAACTAATGATTTCAAATCTTTTCATCTTTCCCCAGCTATCTGATCAGACCGAGTAACACTCCCAGATTCTTAATGTCTTTCAAAATAATCCCTATCGTTATCGGTCATGGTCATACATGGACGTGTTAGTAAAGATACGCGCTAAATTGAAAGCCTACCAAATTTCTATGCTACATATTTCATACCATCTCACTCTTGAAAACGCGTTCGGACTGTCGACATTACCTATAAAACCACCCTTCTTGGGTATTAGATTAAGCATATTAAATTCTTCTATATCAAAGTAACAGGTCTGTATTATAGGCAGCCTTGTCTTAGGTACACGAGTTTAATTATTTTATTAGTTAGTTTGTGATTATAAGCTCTTCATTTGAGGTCACGTCAAGACCCTTCAAACGATCCCCCTTTTTTCTGCCTCGGGCGGTGTAACGCCGGGACACTTCAGTCTCCACCCATCTTTCCCGTAGGTAAGTCGCCCGACATTCGCTCCTGTTTCCCCCCCCCCCTTTCCTTGTTATCATATTGTTATCTATATTTTCAAATATGGGTATCTATGTTTAATGTACGCTAACGTAAAGGAGGTCCACCCATCCTTATAAGTATTATTAAAGAGTCTCCACCCATCTTTCCCGTAGGCTTCGACGGGGGAGTCTACACTCCTCCTCCCCGTAGGGAGAGGCTCGTCCCTGGCCTCTTCAAGTCATATGGTCATTGGTAATCCACACACCAAACTCCTTACTCTCACATTCTCTCTCCTATATATATATTCAATGTATACCTATAGTGCTCAGTTGATACGGATATAGGTGGAAATTCTAAGAATGATTCTGTGAGGGAGATTATGCTCTAAAGTAGCTTGCCCGTTCCAGATTAGAGTTTATGTATGTGTCTAAGGTCTCAAACAGCAATAATGTTTCATGGCGAATAAATAGGATGATGTTTCAAATATAGTTCTTGTGTTTATTATAAAACCCCAGGTGATTATTCTGTGTTAGGACAGTAATTCCCCACACTTCCAAAAGAGTCAGCCTTACTCGGTTTAATTCCACGTACCAATCACGACTACCAAGATAAATCTAATATTAATATTATTCAAACGTGCCCAGGGAGTAACCCAAGGAACTACTCGCCCGGGCTGGTGGCAGCACTTCCCCTTAACCTAAACCCTTATCCTTCCCCCTTAAATACATCCCCCTTTTCAGTACTCTCCGCAGTGAGCAGTGGTCAAACTATAATCACATAGTGAAGTCATAAGACTAAGTTAAATCCTCCATCCAAGTTGTAATCTAATGAAAAATCTTAATCAAGTAATATCATTAAAAAACCGTTGACCAGTTCTAAACCCCCCATACAAGTTACCCCGAAATACCAGCAACACATTACAACACAGTCCTATTGGTTTTACACTATATGTACAATTAAAGTATGTACAAATCTCTTCTTTATACAAGCACGTATATATTAGTAAGAGATGTTATTAAGGCGAGGTCTGGCGTGTATGATAGTTTTTTGATGTTATATCACGAATGGTGGATGTAGTTTCTCCGAGAGTGGGCGGCTGGTGAGGGCCACCAAAAATTACAGGGACCCCCTAAATTGGTGCAACTTTAAAGAGGCGCCCAATAGCCAGTCGCTCCAATCAAGGTGCTAATTATATAAGGTGCAAATGGTTAATAGCACTGAGAATATTAATTTATCCTATCCCAGTACTAATCATTTACTTAAATTACCTTTATTTTTGTTTTTCTCCCTCCCAATTGCTCGCTTCTAAAGGGGGCCCTTTTCCCCCTGTATGGAGTATTCTCACATGTTTGGGAGGATCCCCCATACAGCTCTTTAAACAGGGTTTTTAGTCAAAAGCTTTTCGTCTCATCAATCCTTTTCCCCCTGCTGACTTTTCAATCTTTAAAAACACCGCCGCAAAAGTTTTTCTCTTGCTCTCTTCTACCGTTTTTTTCATGCTCACTGCCTCTTCTGAACTTGCTAACTGCATGCCTCCCCCACCCCCGCGGCCTCGCTGCACAAGACTTTCTACTCCATTCTCATCTCTATTCTGTCCATCTTCCTAATGCAAGAGTTAATCGTATCTTTACCTCTTTCATCCCTTTCACTGGTAAACTCTGGAACTCTCTTCCTGTTTCTATTTTTCCACTTTCCTATGACTTAAATCTTTTCAAAAGAAGAGTAACAAGACACCTCCCGAACTAAATTGGCCTACCACTCTGTTTATATTGTATTCTCTTACTGTCTTCTTTATAGGGACTGGCAACTAAGCGGGCTTTGTGTTACCCATTTTTGTTGTGCCCTTGGCCAGTTCCTTGTGATGTAAAAAAAACACCTTAATATTACCCATTACCATTATAATTATATATATACATCCCTATACGCACCCTCCTATGACGAGCGGAAAATACCTCTCACAAGGGGGGGGGGGGGATCAAACCACCACTCTACCAATTATGAGAGGGTGGTTGATGGATAATTTCCACACATGGCAAAAACATTGGGAGTGGAATATCACTGCACAAGGTAAACTCGCAACTCAATTCAATTAAAAAATCAATCACCTACATCGAGGGGGATGGTTGCCAAATATATATGTGAAACGTTGTCTGCTTATTATACGTGTAGCTACTCTTGGAACTTTTTGATCGCGCATCGTATAGCTGTTGCTAGTCTAGCACAGTTACTGGTATGTCTTACTGACTGTACCTGTGATCACCTGTATGTAAGGCCTACCAAATCCCTGGGGTAATGTTATTTCTAGGACTGCTGGATTTATCTGCCTGTTTATTTGTTTAAGAATATTGATGAAGGAAAGAGATACACCTGTTCATCATGCAAGATCTGTACCCATATAAGTGAAGTTTATTTAGACAGGACACCGCCTTAGTTTGACCAAATGGAGACTTAGAAAAGACACGTGTTACCAGGAATATATAAACTAATTATATATAACTGTCAGATAACTAAGCTATAAATAGTATCAGGCTATGTAATATAGTATATACCTTTTATATCAATGAAAGTTTTCTAATTTGTACATGTGAAAAATTTTGTATCATAAATCTCATAATACATATTCATATACGTATAGTAGTTAGAGGATTTGATAATTTTACAAAATAGTAAAGGATGGTGCAAACTATATGGTAATATCTAAGGTGATTTAAAACAATATCATATTATTTAAAAGAAATGACAAAACATATAAAATTGAACTAGATTTGTAAATTTTTCTTAATGTAATGTGCAAAGTTATGTGATTAGTATAGTATTGATGGACATTATTGCAATAGAAAATCAAAATTTCTGATAAATAAATTGTTTTCAGCCAAATATGTGTAGCCTACTTACTATATAAGGCAGATTGTTTAGCCTCTATCACCACACAGCACATGGCGCTGTTTTGTCAGGAAGCTTAGTCATAAGTGAAGCTGACTCATTCATTTTATTATTCTACAGGATCTCTTTGTCTGCTACATCTTTCTGCTCATGTCATTCATACAATGATCACTGTTTGGAATCAATGACTAAACTAAAATATTTGCTTCCCATAAAATTCTTAGCATTGCCATAATCATTAATTTCCCAAACATTCCAAAAACTTGGAATGTCAAAAAAAAAAAACTTCACTAATTCAGGGTGGCAGGTGAAAGTGAAAGTGAAATAGCAACTCCTTTCTTGGGATAAAAGGGGTTGCCGCCGCATTCATCTTACTTGTCTTTCACACAAGATTACTGTTGTATTGGCCGACTCCTCCTTTGCCACTCACGAATCTCAGAGCGCTTAAGATCCAACGGTAGACTCACATCTACCATTATCAGAATAGGCCACCTTGTGTTGTCCCTTGCAGGCATTTTGTTGTGATGCTGAAGTCAACAGTTGGTGACCCAACTTGAAGCAACAGCAGACACACCGAACACTGCATCTGTGTGTAGCATGCATGCATGCATGTATGCATCTTCAGCATGTCAGGCTGAGGGAAGTCTGCAGTGATGTCAAAGCACCACCAGTAGCTAAGGAACGCAAGCACAGTGCTGCACTGCTGTCATTACTGGATCTCATCAAAGATGTTGAATGACTGGATCACACCTTCATTCTGCAAGGAAAGATAAAGTGACCATGGTAAGTACAATAAAGCTCAAAAAAATGTAATACTAAGATCATGAATATGCGCAGTGCTTTTTTTCTTATTCTTTTTCGGCGCCAATTTCGGCTATATGAGCATGTGGCATTCTACCCTGAAACCGATCCTTCCCACCGGTTTGTATCTGTAAGAGACAATCCGGCTTGAAGGAGGCCAAGGCTCAATGGCTGGGGCAAGTTGATGTTTCCGTTTGAAAGTTGCTGAGTGCTTAGTATGGGAAGGGAGCCTGCATGGGGCCAGGGCATGGGGCCTCGCGCGTGGTGACCCCCGGGAGTGGCGTCGTAGGGTGGGCGAAGCGACGCGCCCCCTGGCGTATGCCCCAAATGATCGATTGATTGAAGGCGGGGGAAATTGTGGAGTGTGGATGAAAATAGGAAAGGAAAGGGGAAGTAAGGGTGTCCAGTGCTTATGGATGAAAAGATTCCAGAATAGTATGCATGGGTGGGAAGGTAGGACTATTGAAATAGGTAGCTATGGGTTTATATGTATGCACCTGCAAATGTAAGCAGTGGAAAGAGTAAGGAGGAAATAAGTTTTGGAATGATGTAAATGAGTTTCTGGGGATGTTTGAGAGAGAGAGAAAGGTAGTGATGATAAGGAATATGACTGGAAGAGTTGGAAATCGTGAGGTAGCAGATGTGGTGTGAAAGTTTGGTGTAGACAGGGTGAATGAACATGGTGAGGACTGGTTGAACATCTGTACAGATGAGTAATTTGAGAAAGGATGTGATGGATGCCATAAATTTATTTACCTTCTTCATAGTCTGCTCATTCAACTTTATTTTACATTATAATTAATGAAATATCATATATATGACGATGTAATAAATTGGTGTAAAACTATAATTCTTTACTGTCATTCAAAGCTTTATGACAAATTATATCTCACTACAATGGTCATTTTAGATTCAATCTCGCTCATCACTGTCTACGCTGCCATCCTCACCTTTGAGCAATACTCCATAAACTCGTCCATGGTAACCACACCATCCTTGTTGAGATCAAGTTTCTGCAAGAAAGAAAATAACAATGGTTAGTCCATTACCTCCCTCGCTAAGCCCACCACTCCAGTGATAAGAGAGTTCCCCAGTGTGGGGGAGGTGATACATCACTTCCACCTAGATGTCATTAAGAGTATTGCATGTGCCCATTAAATGATATGTTTAGGCATCCCTATCAAAGTTATTTACCAGATTATCAAATGTATGGCTATTTTTTTTCCCTCAAAATTATTTAATTGTCCAACAATAAGTATATTGTATCACAGGCTACATTTATGACTTTGCTTGTCTTGAATAAAACCATAATGTATTATGTCAACTCTCCTTGTAAAGCAAAGGTAAAGATACAAGCCCAATTACAAGGTCACTTCCCTCGCTCCCTGGAAGGGGGGGAAAGGCTAGGCCTAAGCGTAGGCGTCTGAGAATAGGCAGGCCTACGAACACTTTTCACTTAAAAAAAAAAAAAAAGTTATTTTTCTAATTTCGTTTTTCGTTATTTGTATATATTGTAGATTTACACAAATATACTACCTCAAGAACCATGGCGTCTCTCGAAACGCTTATAACCATTGTAAGGGTAAGACGGAGGTAACAGGGACTCCTGTACATTTCGTCAAGAGTATATTGGGGGAGGCGGTATAGGGGAGGCGGTAGCGGAGTGGTTAGCGTCTCCGACTGGCGTTCTCGGTGACCCGAATTTGATCCCCGAAGAAACACAAAACCTTTCTGCACCGTCGAGTGGCCTAAGAACACCCGCATGTCCTGCCCATCAACTCTACCTTCGATTGCGAGTGCATCGGAGGACACAGGGGGGCGGCATGAGCCTCTACAGGCGTCACTATAAAAATCCTGCCTGCGCCACCACGGGCGAGGACCAACCATCATCACAGCCCTCAAGTGAACCTCCAGAGCCTACCATCCGAGCCCTGGGTCACCACTGCCTACAGGCGCTATAGGCACAAATGTAAAAAAAAAAAAAAAAAAAAAGATATTGTAGATTTACATAATTATACTACCTCAACTACCCTCTCTACATCCTCAAGAAACCACAGATTAACTTTCCAGCGTATACAGTGATTGAAACGTGGGTTACTGGACATTACCCATCTCCGGCTTTTATGGTGAGTACCTATGTGAGTAGAATTACTCGCGAAAAGGAAAAACCAGAACATGACGTAAACAGTTTGCAGGGAGACTTAGATAAGTTAAACGAGTGGGCAGTCAAGTGGCAGGTGGAATTTAATATTGACGAGTGTAGCGGAATTAATTTTGGTAGAAAAAATCCTGGTAAGGTAGGCTACATATATACGCAATGTATCGCTGAAAAAATCAAAAGCTGATAAAGAGTTGGGTGTGCGGGTAAGCTCAAGATAATGCAAGAGTTAATCAGTATCTTTACTCTTTCATCCCTTTCACTGGTAAACTCTGGAACTCTCTTCCTGTTTTTATTTCTCCATCTTCCTACGACTTAAATATTTTCAAGAGAAGAGTAACAAGACACCTCCCGAACTAAATTGGCCCACCCCCCTTTCTTTATTCTATTACTGTCTTCTTTATAGGAACTGCCAACTAAGCGGGCTTTGTGTTACCTCTTTTTTGTGTGACCTTGGCCAGTCCTTTGTGATGTAAAAAAAAGAAAAGAAAAAAATTAGACCTCCGTCCTAGGAAACAATGTATTGAGGCTAGAAATCTAGGTAATAGGGTTTTAGGATTCATTACCAGAAGCGTTATAAGTAGAAGTGCTGAGGTTATTCTAAAGCTTTATTTGGCTCTAGTCAGACCTTACCTAGACTATGCAGTACATTTTTGGTCTCCGTATTACAGGATGGATATAGCCTTGTTAGAATCAGTGCAAAGAAGGATGACCAAAATGATACAGGGGATGCGTAACTTTAGTTATGAGAGGAGATTGAAGCTATTACATTTACACTCATTCGAGAGGCGTAGAGTAAAGGGCGATCTGATAGAAGTTTTTAGTGGATAAAGGGATACAATAAAGGAGCTGTAGGAAAAGTTCTTACGGCTAGTAATCAGGGTAGAACAAGAAGTAACGGATTCAAGCTGGAAAAGCGTAGATTAAAAAAAAAAAAAAAATTGAGAAACTGGTTCACAAATAGGGTGGTGAATGATTGGAATGGACTCAGTCATTAGGTAGTTAGTGCGGAGTCAATAGGGAGTTTTAAAAGAGGCTAACAATTTCATGGATGGGGATGAAAGGTGGATGTAGCATCTAATATACTATAGGAGTAGCCGTGTGTCTGTGTGTGTGTCTGTCTGTCTGTCTGTTTTGGGTAGCCGAAACTGTAAATTCAATTTTGATGAGAGTAGGCTCAAAAAATCGCAAATAAATCGTAGGTGGTAAGCGGCTTAGGCCCATGTCGATTGAATTATTTTGAAGGGGGGTTTTGGGCTAAAAACACTTTAGGACTATTAGATGACAGGAAAAACTCTGCGATAACGTCTTGCCGCATTCCACAATGTCAGTAGACTCATGGACGTTTGTGTGGGTGTGTGAGTGTGTGTGTGTTGGAATCACACGGAACACAAAGGGTTGGAATCACACGGAACGTGGTCTACCCCGAGGCACTTTGACCAGTGACCAACGACAGCAACAACACGATTGGAGTTTGCAATAACATCAATACATGGGTCCGAAGGGCCCACAAGCACTTGTGTAGGTACTAGTGTTAGGTAGCAAGAACTACCACGTGTAGGTCTCAAGGCCTCTTGTAGCTTTCTTATTTTCTTATGTTCTTATGCTCTTAAGTAAATGATCTTAAATATCACCTGAGTCTTACCTCAAAGATCCTTTCCACATGGTCCACTGGAGCTCCGTCATCAATGGCCGGGTTTGTTTGCTCCCCCATCAGGTCATAAATGGATGTCACAATATCCACCAATTCCTCCTTCGTAATGTACCCGTCATTGTTGATATCATACAAGCTGAAGGGTGAAGAAAATCAGTCATACTCATATATTAGATAAGCAATGAGTCACCAAGCAGGTAGATATATACTGCCCGACTTTACATGAGTCACATGTCAAGCATTAACACTGATAACACTCTAACCAATTACGTATTTTCACTGAAAATACCGGAGTGCACTAGAATTAACTATTTTCAATTTAGGTTTTTATTATAGTACAATGATGGTACCGTGTTTCCAGATGTTGGGTATTGTGATATGTGAGTATAGCTGTAGTTTGCTATCGTGGTGAGTGCCTGAATACCATGTGGTCCAACGTGTCTAAGCAGTATGTTGCTCATGTTATTTGGGTCACAGGCAGGTGAGAAATGACCGGTGTGGTGCTGTGCTATATGAACTGTCACATATATGAAACTCACTTGAATATCCAGTTGATTCTTTCCTGCAACGTTCCCTTCAAGAGCACCGAGAGACCCATGATGAAGTCACCGAACGTGATGGTCCCCGAGCCGTCCTGGTCCATGGTACCGAACACATAGTGGGCATACATGGCAGAATCTGTGGACGAGACACGTGTCAACACTGTTCACTTGTATGCATCAGTACAATGGAATGTGTGTGTGTGTACTTTTTTGTGTATTTACAGGATTGATTCAGCTTGTAATGTTCCATCTTTTAAAATCAGCCTTTCATATTTTTTCTTTCAATTTGTGTATACTACTTGCACTCACCACTTCGTGTGGTAGTGAATTTTAATGATCCATTGGTCTATTAGGAAAACTGTACTTGTGCACATCCCCATCTCTTCTTCTCTTTCTTAGCTTCTTGCTGTGTTCACCTAATGTTTAGTTTTCGTGCTGCAATCAGACCTGCGTGTGTGGCGGCAGAGACTTACTTCTGTTAGTGCCGTCCTCAGGTTGTTGTCCGAGGGGGAAGAACTTGCCGTATATCTCTTTAAAGGTATCCTCAGTGATGACTCCCGTAGGACATTCCTGCTTGAAGCCTCGGTACCTGAAGGAGATCACTTTCATCCTTCACAACATTTAAAGGACAACGTGGTCAAATGAAGTGAACATCACAAAGAATGCATTACATGTAGGCTACATATTTCTGATTAAAGAGATGAATGGAACCAGTATTAGAGGATAGGAGGGAAATAGAGATAGAGAAAAAGCAACTGAAGTAGTGAATAAAAACTGTTCTTGTAACTTAAATCTTATTATGTTTTTATTTTAATGACAAAAAGTAACGGAAGTCCATAAATAACATGAGATACATAAAAAAAAACTACATAAATACTATTTTCAATACCGTGAAAGGATATTTCATCATGGTAAATATACGTGTGTGTGTGTGTAGGCTACTCACATGTACTGCAGCTCTTCCTTGGAGAACCTGGTGGCTTCGCTTAGCTGGTCCAGGCCCTCGGGTCGGTACCGCAGCGGGGTCAGCTCGAAGTCCTCGAACTCTTCTTCTGGAAGAGAGAAATAAAAGAACAGTCAGGTTTTGCGGAAACTAACTATCCCTCATAAAAAATATACGGTATCAAAAACAATATAGATCCCTACATGTCTCCCCCCCCCTCTCTCTCTCTCTCTCTCTCTCTCTCTCTCTCTCTCTCTCTCTCTCTCTCTCTCTCTCTCTCTCTCTCTCTCTCTCTCTCTCTCTCTCTCTCTCTCTCTCTCTCTCTCTCTCTCTCTCTCTCTCTCTCTCTCTCTCTCTCTCTCTCTTTCTCTCTCTCTCTCTCTCTCATAAAACTTGGGCTGGCCTTCACAATTCTGAGAAGCACTCATCTCTTCGGGAGATTTTCTTTACACACGGATAAGAAAAACAAATTGTATATAAGGTAATCACGTTAACCTGTGGATTCGTCAGTATGGCTAGCCTTGAGATAAAATAGCACATACTACGTCTGTAATGGTATAGACTATAGAATCACCAAAACGTCTACGACTCTAGGCTAAGTGGATATACCCTATCCAAGGCGGTACCGCGCTGGTGTTTAGAGCGCAAATTCTGGTGAGGGTGGGATCGAACCTCACCACAGCTAATAGCTAAAGGGGGATTCTGAACAGGGCATGTAATACGGTACGGTACGGTAATATTTTTCGAAATTCGTACCTCAGATAAAAACAGTACCGTAATTCCGTTCCGTACTTGAATATTTGTATCGTACCGTACTAGTACGGTTAATTTCCGTACCGTAATTTCGAACTATTTTTCGTACCCAAAAACATTTGACTTTCATAATCAAAATCAATAATTGACAAAATTACTAATAATTTTCCATTGTGATTAATATACACATACTTTTACAGGTACATACAACACATAGTAACTTGTACCCATTTATCTCTATATACTATACATACATTTCATAGTTACCTCCTATACCCGAGACTTACAAATCATTAACTATAATATATATATATATATATATATATATATATATATATATATATATATGTATATATAGTATATATATATATACACATAATATATATATATATATATATATATATATATATATATATATATATATATATATATATAAATATATAATATATATATATATATATATATATATATATATATATATATATATTATATATATATATATATATATATATATATATATATATATATATATATATATATATAATATATATATATATACCTAAATTAGGGTGCATTTATTTTAGGTATTGCATCGTAAAAGCATGATGGCATCAACAATATCTTCCTTCAATCCCACGCCACCTTAATTACTTATCTCCTTGACCTGAGGAGACTGAGGGAATTGAGGGATAATCCCCATGCCACGTCCACACCCAGGCAGAAATTCTACCTAGCTAATGAAGTCACACGGTGGTGTTAATTAATGGGGTCAAATCTCGCTCACTCTCATTCCCCTATCCGCTCATCCACCCACGCCACGCCCTCACTCAATCATTCACCTATATACCCGCCCATCCACCCACGCCCTCACTCTCTTACTCATTAACCCATCCACGACCTCACTCATTTTTTCAATACCCCTCCAACCCACTCACTCCCTCACTCACTCCTTAACCCACCCACACCCCTCACTCACTACCTTATTCACGAATCCACCCACGCCTTCACTCACCCACCCACCCACGCCCTCACCTACTCACGCTCCCACTCACTCACTCTTCCATCACCAGTGACCATGAACGAGGTTGAAGTGAGGTGATTATATATATATATATATATATATATATATATATATATATATATATATATATATATATATATATATATATATAATATATATATATATATGTATATATATATATAATATATATATATATATATATATATATATATATATATATATATATATATATATATATATATATATATATATATATATATATATATTAAGGTAGATAGGAACTAGACACATGGCCTGTTGAACTATTAATCATTATCCCCAGGAGTCCCAGGATCCCAGGTCAACACCCAGACGTTGGTTGGAAAATTCCTCCCTGGTAATGAGGTCGCACGGTGTTGTTAATTCAACGGGGGGTTCAACTCCCGCTCCTTGAGTCCCTGACTTCCTGGTCCCTGAGATGGGGTGAAGTCAATTGATTTTTACAGATAGATATACATGAAGATAGATAGACAGTATGGATGGTAGCCTACCATCCATACTGCTGGGTACGAAAATGGTTCGATATAAGTACGGAAATAAAAATCGAACTTTCGTACCGTACCGAACTTGAAGAAATATATCGAACCGTAATATCGAACCGTACTTTTAGCCCTTATATTACCGTACCGTACCGTACTTTCGTACCGTACCGTAACGAACTACATGCCCTGAGGGGGAATGATGTATTTCCCAATTATGACTCACCCTGTTAGGTCGTCTGTGGAGGAAATACCGATTGGATTTCAGAAGATAACTGTGGGCCAAGTGCAGTGTAACTCACTGTTCGGTTACACCCTTCTCCCATGGAGCATTACATTACTCTGCAAGACGGCCCAGCGCAGTTCAGTGGACAGGGTAACTAGCCACTCTTCCCTTGACCCGACTGGCCCCTTCAGCATCCCCTCAGAAGACCATCACAACGACAAATACAAGATAGGAGTGCGGCGTCACACGTCTACTTTCATTCTGCTTATCCATTGTATCATTTACAAAGTGAAGACACATAAATTAGTAATGAATTGATAAGGATGATGGAGGTGATGGTGGAGGTGAAGGTAGGGAATGTAAACTCAACTCCTGTGTGCAGGCAGTGATCTCCAGATCTTAATCCAGCCTGTCTTTTCTCCTCTACAATAACATTCTTCCTACTAATGATCCTAATTAATCTTGAAGATGAAAGACAGAATGACATTTTCACCCCAGGAAATATGGCAAAAATTGTCCCCTTATCTTTTTTTCGAGTTAGCTTGTGCAATCTTTAAGACATCCTTTTTCTTTTTTTCATGGCTGCTTTCGCAAGTATTTTTTCATTTCCTTATTTGTTTTCTTGTCACTAATTTTCCAGGTTAGGGTCAATAGGTGACTAATACTCCCTGATGATACGAGAAGAGAAGACGTCGTGTTAATCTGCTTATAAATGCACAAGGAAAGCTTTGGGCCTAATTCACGTTAACATAGAAAATACAAATAGAAAATAAAAACTAAATGACATTCAATTTCTCGCCACCCTTCACACGCATCCGTTACCCCCCCCCCCCCCACCCCCCTTGTGTTCTTTATTTACTCTAAATTTTTCTGTTCCTCCATATTTTTCCGCTCTGCCCCACAAGCCTACATTCTATTAAAGTCTCCCTGGCCTATATTTTACATCATCACACATTTATGACGTAATTCACCTCGCGTCTATCCACCGTGCATTCAACCCATAATTCGTTCAACCCAGCCCAACTTCCAACCAACCCAACTTCGTGCATTCAACCAACCCCTCCCCAACATAACTCATTCCTCAGCTACCATCCCTAACACCCGCAAAGAATAGACTATTATTCTGTATTTAGGAACTACCACGTGTAGGTCTCATGCACGGCCTCTTGTAGCCTCCTTATTTTCTTATGTTCTTATGTTCTTATGTATCCCGAGAATCGTAGGACACAGAGGGAAAGGCAGGGAAGAGGGAAAGGCAGAGGGAAAGGAAAGTAAGAGGGAAAGGCAGGGAAAAGAAGCCATCAGAAGGGGGAGCGATACAATCTCCCGCTACCTGGCAGCTCCTAATCCTTATCCTCGTTTCCTTCCCTCTATCTAGACACTTCTCTTGTTGGCTTTTTCTCACGCATTGGTGATGATGAGGCGAGGCTGGGAGAGGTAAGAAGTGCGTCAGGGTATGAAAGGTCAGGTTAAGAGGGATGTTAGGCAGGGAACAGCAGCTAAAAAGGGTGAATATTGGTGCTAAATAAAGACAGTGAGGGAGGACAAGGATATGCTTGATGAAGAATAGGGTTTGACGAGGAAAGAAAGACAGAAATGAGGGAAGGGTAAAAAGGAGGGAGAAGGAATAACATCAAAATTCCAAATACACGCGTTACGTAAATATGAGGGTCTTAGTATCATATTAAAAGGAACAAAATACGAATATCAAGAAGTGAAAAAATGGATTAAGAATGTGACTCAATGACAAAAAAAAGGGAAGATAATGTGTTGTTCTATAATTTGCATTTTACGAAATAATCACTCCATCCCTTGGCCAGTCTTTTGTGATGTAAAAAAATAAAATAATAATAATTCCAGCAGCTGCCTCTATTACTTTTACGGTCTAGTATCATGATCTCTTCCTAATTATTTGATTAATTACCACTATAATAGATCTTCTTCCTGCTAGACTCAGTAAATACACAGCCAGCCAATGCAAACACACACACAAAGATAATCACCAACAAACATAAACACAAATCCCAAACGAGCAGCACATATAATGCCTCACGCAAACATATTGGATACAGGAGGAGATTTTTAGGCAAGAAAGGGAGGGGGAAGGGGGGAAGTGTGGCTCTCTGCCAAATGTTCCTTATAATATATCCCTTCCCTCCGTGTAACCCATTGTTGCATTGTTCCCAGCCTGCAGAAGACCGTCCGCCCCACCTCACCTGCTTTCTATCCTTCGAGATTCAAGGTGATGCACATGCGAACCAAAAAAGGAAGAACATAAGAACATAAGAACATAAGAACATAAGAACATAAGAACATAAGAACATAAGAACATAAGAACATAAGAACATAAGAAAATAAGGAAGCTACAAGAGACCGTGAGACCTACACGAGGTAGTTCCTGTTACTTAACTCTACCTACATCCACCTCTCTTCCCTATCCATGAATTTATGCAGACTCCTTTTAAAGACCCCAATAGACTCCGCATTGACCACCTGACGACTTAGTCCATGCCAATCATTCACCACCGGAAGAATGCACGTGCGATTTTTGCTTCCCTCATACATTGCAAATGACTATTATAACTGTGTAAATAATGTCCACAAGTGTATTCTTTTTATTTGTATTAGTAGCTAGGTATAATTGCATATTTTGTTGTTCTTTGTATATTCATGCTGTCTATGACTTCGGCCGAAATAGAAATACTATCATCATAATTTCCGTTATCATCATTATCATCATCACATTTGAGTTGTTAGATA